>JASCZW010002189.1:0-111909 GCA_034211315.2 Aedes japonicus
GGAAAATTGAGCATCATATAAATGCAGTATTTTTTGGGCTTTCTTGTCGCAGTAAAGTTACAATGTGATTGAGTTTGAGCGGCGGACTTTTTCCATGAGCGAAGAAAGTACTACGTGTTGATTTTCTTCATTATGCCTAGAGTATGTATTCAAGTTCTTCAGCGTAAACTACATAACAACTCACATTTTGATTGACTTTGAAATGTTGCAAAATCATGAAAAAAACTCGTAACACGTTCCACTGGCGCACAGTGGGACGAAATAAAATAAATTGGAAAATGGGTATTCGTGGCGAAACCATTAGGTATGGCCCATTGATGTCTTCTACAATGTTTCTACACTTCTTGAGTACTTTTATTTTTGTGTGAACAAATTTTATTTAAGGGTGTATCCGGATAAAAAAATTTACTTTTTCATTTCTGGTTCAAATCGATAACTGTGTATTAAAACATTGTAGATTAGGTGATTTCATGAAACATTGTAGAAAACAAAAACTTTTTATCTCTTAACTGGACGAAGTTGTAGGGTGAAGCTATGCTTCTTATTATATTATGTTGCATATATAGTAATTTTTTCATCTTTTTGAATAAATATTTAGACGTGCTGTTGATACATAAATCCTTTAAATTAAGAGATAATGTTTTGTTGATTTCTAAAAAGAAGTGTATTTTTAAACTACCTTAAACTTTGTAGAACATTTAAAAAATGGGAAAATTCAAATAAAAAAGTTATGATAAATATACGAGTTTTAAGGGGATATTCCCTTTTTCATTCCTTGTTCACCCTAAAACTTCACCGCAAATACCCATGTCCCACTTCATTTTATTTCGTCCCACTATGTGGCGTCAAAAAGTCACGGTAGGCCATAATGTTTAACATATGACTTTTTTCGCGGTGGGTAGAGCAGTCAAGTGAAACGAGTGATAAACATCTTAATGACACATAAAATTCACCTCACCATGCACAATCTTTTTTTCACATTGGTTGTCATTCAATTAATTATGATGATAGTTTTCAATTCCTGAAAAATGTTGCAATGTTTAATTCTTTTTCAAAATCCATTTAGTAAAATCTTAAATTTTAAAGTAATTAACTATTAAGAGTTCATTTTCAAACATTCGCATTTTCTATGAACCTTTGATAAGCTCAAATACTATTAAGTACTATTGTTTGTGTTCTTTTAAGATTGGCGTAGTTTTGTATCTAGTCAAATCCTCAAATTCTTCATGCTTTGAAAATTTTAGTGTCAAATAGTTCTAGTAGAATGTAAAGATTAACTTCATTGAATAGCTTTAAATTAGGAACGTAGACTTTTAGGGAACGTCTATTAATTACGTCACGCAAAAATTGACTTTTTATAACCCCCATCCCCCTCTTGACACGGTTTTTGTATGGACCTTCAATTTATTTTGTATGGATCGTCACGTTTTCCCAACCCCCCCCCCTCCCCCTTACTGCGTGACATAATTAATGGACCTTCCCTTACGGGAAGGATTTGTAGTGTAAAATGAAAACAAACTTAGAGGCTGAAACGAAAATTCTATTCATTATTTTGCATCAATCGGATCGGAAATTTCTTTCCTTTCCTGCTTTAATAGCTGTTGATGATCCTTATTACCCTAACCAGAGAAGAGAAAAAGAAATATTATTATTAACAGTTGATAAAATTACAAGAACAAAATTTGTAATTATTACACTTACGCATCTTACACAAGTACACTCACTGTTGACGCTGCCTATGGCAACGCAAAACAAACAAATAAGTTTCGACGAGTTTCGAGAATTGGTAGGAATTATGCACAGAGATGGCATTTCGCACTAAAGAAGCGCCAGCACGTGAGTTTTGTGCCTTCACAGAGGATACAACCATAACTCACCGCAGATAAACTGCCGTGAAACGCATATCAGTCGCATATGAAATATCATCGAATGGAGAAAACAGCAATGAAAGTTGTGATGTTGTTTTTCGTAATACACTATGTTTCGCATGCATATATGTATATTTTTCCACCCTGTAATGTGAATTATGGTGTTTTCAATACTTTTGTCTGAAGAAACTACAAATTTATTTTCTGCGTAAAAACTGCAGTGGGACTGATATGCGATTATTTTGTATGATTGTGAAATAATCGCATATCAGTCCCAGTCTTTTTTTAAGGGATAATTAGATTGATACAACTTTATGATAATTGTAGTATTTCAAATGGTAGTATGAGAGTTGCTGCTTGCTGTTGCACAATGCAGCTTTATTCAAATGTGATTTGGTATTGCTACCTATAATTGTCGCTGCTATGTTTCACATGCTCTCAATTAAGTTCATTTAAAACATTTAGAGGGCCAGCAAAAATTTCCACTAGGGATGTGTCTGCCGTTCCTACCTCTCTCATCAGCGGAACTTTAAATGTAGTTAAATTTAATTCCAACTTAATGATTTTATCCTCTTTCGCATAGCTGTCAAAGTTGCTTGATTTGCTCGAAATACATATGTAATTTTTAGTTCGCGTAAAAGTTATTCGGAATTGTCTTCAATTTGTGAAGATAGGGTATGTGTCCCTTGACTCAGCCTATTATGCAACCAGCGATCACATTTTTCATTATAACTCCTAAAGTTTTTAAGCTGTAAGCGAGATTCAACTAGTTATACATTTGCAAAGATATGTTTGATAAGGCATTTGATAGCATGTATCACTAAAAGTTACACAACTATTTTTATAATGCCATATACTTTCTAGGGATGTGGATTTAATGACGGTATATGGGCACCAAATTGGGTCTATTCGTGGATGCAACTTCGTCCCATTCGATGGATTTATTACGAAATGCAGTCTTTGTACGGATTTTTTTTTAATATTATGAATTAAGGCATTGTAAGCAGTACTGGATTTGCTTAATACAACATTTCACAAAACAAACTAAAGTTAAACTGCCTCGAAACACTTAAATGATATTCATATATGATTTATCAGCCATGTAATAATGAAAACATTATAATTCACTATACAATGATTTTGTTCCTTCGATTTGTATTTAGATGAGCCACTTCAATATAAACAACCGCAAATTCATGCATTTCCACTTGAAATTTTACCAATAACAACCTTTTTACTACGTTATTAATACAACAGGCCTTAGTTGGGAACATACAAACAAATATGTTCCCAACATTGGGCCTATGATTTTCTTGTAAAATCATTGTTATTTTAGCTATTTGACTTGTAAGCTTATAACGTGTAACTATTTTCTGCCCATCCAGACTGCATAACTTGCTTTATCGATTCAATTAAGCCAAATTTAGATCACTTGAAATCGTGTAGATCATCTGATCAGCATAACCAGTGGAATCATGATGCCCCAAAAGTTCAAGAAATCGATAAAATGATTAATATTGTCTCAATTGCTTTGGAATACATCTACCATGCTAATAGCAACATGATTTTAATAATTATTGCTAAATTAATGACACATTCGGGACATAGGCCAAATGAAGGAGCAGGGCTAACATTACATCCCCTTACCCTAGTTTCGATGAAGATTGTTCCGAACTCGATCTGCCATTAACAAAAAATGAACGGTTTTCATGTAGTGAAGTGTAAACATTAAACATTTTTTTTTTTTGGGATTTTTGGTACCCAAACATAACAGAATCGAGCTGAATAAATCCTTTTACGCGTTAAAAAAAGGATCGTACAAATTACATAACAGCAGCTCTGTTGATGAAAAAAACCAGAAAAGTTGTAAAATTATGACATGTTACAATGGGAAGCTCGGATGAATTCTATCTTGCCAACGCCAACCAGAAAGAATTGATGGGGAAAGAAAAACGACATTATTTAAAACAATTATACCGTTAGTGGACGAAGGTAAGAGTACATTTTGGATTGAATTACTTGAACAAGCACCTCGTTTATGAATTTGGAATTCGGTATGCCTACTGTTATTATTTTTAAGACTCTTTTGCTCTAGTTGGATTTTAATAGCGAATTCGTTTTTGAAACTGGTTCAGTGCCAACCCAACTCGAGAAAAAAAAAACGATTTTGGGTTACGAGTCAGATTGTATGGTAGTGTGTGTGAGACCACTTGGACTATCCTTTGCTCGCTGTCAAAAATAATTATTATCTCGTCGTCGTATTGTTTGCATTCGTTTGTTATTGCTTGTCGATAGTCGAATTGTTTTTTTTAGATTTTTATTGCCATACAATTATTGCCATAAATCTTCCGCAGTTTCATTTCGTTTTACTTCTCCAAGTCTACGCAAAGCGGCATTCCGTGCATTTTGGGAACGACTTACGCTGATAATGGGTATCAGGTTGCGTCGCGATTCATCGGCTATGCTGGGATCATCCGCGTCCTCGTCGCCGTTGTACACGTCATTTTGATTAATGCACATGTTATGTAGTGTACAGCACGCTAATACAAACTTGCACATTCTCTCGACTTGAAAAAAATCGAGCCGAGTAAGCTGACGAAACCTTTGCTTTAAAATCCCAAAGGAGTTCTCTATTCTTACCCGAGTTTGACTATGTTTAATATTGTAATTTCTAACTTTATGTGTTAGATTTCCATAATCCTTAAACGGCGTAAGCAGATACTCTCGCAAGGGATAGGCAGCATCTCCAAGCAGGTGATATTGACCACAAGAAGAGGACCTACACAGACATCAAGAAATCTTCTCTGCGCATCACAAACCCCTTGAAGAGTCATTGAAGTCATGTCTTGACGGTTGATATATGTTGAGCGGATTTTGTGTGCAGGCTTCCTAATAGGGGTGTAGCATCCATCAATACATCCTGAAACGTTTTATATGTTAGGTAATATTCTTAAAAGTTATCTCGGTGTTGACTTACACTTCTGAAATCAGTTGCGATCCTTTCTTTTTCAGCTTCAGCATCCGGAAAGCAAATAACTGATTTGGACAAAACGTAAAAAATAGTCAATATATGGTTCAAGCATTTATAAAAAGTTGACTCAGAGATGTTAAATAAATTACTGATTTCCCGATAGGAATTTTTGTTTGCACAAAACCTAAAATAAAACAAAAGATTTAAAAAAATTATATGTGATTATAGAAATGTGCGTTTTCTATTCCTCTTAACTTTTGGGTTGGCAGCAAGTTACTTTTAAAACTTGGTTGTTGATTTCATTTAAGTCACCATAAGATCATACCGGTATCATACCAAAGGATTGTAATATTAAACATGTTTTTTATTGTACTCAAAGACAATAAATAGTTTGATTATCTATATCAAAAGTTGTCATCAAAAGAAACAATGAGTACTTAAAATTATTTCTATTTTTCTACTGTACTCAACATGCATGTTAGTGTACTTATAGCATTGAATTTGTAATGAAAATGTATTTCCTCGAGTGCTAAGGAGTGTATCGAAAAGTAGTTATAAACATTCGATGCGTTGTTACGCATAAACTACTGTATATATTTTTGGCGTGTAAGCGCCATTTGCTTTGTTTACATGTCAAAAATGATTATTCGGTTCATTCATTTCCGTTGATAAAGTTGTATTCAAAATGTCGCGAATTGAATTTGAGACTAAAAGAAAATTCTGCACACTTGGTGCACCGAAAAGGGTGTTACTTACAGCCAGATTGCGAAAAGAGTAAATGTTCACCCGGCAAGTGTAAAACGCATCATCGAAAAGTTTGGTAAGGAGTGCTCCCTCAAAGGATTTACCAAGAAGTGGCCGGAAACCCGGCTCCAGCAACCCCGATTTGGACCAAAAGTTGTGGATTATATTCAACGGAACAAATCTGCCTCTACTCGCGATCTAGCCAAGAAGTTCAGGACCAGCATCGGAATGATTCAACGAATCAAGCGCAGGAATGACTTGAAGACGTACAAAAAGCAGAAAGTGCCCAAACAAACTCCGGAACAAAAGTCTCGTGCCAAAACCAGGGCTCGAAAGCTGTACAGCTGCATTTTGGACAATGTCGACCAGTGCATTTTGATGGATGACGAAACATACGTTAAAGAAGATTCAAGAACGCTACCGGGGCCGCAGTTTTATACTAAATCTGTTGGGGAACGTGTGCCAACCGCAGATACGACTGTTGCGATGGAGAAATTCGGTCAGAAGGTGCTCATTTGGCAAACTATTTGCACATGTGGCTTGCGTTCTTCAATTTTCTATACAAAAGGAACTATAAATGCTGAGATTTATCAAAAGGAATGTTTGAAGAACAGGTTGCTACCATTGTATAGAAAGCACCAGTCCCCTCCTCTCTTCTGGCCAGATTTGGCATCGGCACATTACGCCAAATCCACTCTACAGTGGCTGACGGAGAATAACATCAAGTTCGTAGAAAAGACATCAACCCACCAAACTGTCCCCAGTTGCGACCGATCGAACGCTATTGGGCAATAGTCAAGCGTATATTTAAGAAGGATGGTACAGTGTCCCAAAACATGACCGATTTTAAGAAAAATTGGGCAGCGGCATCAGGAAGTGCACAAAGGTCACTGTGCAGAATTTGATGGCAGGTGTCAAATCAAAGGTACGGGCATTCTACAGAAATGAACATGATGACTAGTTTTTCCGTTTGGATCTTTTGTAAACATGTTAAGCTATAATAAACTGAAATAGTATGTTAATTTTAACCATGTTTTCATGCCTATTTTATTATTTGGAAGTTTATAACTACTTTTCGATACACTCCTTAGTATTTAAAATTAATGTGTATTTAAAATCTCTAATAGGTATTCTATTAGAGTATAATCAGCCGCAATCAAAGCGTTTAATATACGCTTCAATCTATTTTAATACTTTCAACGGGTGTGTCGTGTACTTAAAAGTTCTTGCGTGCCCCTCGCTCCAGCCACAGAACAGTTACCATAGAAACGCCAGCATTTGATCATTAACTGGAACATTTCTGCATCCAGTTCCGGTGTTGGTATGATGGAATTCAGATTCCGCGTAGCCTACAGTAATCATCTCCGCTGTGCTTTTGTTAATCCGGAAATGACGCCGAAACTAGAAACAAACAAAGTACTTTGTAATCTACTGATAGAACGTAAATATGGTAATAAAGAAACTTTGAAACTTTCTAAAGCACATCGCCAAACGGGAAACCAACATTGAAATCAGATAGATTAATTAGCCCTTCGATTTTTTTTTTGCGTAATTGGAAATATATATTATCGATTGCAGTGTTTGTTTACATGAGCCCCTTTCGCGAAAAGCATTTGTACCTAAGATTTACCACCGGCGGCAGTAAAATAATATTAAATATCACTTACCTCTTCATCCGAAAAGTTATTCACTACGTCGCGGACGAAATTACATACTCTTTTTCTTTTGTTTCTTGGCTTTTCAACACTCATAAGCAACACATTTTCCTCAAGACCCGAATCGGAATCAGATTCTGATTCTGATACACATAATTGGACGACAATAGTAGCAACACTTATCACAGAGGCACAATTCTGCATTTTAAAATAATGTTTTTCTGCTGCTCAGTAGATTCCGCTTTCAAAACACAACAAACAATTTGACAGCTAGAATACAGTTGTATTGGTGAACTCGGGTTGAAACTGCAAAAAAGTTCAGTGTGAACCCATCGTCAAAAAAGTTCAACCCAGTGCCAACCTGGGTTGAAACTGAGCGAATAAAAAAACGTTTTGACAGCAGCTAGGTTGGAACTGGTGCGAAACTAGGTTGGAACTGAACAAAAACGAATTCGCTATAAGTTGATAGCACAAAAAAAATGAAAAATAAACGTCTTCTTAAACTATCACATTCAAATGCCCTCCGCTCGTTTGCAATCTTGTATTCTTTGAATTTTCAAAGCCTGTCGTTACTCTATACGTATCTATCAATACACTTTCTCTTCATGTCTATTTGTTCTATCAATAAAATTACTGTCCGCTCCTAGCGCTTCGCATGGAGATGAGAAATTATCTGCTGCTGCTACCTTCATCAAAGATCGTTACTTCCGCGCTGGGGAGAATACAAAAAATAACAATCAAAAGTGTATCACATTACGTTATGTTGTAACCACTCTAATAAAACATCACCATACGAAAACGATACCCAAATGCATAAACTATACCATGTATGGTTTGGATGATTCCCCGAGTAGATCGTTAAGGAAAAGGCGTTATTAAGGCTTGTATCGTATGGTGGGACTGATATGCGATTATTTTTAAGATGGGACAAACTGGCCCAATCTTGTTTTCATGTTTGGTCAGAACAAATTACCCAAGTTTTTCATTAGAACGTAAAGAACGTTCATAATTAGAACTATTAGTAAGCATAACTCAAAACCATCGAAAAGTCATATGGGACTGATATGCGTTTCACGGCGGTAGAGCAAAGCGCTCTTTTATTCGGTCATAAATAGACAGAGTGAAAGTGTGCGCCTGTGATGGGATTGCTTGGAGTGAGCGAATCACTCTCTAAAACGATCGCTCTCACGTGCTCTCGCCTGCGATCACTGCCGTGTACACTTGTGCGAGACGCACCAGTGCTCTTTCTGTTATTCGCTGGTGCGATTGAAAGTTGAAACATCGTCGGAGAAGCAGAAAATGTCCGAAAAAAGGAAGCGGGAAGAAACTTTATTCTTTCTTCCTTTGTTATGTAGCGTCAAAGCGAATATGCAATCACTGCTGTATATTAGCAGAAGAGGCCACGCCAGTGAAGCTCACTGGGGCGCACTATAGACACTCAAGTAATCTGGCACAGTTGATGTATCCAAAACAACTGTCCAACCGTATGGGAAATGATCGTTTTGGATGCAACATGGCGGCACGTTGGTCGGTCTATTGCTTGAGTGTCTATAGGGCGCACGCTTCAGGAATTTATCTGCATTCGCTTTCTGTGAATTTGAGAGCTCTTCTTCTCACTCGAGGGTGATCGAGTATGAATAAAAACCTTTTTTTCCGCTCACATGCGCTACCCGCATGCATACTAGGGGGTGAATATAAACAAGAGAGAAGAGCTCTCGTTGGGGTAGAAAGAGTGAGTGGAAAATTTAAAATCTCTCTCTATCACACTGATTATGCAAACTCATGTACGCAGATTCCCCAATTTAAACTCGCTCAACCCGCATGAATTAACCGGAGCGGAAGAAGAGAAGCCGAAAACGGATTTTAGGAAGAGTCAATTCTATAGGAACTGCCCAGAACGAAGATAAATTTAAACTTAGTTCTTCAAATCACGACATAATCTATTTTTTCCCGATTATTCACTACTCAATCGGGTTGGACAGAACATTCGGTTACAGTAAACATTTACTAAGAAACTATCATGGCCATAAAGAAAAGTTTTCCACATACCTGCGCATGTTTTTTTACGAGTTCTTGATGCAGATGGCGATCAAATCTTGGTGAAATGGCGTCCAGCGATGACAGACGAACTCGGGGAGTAAGGCCAAATTTACAAATGCGGAGGGAGTGGTGGTTGGGCGGAAAGCTTCCGTCGAGAGCGTTCGGAATTGACCGTCTCGTTCAATATAGAAGCCCGCTTTTTAAATTTCATAGAAGGTGTGGCCCATTTAATATTGAAACAAACATGTTTGATTTTTACAGCGACCCTAGTGGTCGGATTTGAAAACTATGACATCTTATGTGTTCCCTATAACATCAACAACATCATAAGTTTTTTTTTCACTAAGCATTTCGAACGAGTAATACAAAATGGGTGAAGAAAGACGAAAAATAATTTTTGGAAAACCCTTCGTGGTCTGTGCCAAAACTTGCTAAAGTTTTGGGTTTTGTCGACGGATCGCAAGCCTCAAAGCAAGCTTCGGGCGGGTACTGTCAACCGTCAACTGCGGAACAAAGTTTTCAAGAACATTAAGGAAAACCCCAACATCTCCGACTGCGATTTGGCCAAAGAGTTTCACACCGCACGCAGTACCGTGCAGCGGATTTGTCTCCAGGCAGGCTTCAAGTCATACCGTGCCTATAGACAACTAAATAGGGATCAAAAGCAGAATAGTCTGGCCAGAACCCGTGCCAGAAAACTATATGATCAGGTGTTGACAAAATTCAATGGCTGTCTCCCCATGGATGATGAAACCTATGTAAAGGCCGATATCAAACAGCTACCGGGCCAAACATTTTACTGGGCTTTGTCTCGGGTGATGTTACTGTCAAATTCAATTTTGTGTTTACAGATAAATTTGCCCGTAAATACATGATTTGGCAAGGCATCTGTAGCTGCGGTAGGAAGACCAAGGTTTTCATCACTGATAAGACATTTAATTCAGAGCTGTACAGAATGGAATGTCTCCAAAAAGCGCAATATTGCCATTCATCAGGTCCCACAATGAACCCGTCATGTTTGGCCAGATCTTGCAAGCTATCATAACAGTAAAACAGTGTAGCAGTGGTATGAAACCAACGGGACTCGGTTTGTACCGAAAGAATTCAACCCACCAAACTGTCCACCAGCTCAGACCCATAAAGGGATTTTGGGCTATTGTGAAGAGGAAGCTAAAGGTTGTCTAGCAGAGTCGTCAAAAGCATCAATGAATTGAGAACCAAGCTGAATAAAATTGCCAAAACGATGGGAAATCGCATGCGATGTAGCAGAGCGTCCTACCTACCAAAAACTGGTGTATTTCGTGCGGTAAACGTCGGGGTATTGCAGTCCGTCAATCTGCTGCCTCCTTCAAATCGGCCTCTCAAATCAAGGGCCACGAAATACAAACGGATTTCCACCCACATTGCTCGCCTATACCATAACGATTTCTTGACGTCGTACTTAACCGGCAAGGCGACATCCATTTATTATGTAACGCTAAAATTGAGAACTTTCGGCCCCCTCCCCCTCCCTTGTCAACTTTTTTGTATGGACCTTCAAAATTGTTTGTAAGGTTTGTCACGTTTTCCCATACAACACACACGCTTAGTACGTTACATAATTAATGGAGCTTCTCAAAGATGTTTTTCATTTGCTCTTTCTGGTTGATTGCCAACTATTCAGCGACGGCTGCCCTCGACTGACGTTTCAATGTTTATTCTTACCCAGGTAAAGATTGCATCAGAAACGATGGACGATGTCAGAAACCGCTGCCATTTCGCTATAAATGCTATACCTTGTTCTATTTTATGGCTGCATCGTGTTGTTTAACGGATGAATTCGTGTATCTGGGCTATTTGGTGACCGCCGGTAACGACACCAGAGAAATACAAAGGCACATTATGGCTGGCAATCGTGCCTTCTTTGGACTCCAAAAGACGCTAAGATCGAGCAACGTTAGCTGAACTGCAAAGTTGACCATCTACACAGGTGTGCTCTGGAAACCTTTAAATGCGTAAGACAATAGTAAGACCGGAAGTTCTCTACTGACCATGAAACAAGGACATTGCTAGAGGAGCACCAACGCGGTGTCTTTGAGCGTACGATCTACGGTGGAGTGCAGATGAAGGACAGAACGTGGAGGAGGCGAATGAACTACGAATGTGCGCGGGTTGCTGGGAGAACACTCCCATCAGTACACTTCATAAAATTGGTCGACTACGATGGGCTGGGTTTGTCTTAAGAATGTTAAAATGATTCTCTAAAACGAACCGACGGGTACAAGAAGAAGAGGTTTGCAACGAGTAAAGTGGATCGATCAAGTAGAAGGCGACCTGTAGACCCTCGGCAGATAGGAGTCTAGCGAGGTACAGCCATGAACCAAATACAATGGAGACAATTTCTGTGTACAGCAGCGGTCACACCGGCCTTGGTCAGATTGGTAAGATAAGTATCATGTTGTTTACCTTCATCTCTCAGCAATTGTGTAGCGGCTTAACCGTTTCGAACAGTTTGCTTCAAAATGCGTGGCCTTTCTGTGGAACAACGTTAAAATATGGTGCACAAATGATGAACATAACCCAAAATGTCACTAAGGAATTTGGCAAACATGTAAGGTAAGCTATTTGTGATTGTAGTCACACTTGTTTAAATGAACAGTGCATTCACTGTACATCAAAGAGTGCTTAAAAACGACTTCTAGCCATGATTCGAAGCCACCAGGATGCTCTTATCTTCTGGCCAGATTACACGATTAATGGTAAAATGGTACACACATTTCTGCATAACTGAGAGAACTCATCAAGCAAATGGAATCCAAATTTGGCAGATGGAGGTTTCTGCTGAGCAAGAAATGTTTGTATTGTGTTTATGGTTTTTGTGTGCAACTGGTCGTTCCAAGGACATGAACCATTTTATTGCCCACAAATTTGACCAATTGAAGGATTTCTGAGAGACGTTGGCAGAAGGAAAATTTTAGAAGCATGTATCGGCAGATGCGGTACAACTACAACTTCTGGTACAACTACAACTACAACTACAACTACAACTACAACTACAACTACAACTACAACTACAACTACAACTACAACTACAACTACAACTACAACTACAACTACAAGCTACAACTACCAACTACAATTTCTGGCTCTATTTCACAATTTCTGACTCTGACTCTGATACTCTAATTTCATTTCTGGTAATTTCTGACTCTGACTACAATTTCTATTTCTATTTCTAGTAATTTCTGAGCTCACAATTTCTGATATATTTCTATTTCTATTCCTGATACAATCTCACAATCTCTGACTCCTGAGCTATAGTACATTTCTGTTTCTCTAATTTCTATTTCTGGTATATTTCTGAAACAATCTCTGTTTCAGTACAGTACAATTTCCTGAGCTCTGGTACTCTAATTTCTGGTACTCTGATTTCACAATCTCCTGAGACTCTGAGACTCTGAGTCTCATTTCTAATTTCTAGTTGTTAAGACAGGTGCAATTTCTGTTTCTATTTCTAATTTCCATGAGCAATCTCCTGTGAGTCTAGTCTCTAGTCTCTGAGTACTCTGAGCTCTGAGCTCTGTTTCTACAATTTCTAGTCTCTAATTTCGACTCATGAGCCTGTTTCCTGGGCCATGTGAGCTCTGGCTCTGAGCCTCTAATTTCTGAACAATTTCTGGTCACAGGCACCATGTGAGTCTAATTTCCTGAACTCTGAGACTGGTTTCTGAGCTCACAGGCTCGTCTGTTTCCTGAGGCTCTAGTACAATCTCATAATTTCCTGAGTGCAGACAGTCTCCTGTTTCTGAGTCTCTGATTCTGGTGCAAGACTCTGGTACTCTGAGTCTGGTGCGTGCAGGCTCTGGTCTCTGGTCTGGTCTCTGGTGCAATCATTGGTCTCTGTTTCTGGTACTCTCCTGGTTTCTGGTCTCTGAACAATTTCTGGTCTCTGGTTTCTGGTACAAATCCTGTAGTCTAATTTCTACAATCTCTGAGACAGACACGAACAATTTCTCAGGCTCAGGCGTGCAGCTCTGGTACTCTGATTTTCTCTGGCTCTGAGCTACAGGCTCTGTTTCTGGCTCTAATTTCTGGTCTACAATCTCTGGTTTCTGGTCTCTATTTCTAATCTCTGACTCTGAGCTCATAATCTACAATTTCTGGTTTCTGATACAGTACAGGCTCTGCTGCAGCTACAGCTACTGGCTTTCAGCTACAGCAGCTGCAGCTGCAGCTGCAACTGCTGGCTACAGCTACAGCTGTGCAGCTACAGCTACAGCTACAGCACTGGCTGCAGCTACAGCTACTGGCTACAGCTACAGCTACTGCTACTGCTACTGCACCTACTGCACTGCTGCCTACTGCACTGCTACTGCTACTGCTGCTACTGCTACTGCTACTGCTGCTACTGCTACTGCTACTGCCTGCTACTGCTGCCACTGCCTGCTACCTGCTACTACTGCTACCTCACTACTGCCCGCTGTCTGCCCACTTCGGTTCTCTGAAATATTTTGCAAGTTGATAACATACCTCAGAAGATCTCTGTGTTTATGTGAAGCCAAATTTTGTCGCGAACAAGCTTTATTTAGTCAACCCAAGTAGCACACTACTGTCATTGTGGTGCTAGTTACTTGATTTATGACTTAGTAAGTCATATTTGTATTATCTCCAGCAAATGGCAACAGGAAGTGTGCTACTAGAAGTGTTTGCGAATCAATTTAGAAGATGATATCATTAATCTCAGCAGTACAAACTTTCAGCGTGTTTCACTCTTCCTTCCATGTATCATACCATCTAATCTCAGATGTACTGCAATGCAACCCTCGGCAGCAGTAGGTCACAATCAACAGAGTGTTGTAAAGTGTTCACTGGAAATTGGAAATAACGCATCAGGAAGCCTCTTCAACACATCTCCCCATTGAGCCTGGCCCACCAGTAGCTGTTCATTCTTGTGGTAGCTATATCGTTGAAGCCTAGCTCCAGCCCGACTACGCTTTGTCGGTTTCCCACTACTGTTGCCCAGTGCCGCTACGAAAATTGAACTGGTGTGTTGCAAGTCACCGGTGGACCTCGTAAAAAGAACGCACACACACGCTTTACATGGCGTGCCCACATTTTTACGCGTGTGATACGCATTTATCAAGTGGGACGTACGTTTGGGTCATCAAAGATGGCTACTGTCTGATGACTGATTTCGCCACGAGGGCGGTGGGATTGGGGCAGCGTTCATCGGATTGTCGTATTTGAAGAAGAAGTAAAAGTTTGAGTGTTTTCCGATGGTTGGTGTAAAACCCGATGCGTTGTGTTGTACGTGGAATAAGTTTGTTGTATTCTTCAGGCAATGACTGGCTCTGGTGACATCTGGCAGTAATGTGCATTATGGCGTTTTTTGTGCGAGATTTTATTGCCGGTAAGCGCACTTGTTGCATGCGGATAAATCGTTTTATGGGGCATCTGCTTCGAAGCTTGAATTGTCCATGGTTGAAATCGAGCTTAGTGAAAGATGCAGCGGAAGTTTGGCTTCGGCGGCTGATACCAAACAAGAATAGTTGAAATAATTAAATTCGATATTCGCATAATATAGGAAGAAACGTGATGTGGCCTCCATAGGCCTTATGGATCTAACAGATAAGGCTTATCGATTGAAATATTTTGTCTTTTTTAAAACATTTGCGGGCTTCATCTGGACAGTTAAATTTGGAGATAAAACAAATTTGCTGTGTGGATTAATATTCATTTTTCATTTATTTGATTATTCATTGTGTCATCTGTCGTATGATACAGTCACTGATTTGTACTGCATGAAGAAACTACGAACTTTTGAGTTAAATCCAGTCATAAGGGGTTTGTGCAGACTTCCGTCTCTTCTGCAACATTCGCTTCACCTTCGCGACCTTCTGGTGGTTCCGCTACCAGCCTTCCTGTCTGTTGTCAAACGTGTATCGAAAGGCTTAAGAACGTTATGAACTGTGCTGGCTATGAAAACCAAGCTTTTGCGTGTTTGCCTTTGACAGGTCGGTTGCCGTGCGACCGCACGCAATTTACCTGCTTCTATCGACGCCATCTTACGATCTGGTAGCAGCAGTATCACCAAAACGCAGTTCTACACAATGAACAGACGTGAACATCCATCAGTCTCGAAATATTTCCGTTGATGAGTATTTTAAAGGCTATACGTATTTAGGGAATTGTCAGATTTTGTCACGAACAAACAACATCTCCCTTACGGCTATCACTGAATTATTTGTTTTTAATGCATATTGTATGTCTCTGCAACAATATTTATTTATGTTATGGTAGTTCACGTTCGACGGCTCAAAATTCTTGGTTTGAATACTGATTTCCAAAACATCATATCATAGACCAACCAGGGCATTTAGGTACATTCGAATGCTCTGGAACAGGTTCTAGGTACCGATGTGCCCAGTTAAAAAAAACCTGCCAGCATGTTGTTTTAGGAATCCGTACTATTGACACTAAGATATCAATAACCGGTTAAAAAATAAATTTGAAAATTTAATAAAATAAATATAATAAAAACCAACCACACAATTCGAATAAGGAAAACACTTGGCCTGTAATAATTATTCAAGGTAAATATTGTTATAATTTTTTCGCCTGGACCAAAACCCTCTCGTGGGTTAAAATTTTTGACCAGTAGTGAAGTATCACAGTATTCTGCACATTTATTTCCACTGCCTTGTCGCAGAACGTTTATATCAAGGCATCAGGTTAGCATCAGGTGTGATACTGGCGGGATAGGCCGCAATGCACTCTAAGACTTCTTACTTTCAATCAAAATAAAACGACAAAAAACAACACTTTTCATTTTCGTGGCGACTTATGTTATTGTTTATCCATTTGTTTTAACGTTTGCATTAAAAAAAATGCCGATTTTTCAAGGGTTTACCTTCACCCGCACTGACGAAACTACCCATGCAGCATCAATCATAGTAACCCATGAGTCAGCAGACAAAATTTGCTATATATATGCCAAAAAGCCAGCTCTATCAGTCGAACTGTAACCGTGATGGCAAAAACAGTGAAGCAACTCCGTTCAGACGTGTGCGCGTTCAATGAACGGCACCCCGCGGCGTCAAAAACGGAAATCGTGCGGTACTTTGTTGACGCCGGATACGCCCGTTCCGGCATCTACAACATCTTGGTACTATTAGACAACAATTAGAGCATCGAAAAAAGCCCGTTTCCAGACGACCTGAGCGACAAGAAGTTCCAAAGGATGCTGAAGTGGAAGACCTACATCGACGCTACATCGCAGCTTAAACTTGACCGGGAGGTTGGTGAGTTCGTGAAAAGCAATTTGAGCATTAAGGCAAACATATAAGAGAAATACTATCGGATTAAAGGTGTTCGGACCTCATTGATACCTCCCTCCGCACCAACCCTAGCACAAATGGTAGCACCAGTTCCTGCAATACCCCATTCGATCGGTGACAAGCTTCCAACAATCACACTACCGCAGTTTGACGGAGACTTGAACGAATGGTTAACGGTCCACGATTCATTCAGTTCCCTAATCCACTCTTCGGCTGACATCCCGTGTATCCAGAAATTCCAGTATCTCCGTTCTTCTTTAAGAGGTGATGCGCTCAGGTTGATTGAGCCTCTGACAATCACCGCGGCAAACTACAGAGTGGCATGGCAATGCCTATTGGATAGGTATTCCAACAAATATTTGTTGAGGAAGAAACA
Source organism: Aedes japonicus (assembly GCA_034211315.2). Classification (NCBI taxonomy): domain Eukaryota; kingdom Metazoa; phylum Arthropoda; class Insecta; order Diptera; family Culicidae; genus Aedes; species Aedes japonicus. The sequence goes on from JASCZW010002189.1 coordinate 16,971, forward strand.
TTTGCAAGCGATAACGTTTCAACCAAAAATGCTTGCTAAGTCCGCTTCCAAAATTTATGTCGTAGTTGAAAAATTCCAACGACGTGTTAAAAGTCTGGAACAATTGGGGTGAACCAATAGTGCATAGGAGTAGCTTGCTCGTTCAACTGCACAGCTCAAGGGTCGATGAGCAAACCCTCAAGGATTGGGAAGAGTTCGTATCTGTTGGTAATGATCCTACATACACCAACCTGCTCGATTTCCTATCCAAGACAATACGTACACAGGAATCCCTATTGATCACTGCAGATCAATTCGCACCATTGTTCCAAACTAAGCACATTCATCCCTCAAAGCATTGCTGCTTCCTGGATTCGAGCAATTCCTGACTGGCAACGGAAACTTTAACCAAAGTCAAGGTCAACCCCCACGTTCTATCGCCAATGCAGCACGATGTGAAGGCGAGACGGTCTATACATCAACTGAGCAACCCATCACCTCAAACTTGGTATCGGACCCTCGTAGCGTGAATGTGTTTTTAACTACAGTCGTTCTTATCATAGTGGATGGATACGGGAGAGAGCACTTAGCGCGAGCATTATTGGATTCGAGTTCTCAGCGCTGCATGATGAGTGAACGTCTGTGGCAACAATTGCGAGTGGTTCGTCGCGGAGTGAACTAACCTATTTTCGGAGTCAGGGAATTACAGATTCGGGCTTTTGGCTCGGTTACTTTAGATTGCTTGATCATACGAAACATTACTACTGATCTACCTGCGGTTACAATCCTAAAGAACAACTGGTACGTTCTGGTAGGGCATTGATCTCGCTGACCCTGACTACAATGTGTTCAGAAGAAGAGATTTGACTATAGGCGCTGAACACTTCTACTTCCTAAAGGGTGGCCGGATAAATTTAGGCGAATCGTCACCAATTCTAGTGGAAAGCGTGTTCGGATGGCTGGTGTCGGGAAAAGCATCATATATTCAAAATTCTCTTCTAGAATCGCTAGACCGGAATATTGAGAAATTTTGGCAAATTGAGGAGGTAAGCATAAAGGTCCGTTCCCCCACGGAGGAGTACTGTGAGGATCTTCAAGAAGACAGTGTCAAAGGATCACACTGGTCGATATATAGTCAAATACCCCAAGAAAGAAGGATTTTCTCAAATGATAGGTGATTCGTACCCCAATGTCCTGCGACGGTTGGTAGGTCTGGAAAGGAAGCTGGATCGGAATACGGTCCTAAAAGAAAGATACCACGAATTCATGGCAGAATTCGTCAACCTTGGACATATGCGTGAAATCCCCCCCGGTAACGAATTACCCCCTAGAGTGTGCTTCCTTTCCCATCCCCATCACATGGTCAAGGAATCGAGTACGACCACCAAGGTTCGTGGTGTATTCGATGCAACACCAGCTCTGGATATTCCCTAATTTATGCACTTTTGGTCGGTCCCGTTATCCGGGATGAGCTGTACGTCATTGTTCTTCGGTTCCGCAAACACAAGATAGTCTTGCTTGCTGATATCGTAAAGATGTATCGTATGATTAGTATGCATCCTGATGAACAGTTCCTCGAATGCGTACTTTTTCGTTTCGGTAAAGATTACCCTATTGCCAAATACGTTCTCACCACAGTAACGTATTGATTGGCTCCCTTATCGTTGTTGGCTACACGAACGCTTCATCAAGATTTTTATGTGGACGACTTCATTCGGGGAGAGAATACAATCGACTCAGCGATCCAATTACGGTAAGACATGACGGAGCTACTCAACCGTGGAGGTTTTCGGCTGAGAAAATGGTGTTAGGTCCTAGAATGAGCTCCCGAAGAGGACTTTGCCACTCAATCAAAGCGATAAAAACTTTGGGACTCAGTTGGGAGCCGTTAATCGACCAGGTCCGATTCAATATTAATGTAAAAATGAGAGATGGGGTCGTAAAAAAGCGCAAAATTCTGTCAGAGATTTCGCGTTTGTATGACCCACTTGGCCTGATTGCAGCTATAGTAATCCGAGCCAAGATATTGATGCAGGAGTTATGGATGCTTTCCTTGGAATGGGATGAGGATGTTCCTATCGATATCCGAACCAAATGGACGAATTTTGTCAACAAATTGCCTTGGGGGGCATGCATTTATGTGCGCACTGTTGGGGTCAATGGAAACGTGAAGATCGAATTGCTCACTTCGAAGTCCAGGGTAGCCCGGCTGAAAGAGAGGAAATATTCCGCGGCTTGAATTATGTGCAGGACAGATCACCGCTCAATTGACATCAAAGGTTCGTGCAGCTTTGGGAAGTGAAGCTGACTCTGTGTGGTATTGGTCCGATTCGATGGTGGTTCTACACTGGCTTCGTTCTCCACCTCAAACATGGAGGACCTTTGTTTCAAACCGTGTGGCGGATATCCAAATCTTGACTCATGGATCGAAATGGTGCCACGAATCCGGATTGGAGAATCCTGTTGATATCGTTTCCCGTTGAATGGCAGTGGAGCAGTTCAGAACGAGCGAACTTTGGAGGTATGGACCTGATTGGTTGCGGGAGGGAGAAGATTCTTGACCTGAACGAAAGCTTGTAACGGCGACCGTCTATAGCGAAGAGCTGCTTGAACGGAAAGCACACAGTTTGGTGCAAAACTCCACCACCACCTTTGCCAATAATCACCCGATTTTCTTCATATCACCACCTGGTACGAACAATTCCCTATTGCTTTAGATTCGTTAACAGCATTACGTAAAAAAAAGAAGATCTACTAAATTATATCCACTGAAGAGATGGAGGACTCAAAGTTTGCCCTCATCAAAATGATTCAGTTTGAGTGCTATCAAAATTAACTTCGAGCGCTTAAGAAGAGACAGCTGGTTCAGAACCGATCCACACTGAAACTATTGAGCCCATTCTTGGATTCCTCCGAGATATTTCGAATCGGTGGTCGGCTGCGACTCTCCAACCCAATGAGGCAAAGGATGTTTTGCTACCTGCATTTCACCATTTTACTCAGTTGTTCCTGACATCCTATCACCGCAAACTATTAAACGGTGGTATATCGCACACACTTGCCGTGTTGCGAAATGATTCCTGGCCAACCAATGGCAGAATTTGGAATTGCCGCCGTTGTACTCGTGCTAATCCTCGTCCAATCAAACAACCTGTAGGGCAAATTCCATCTGCCCAGATCACCCCCAGCCGCCCATTCTCCTCAACCGGAATAGTGGCCCGGTGTTTAAAAAGTCTAAAATTCGCCGCTCAGCACCCACCAAAGCCTATATAGCATTTTTCATATGCTTCAGCACTAAAGCTGTGCACATTTAATTGGTGGGGGATTTGTCTACACCATCCTTCCTCTCAGCTTTGCGCAGATTCATTGCGCGGCGTGGATTACTTGAACACATATACTCGGATAATGCCACGAACTTCGCGGGAGCTAAACACGAACTTCATGGTCTCTATCAAATGCTCAACAACCGAACCAAAAATGCTCATATCGCTAACAGTCTCGCAACGAATTAAATCAACTGGCAAATGATACCCCGCGTGCCCCAAACTTCGGCGGCCTCTGGGCTAAAAAGCACCTCATTCGCCAAATTGTAACTAGTTCGTTGCTGCAAGAAGATCTGGAAACAAAGTTAGTGCAGATCGAAGGGTGCATGAACTCGCGCCTTTTGATTGCTTTATTGCATGACCCCAATGACGTTGCAGCCCTTACGCCGGGAAATTTCTATGTGGGTTCAAGTTTACAATCTTTTCCGGAGCCGGACTTGCGAGATTGCCCTGTCAACCGCTTGGGCAGGTACCAATTCGCTCAGCAAAAGGTACAAAATTTCTGGTACCGATGGACATCCGAATACTTCAACAGCAGAGTACTATCAATCCACGAAAAGTCGACATCAAAGTTGGCCAAGTAGTTGTACTTCAAGATCAGCAGCTTCCACCGGTTCGCTAGCCATTGACCCGCGTCATGCAGCTTCAACCTGGTCAAGACGGCGTTGTGCGTGTAGTGACGATACGGACTGCATCTGGAGTCTTCAAGAGACCAACATCGAAGTTTTGTCAACTCCCATCGGCCAAGGTGGACGATATTGACGGAGATGTCGCAGATGATCCAGCCAAGTGATTTTTTGAAGATATTAATGAATGTGATGTATAATAATAATTGAAATATGCATTTCGGTGGCCGCTATATATAAGGTTTAGGTCACTTTACGGGTGAGTTGAAAAATAAACTCTAGCTACAGAATCCACCTCCTTCTAAATCGCAAATTTGTGCGCCTTTGTGTAGAAAGAACGCCGGCGTAAACTTTAATTTTTGGCTATTCTCTATATCCCCTCCTATTTTGCTTTAGTCGCTCAGGCAGACCGGTCACCAGTTTTTGTAGCAAATATATAAAGTTTAGTTACATCCAATAAAGGTTTTGGAACTGTGTGAAATAAAATCGGTTTTCACTAAGTATTCGAGTCGTTTAGTGATCTGTGTTCATTGGTTCCGTGATTCGACCCTTGTTCAGAACAGTTGCATTTGATAATAAAAAACTCAATTGAAAAAGCTTAAATAGTTTATTATAACAAATCAGCACAGTTTTGAAAAGCATTACCACATAGGGTAGCAGTTCCATTATTCATCTCATGATCCATTATTCATACTAATCGAAAATTTAGGTTTGATGTATGAATCAATGGATTCATTTTGTTATTAAGTTTGCTTACATTCAACAACAAATAAGGATTAATAAAATTAACTATAAATAAAAAGTTGGAAATTAGATGGCTATGCGTCAAACTTTTGTTTTGCAATAGCACAAACTGAATGGTGATGAAATTAAAAAGGGTTTGGTAACCCTAGAACCCTAGATATAATTCTAGCTTCACGGTTTTGAAGAAAAATGCAGTTCAAGAGTACGCATCGGTAATGAACAATGTGTGACGTCATCAAGAAGAAGTTTTGCTGAAGAATTCAAAATAAAACCCGCAAAAATTGATGGAAAATCCTATCACGAACTTACGGAACAGTCCACGAAATGGAAGACTACCTCTACGTGCGGAACAAGAAAACAAGCTCTAAACAGAAGTCATTTTAATCGAAGCAGGTATTTTGGTAGATTCCCAACATATCGAAATTAAACTTATTTTTAAGGTCATATACTAACCTTTTCTTTCTACAGTCTTGCGCACCAACAATTCTCCCACCCTACCCCAATCCTGTGGGCAGCTATGCAACATTATTGTACACTTCTAGTGTGCACTATGAACACTATTATCCCACAAAATTCAAAGCTGCTATGGGTAGAAATATTGCGAATCTTATTCAAGCCTATTCCCTAGTGTATGTATGAGTTCTTGAGCTCAGACTGGTGACTTAGCGCTATGCTCCCTTATTCATCAATAAATTAAAACATTTTTTTTCTGCCTCAACAAAGAATAAATAATGATGTCTTTTCAATTTAAAAATAGCAAGAGCTGGCGTATTAGAACCATAACTCCTTATTGTTCTTGCTTGGCTATAATATTAGCTAAAAGTTATTTCACTAGCTATTTCGATTAGATATGATACCATCCCACTAAAATTTAAAGAATATTAAATCAAAGTGTCACATTTTAAAAGCAGAAACAATTCAAAAACAAAATAACTTATTTCATCAGCAATCTGCAATTGAACAGAGTGAACGTGATCGTTTCGTCATTTGGTTTAGACAATTTTTTAAACAATTTTCAGCCAAGTAGACTATGCAAAATTCTCCAAAATGTTTATGACTATAAGCTATTGATCATCTTCCGTTTTGACCGGTCATGTCGTAGACCTGCCAACACCCCGCCAGTACAACGACGATCGATCAAATGATGGCTTAGTTGATATTTACCCTGTCGATTTATCACCATCACAAACGACACAGTCGTACGGTTTCACCTAGCTAAGTTTGCTTTCTTGGACTTCCCTTTGACGATTGTTGCAGTTAAGCATAACTTCTAACCCACCGTCTCGTTATGAATGCTTCGAGGTGAAAGAAAAGGGTAGAGTGCATCCAATTCCCAGCCACTGCGGTCACAAAGGGAGCACAAAAGCAACATAACCTGTTAGTAGGTAGTATAGCTTTGCGTAGGTTAGGGCCATGAACAAATGTTTTCCGCTTTCCCCGCCAAACTCGACCAACATTATGAGCAAAGCAAACCTTATGGCACCTGAGCGACATCCTTTGTTTGCACAAAACTACATACGTACACACTCTTCTGCCGTTGTCGTCATCCTCGCCGTACGACATATGCGACTAGTTTACCGGCTGTAATATCGTGCCGCTCCCTGAAGCAATGCTGATTATCGCTCATTTTTTTGTGTTTTTGCGTTTTCCCACTATCATTATTTACACAACAATTTTTATTTATTTACTTTAATCTTATCCATTTATTTTCACTTTCATACATTCGCTTGCGAACCTCATCCGGCGGCACCCGGCAACACCATATGTCGTTGCTCATTTCTCCCACGGAAAATTACCACCGAATAATCCACAAACGAATGAAACTGGGTCGGACATTCGCATCATCATCATCATCATCATCATCATCATCATCATCATCATCATCACCATCATCGCCATAATCAAGCATGAAGAGCTCGAGCGTCAAAAGTACCTGATTCTAAATGGAAAATACAGCTTGCACAACTGTCCACGGAAGCTAATTCCTCTGCATAGTGTCGTATTGGTAAGGATTTGTTTTGCGCTTGAATTGATCTCAGTTGCCAATTTATGCAATTTGCATATAAGGATAGCCGAGGTTGTTGGGGTTTTATCCAAAGACCGGTGAATAGACTGAAATTTTCCTATAAATCATAGAACTAAAAAGACTTTACGATTAGCTCAACCATCACTGAGCAATGATGCTATTTCAGCAATTCAACAATTCATAGTCCTAGCAAAATATTCATTTGGAAACTGTTTTCCACAGCCCAATTAAAAAATTATTTCATATGTAAAATGATTACCTAACGCTCATTATCAACACGCTTTGAGTCTCAAAAATACCTTCAACTTAAGCTTTCAAACTATCGATCCACTGCACAGTGGGAAAAAATGGCCCGAAACGCGAAAGAATTCTAAATCTCAGCTCGGAGGGGAACAATTTCTGTATATGTTACTTTTGCTTGAGGAAAAATTTCTTGTGGAGCAAATGAGCTCATTTAACCCTGGTTCCCCTAATATTTTCTTGTTGTTCAGAAATTTCATTGCTCGGTGTGACTCAAGATCAACAAAAATATGCTAGTCCTATGTAAAATTTTTAGGAAAATTGATTGAAGTAGGGTTCGTTCACCGCACGGCTCTGTGAATGAAGATATGGCTGATTTTACCCTGATTCCCCTAATATTTTTTTTCGTTTTTCACAATTGCCTTTACTCTGTGTGACTCAAGATCAATCAAATAATCCTAGTTCTTTGTAAAATTTTCTGAACAATCGATTGAAATTGATGTTATGTCTGTTTGTCTGTGATATATTTTTTATAAATAAACGGAGATGAGTTAATATAAAAATACAAACATTTTCATAAAAAGAAACTTGCGTTGTTACGCTCTTTGATGATAATTGTTGATGCTGGTGATCGAAAATTATGCATAAAAAATGCAAAACTACCAATTTTAAAACGATTTTTTTTTCTAAAGGGGACAAAAAGGGACAAACAATTTTGCAAAGATCTTGTAGATGGAAGTTTTTACTTTCTGTTCACGTACTCTGTGTTTGCAAATATTTGTAAATAAGGGAATAAGATATCATGCAAAAACGTATTTCTTTTACACTTCAACCCCTACAATTTTTTTAATACAATAACTAGCAACTATCTTGTATCTTCAAAATGTGCGTAATTATATACCCTAAAAGTCATCTTTGCAGAATTTTCAAATTGAAATTGAAATAAAAAAGTTACAGCAATAAAACTGTTTTTTAAGTCACACCCTAAAGAAAGTTAGAAAGACTGTTATAAAACGATACGTAGATGAGATAGAAGTAAAAAATTTTCAGCAAAGTTTCATTAAACTAAAATATATACAATTTTTTTGAAGCAAAACATACTCTAAATCATAAGAATAAAAAGTTGAAAATTTTATTATGAACATAAAAGGACCACCCTAGTAAACATCCAAACTACAAGATAGACCTTATTTTTTATATTAAATCTTTTGAAGGCATTATCTGTCTAAAGTTAATGGTTTTTGAGTTATCGATTTTTGTCGCAATTTGTCCATTTGTACCATAGTGCGGCTCTGTGAAAGTTGATATGGCTGATTTTACCCTGATTCCCCTAATAGTTTTGTGTTTATCGTAAATTTCTTTGGTCGGAGATATTAGAGATCAACAAATTAAGGCTAGTCCTGTGTGAAATTTGCTGAAAAATCGATTGAAGTTGGTTTTGTTCACCGCACGGCTCTGTGAACGAAGATATGGTCAATATAACCCCGATTCCCTTAATATGTTTGTGTTATTCAGAGTTTGCTTTGTTCGGAGTGACTCAAGAACAACAAAATAATGCAAGTCCTATGTAAAATTCCCTGGAAAAATCGATTGAAGTTGTTTTTATTAACTGCACGGCTCTGTGAATGAAGATATGACTGATTTTACCCTGATTCCTCTAAAATTGTTGTGTTTTTATTAGAAATTTCCTTGCTCGATGAGATTAGAGAATAACAAAATATGACTAGTTCCATGTGAAATTTCTTGGAACATCAACAAGACTTAGTTTTGTTTTCCGCACGGCTCTGTGAATGAAGATATGGCTGATTTTACCCTGATTCTCCTAATATTTTTATGTTTTTCAATTTTCTTTGCTCGGTGTGACTCAAAGCAATAATGCTTGTTCTTTGTAAACTATTCTGGGAAATCGATTGAAATTGGTTTCATTTACCGCACGGCTCTGTGAACGTTGATATGGCTGATTTTACCCTGATTCCCCTAATATAGTTGTGTTTTTCAGAAATTTCCGTGCTTGATGTGATTAAAGAACAACAAACTATGGCTAGTTCCATGTGAAATTTCTTGGAAAATCGACTAGACTTAGTTTTGTTCTCTGCACGGCTCTGTGAATGAAGATATTGCTGATTTTACCCTGATTCTCCTAAAATTTTCATATTTTTCACAATTTTCTTTGGTCGGTGTGACTCGAAGGCAACAAAATAATGCTTGTTCTTTGTAAAAGTTTGTGGGAAATCGATTGAAATTGGTTTCATTTACCACACGGCTCTGTGAACGTTTATATAGCTGATTTAACCCTGATTCCCCTAATAGTTTTGAGTTTATCATAAATTTTTTTGGTCGGAGTTACTCAAGATCAACAAATTAAGGCTAGTCCTTTGTAAATTTGCTGGAGAATCGATTGGAATTGGTTTTGTTTACCACACAGCTCTGTGAACGAAGGTATGGTCGATTTTACCCCGATTCCCCTAATATTTTTGTTCCCCGCTGAACTTCGCTTAAGTTCTCTGACAATCTTCGCTGGAGTTCTCTGTAGAACTTCCCTGAAGTTCTCTGCAGAACTTTCATAAAGTTCTCTGCCGAACTTCTCTAAAGTTCTCTGTAGAACTTTTCTTAAGTTCATTTCAGAATGTGCCTGAACTTCTCTGCAGAACTTCCCTGTAGTTTTCTGAAGAACTTCTCTGAAGTTCTCTTCAGAACTTCCCTAAAGTTTTCTGCAGAACTTCCTTGAAATCTCTGTAGGCCTTCCGCAAAATTGTCTGCAGAATTTTGTTGATATTCTCTGAGGAATTTCCACTCAAATTCTCTGACGATGCTTCCCTGAATTTCTCGGCAGAACTTCTTGAGGATCTCTATAGAACTTTTCTGGAGTTCTCCGTAGAACTTTCATAAAGTTCTCTGAAAAACGTCCTTAAAGTTCTCTGCAGAATTTTGCGGATCTTCTCTCTGAAGAATTTCCGAGAAGTTCTATGACGAAGTTCACTGTGAAACTTTTCTGATGTTCTTTGCAGTATTTTTCCGAAGCTCTCTGTAGAACTTCCCTAAAGCTTTCTGCAGAATTTACTTGTAGTTCTCTGCAGAACTGCTTTGAAGTGCTCTGCAGAATTTCACTGATATTCTCTGGAGAGTTTCCCTCAAGTTTTCTGCAAAACTTTCCTGAAGTTCTCTGCAGACCTTCCATGAAATTGTCTGCAGAATTTCCTAGATGTTCTCTTAAGAACTTTCCTGAAGTTTTCAGAAGAACTTTTGTGAAGTTTTCGTTAAAACTTCCCTCAAGTTCACTGCAGAACTTTTCAGGAGTTCTCTGTAGAACATCTCTGAAGTTATCTGAAAGCTTCCTTAAAGCTTTCTGCAGAATTTACCTGTAGTTCTCTGCAGAACTGGTCTGAAGTTCTCTGCAGAACTTCTCTTAAGTTCTCTGAAGAAGTCCCCTGAAGTTCTTCAAAGTTCTCTGAAAAACTTTCTTGAAGTTCTCTGAAATGGTTCCCTGAAGTTTCTTGAATTACAGACCTCAAGTTCTCTGAATAATTTCCATGAAGTTCTCTGAAAAATTTCTCAGAAGTTTTCTGCATAATTTCCCTTAAGTTCACTGCTTAACTTCCCTAAAGTTCTCTGCATAATTTCGGAGATATTCTCTGAACAATTTCCCTGAATAAGCACCTGAACAGTATAAAGTAGGCAAGAGACAGCATTTTCACGAATTCATTAGATGACGTTTGAGCGGAGCCATGTTTACTAATAATGATTTTTTTCTTTATTTCGAAAATATTGGGGGAATCAGGGTAAAATCAGCCATATCTTCGTTCTAAGAGCCGTGTGGTAAACGAAACCAACACCAATCGATTGTCCAAAAAATTTTACATAGGGCTTACATAGTTTTGTTGATCTTGAGTCACATAGAGCAAAGCAATTTCTGAATAACAAAACAATGCACTATGGTCCAGATTACGAATTTACGAGGAAACATGCTCCCAGCGCCTAAACTTGAAACTTTACAGCAAAGTGATGTTCTACAACATGGTTTGTATTACTAAAACCCATTTTGTGATGTTGATTAAAATTAGGGTGGTCCCCATTTTCACGGAATTACAAAAACTAACTTTTTTATTTGCAGAAATAGACGTTAACACTCTCGCGCAGAAAATTTAATGGAATTTTCATAGATAAATTTTTTTGTAGCTTAATTAATAATCGGTTAAAAATTGACCGATTTAAAGCAATTTTCTCTCATCAACTTAGGGTGTACCAGAGAAAAATGTTTTTTTTTGCCCTAACTTTTTCCCGCCGTAAAGTTAAATTGAGACGAGTTTTATAACTTTTAAAGACGCGTACTTTGTAATACAAATTTTGCCGCTAGTTTCAACCAATCAATAGTTATTGAAGTTTTTCTACAAAAAATACGTCCTTTTCAAATGTTGATTTCTATGATTGGGGCAAACACGAAAAAAAAATAAAGACGTTGTTTGAAAGGAAAATTTATATTGTTCAACATATATGAAAACTAGAGATATGTTATTTCTGTATCTTGAAAAAAAATACATTTGAATCTGGGATGGTTTTATAAGAAAAACTTCAATAACTATTGATTGGTTGAAACTAGCGGCAAAATTAATAAATCAAAATACGCGCCTTTAATAGTTTCACAACTCTTTGGAACAAAATTTTACGATGCAAATTGAAATAAAAAAGCTAGGGCAAAAAAAACATTTTTATGGTACACCCTAAGTTGATGAGGGAAAAGTTGCTCTAAATCGGTCAAAGCTACAAAAAAATTTATATATGAAAATTCCATGGAATTTTCTGCGCTACAACTTTGCGCGAGAGTGTTAACGTCTATTTCTGCAAATAAAAAAGTTAGTTTATGTAATTCCGTGAAAATGGGGACCACCCTAATTTTAATCAATATCACAAAATGGGTCTTAGTAATACAAACCATGTTGTAAAACATCACTTTGCTGTAAAGTTTCAAGTTTAGGCGCTGGGAGCATGTTTCCTCGTAAATTCGTATTCTGTACCAAAGTGCAATGTTAGGGGAATCAGGGTAAAATTAGCCATATCTTCGTTAACAGAGCTGTGCGGTGGACGAAATCAACTCCAATCGATTTTCTAGAAAATTTAACATAGGACTAGTCTAATTAGCCACCAACCAAATAAATTTCTGACTTACAAAAACATACTAGGGGAATCAGGGTAAAATCAGCCATATCTTCATTCACATAGCCGTGTGGTGAATGAAACCAACTCCAATCGACCATATCTTCGATCACAGCGCTGTGCGGTGAACGAAACCATTTCCAATCGATGCCTCAGCAAATTTTACAAAGGACTAGCCCTAATTTGTTGATCTTGAGTAACTCCGACCAAAGAAATGAATGATAAACACAAAACTATTAGGGGAATCAGGGTAAAATCAGCCATATCTACGTTCACAGAGCCGTGCGGTAAATGAAACCAATTTCAATCGGTTTTCCAGAAATTTTTTCAAAGAACTAGGATTATTTTATTGATCTTGATTCACACCGAGCAAAGAAAATTGTGAAAACATGAAAATTTAAGGTGAATCAGGGTAAAATTAGCTATATCTTCATTCACATAGCCAGGCGGTTAATGAAATCTACTTCAATCGATTTTCCTGGAAATGTTACATAGGACTAGCATCTTTTTGTTGCTCTTGAGTCACACCGAGCAAGGAAATTTCTGAACAACAAGGAAATATTAGAGGAACCAGGGTAAAATGAGCTCATTTGCTCCCCCAAGCAGATCCGTACGGCCAATGAAACTACGTCCATTCGATTCCTTGGAAAAAAAAATTTCAAATTAAGGTAACATTTACAGAAATCATTCCACTTCGAGCTGAGAAATAGAATTCTTTCGCGTTTCTGGCACTTTTTTTCCCACTGTGCACTGTTTCCTCACCCGAGAATAAATCAACTGAAATTCAACTCGCTTCCATTTTTCCCACTAATTAACAAACCAAAATAACGCTCACATATCACAACAAACACGCCTTTTCCTAAAAATTTCCCCCTTCAATTAAAGGCAAAGGAGCTCGAAAGGGAACGCAACCTGATTCTTTCCGGCGCCGGGGATTCCATCCCGGATGAGTTGAGCAGCTCAGTGTTCACCGTCAACAAGAAAACCAACCAACACATCTGCAACAAACGGGAAAAGGTACGGGCCATTAATTTGCGCTGCGAACCGCGCCTCAACTTTCTTTCCTATTTTCCCACCTTTAATTGCAGCTCAAAACCATCCGGGAAAAGAATGCCGAACGGTTGATAAAGCAGGGCCAGCGCTGGGAGAAGGAACGCCTGCAGATGGAGGACTACAACCGGCAGAAGGAAATCGAGCGTCGGTCCCGTCGGGAGGCCTTGCTGGAGAAGGAAAAGCTCTACATGATCGAAGACAACGAACGGGCGTTGAATCTGCTGCGGATGAAAACGAAGAAAGGTCCCTGCCGGGACATGGATCTTCGGGCTCTGCTCATGCAGCAGCGGGAAGAACTGGGCGAAAAAATCCAGCAGCGCGATTTCGATTTGAACGATGAAAAAAGGATGGACTCCGATCGGAGCAAGGAGAAGAAGCGCCATGGCAAGAAGTCTTCGGTCAAGAAGCGTGATGGGGCGGCAGGACATATATCCTCGCCTGAAGAGGGTTACAGCTCGATGAACCCACCGGAGCTAGCTAGCGATCAGGAGACTTCGATTATGATCAAGATTGAGAAGGATAGCAAGGATTCGGGGGACGATACGGATCCACTGGACGATGCCAGTAGCCAGGTCGAGGTTTCCGAGGGTGCAGGTGCATCCGAGGCGGATGACGCCGATACCAGTGAAGCAGTGGATGCCGTGGAAGCTGCTGAGGCCGAAGCCATGAAGGAAGAGATGAATAAGGCATTGGAGAAGAAGAAGGTCAAGGCTCGGAATGAGGATCCCAAAATTACCAGATTGAAGGAGGCTGATGTAAGTAATGCAGATATGTGTTTTGTCCTGTGTGTGGTTCATTGGTGGGGTTGAATGCTTTAAATTACAGACAGTAAATGAAATTTACAGCATCGCGGACGAAATCATCGTTCTGGAAAAGAAGAAGACCAAGAAAGGCTTTGGGATGAAGTAAGTATGAGCCGCAAGATGGCTTCGCAGAATTCTAGTCTGTAAATGTACCCAACCAGGGCGCATCTAAAATTAATTGTGATAGTATGAATGGAACATGCGGAAGTAGTTGAGGTTGTAGAATAAACTATGTTGACTATTTCGAAGGGAATCGATTCAATTTATCCGAATTTCCCTACGAAAATCGTGTTTTACAATAGGACGGATTCACTTACTAAGGGCTGTATCGAAAATAAGCTATCCACATTTTTTTAACCTTCCTCATACATTTGGGTCGTTTTTGACCAATCAACATCTCAAAAAAGCTCTAACGTCTAAACGGAATCAACTACCCAAATAACATTGCAAAAACCATCCAGCTTTATTAAGTTTCATCAAAGTTTTATGAAAGCCACTAGAAATCAATTTAGTTTTATTATGGCAGTAAGAGGTGCCAATAGGTTTCTAGTTTTAGTAAGGTTTATAGGAACCTACACATCTTCTTGACAACGATCTTAAAACCTTGTTTTCTAAAGTTCCTTTTACTCCTATCAAAGGTTTTATTTTGACTTTATGAACTCGTAAAATGCTGTTTTGAAAATCCGTTTTAAGACTTATTCAAATTATCTTATTATGGTCAGTTGAAAAAGCATTTTAGGACCATTTTGTCTCCAGTAAGTGCATTAAACGGCAAATTGGTATCGAGGAAAGTCACAAAATGACCGAATAGTTTTTTTGGAGCCATTGCGAAGATATTTTGGCTTTTTGGCAACACTGTGATTTCTTCCAATCGCCATATTGAAATATATGAAATAATTGATATGTGGAAAAATAAATTTTATATGTAAAACAAATGAACTATAGATTAGAGACCGATTTTGGCATTCTATTTGATAACCTTATTGAATTCCATAAATTTTTAAGAAATTCATGATTAATTTATCGAATATATTTCTTTCAATTTTGTGTTTGTTGATGTAAACTCAAATGATCCCCGAGCATTTATGTTCGGCTCTTATCGTGCCAATATTCACCATAAAATTAAATGCACATATGATTTGGAGCATGATAAGCTAGAAAAAAAAACTCAATTTGTTTTGGATATTTTACTATCTAACAAATATTTCCCCAACACATGAACTTTTTTCTTCGATATTATTTACTCTTAAATTAATCAGAAGAGCAGAAAATCAAACAAAGCAAATGAACAAAAACCAACCACGATATCACCGTGAAGTTTGACAGCTGTGGCCATTTGGCCCTATGCTGGTTTTGATGGCAGCCAAAAGGTTTTATGAAGGTTCTCAAGTGGTCATAACATCTTTCACTAGAACATTTACAAAATCTTTATGGTCTTATATAGGTTTTATACAATTTGTTTGCACAACCGTCTATAGAGTGGGTCACTTTGTACTCATTTTGGCTTTAAAGATCCATAGAGGAGGTGTTGGTGGACAAAACAGCTTTGCATGTAGTTTTATAAACAAAACCGGGAGGACTGCTATACGGTTGAAATAAAACTACAATTGTTACTTGGGTAGGGATCTGAAATTTTCTGACATTTCCTAACTTTTAAAACGAACATATTTTGGGAAGTTAAAATGACGCAAGATTTTGACACGCTCTCAAAATTTTATTTTAGAACCGATTTTTTATATTATGAAAGGTATGGATTCTTAAAACGACCTACTGGCCTGTTTTTCTTCAAACTGGCAATTCTGGGCACATTGGAACCCAAAACCGGTTCCGAGAACAACTTTGGAATTTCTTATATTTGTACCGATCGATGACTCTAAATTCATGATTTGAAGTAGCGATCTTCAAAAACATCATGCCATAGTCTAACCAGAAGATTTGAGCACATCCGGATTTTCTGGAACCGGTTCCGGTAGGCTCAAAGAGGACAATTTTGAAACCTCTAGTAATTGTACCCTTCTACGGCTCAAATTTCATGATTTTGAATATTGATGTCCAAATCTATCATACTACTAACTAGAGGATTTGGCTACATCCGAATACTCTGGAACCGGTTCCAGGTGTGACCCAAAGAGGACAATTTTGGAACCCCATGTATTTGAACCGCTCGACGATTCTAAACTCATGGTTTTGAATACTGATATCCAAAAACATCAAGTTAAAGACCAACCAGAGGATTTGGCCACACCCGGATACTCTGAAACCGGTTCCGGAAGGGTCCAAAAGCATAATTTTGAAACCCAAGTACTTGTACCGTTGAACGGGTCAAAATTCATGGTTTTGAATACTGATATCCAAAAACATGAAACCATTGATCACCCATGACATTTGGCCACATCCGGAACCGATTTCGGTAGGGCCCAAAGATTCA
This sequence comes from Aedes japonicus, assembly GCA_034211315.2. Taxonomy (NCBI): domain Eukaryota; kingdom Metazoa; phylum Arthropoda; class Insecta; order Diptera; family Culicidae; genus Aedes; species Aedes japonicus. Next base: position 33,344 of record JASCZW010002189.1, read on the forward strand.
TCATCAGAACCTGAAGAATTATCGATTGCATTTTCAATGGCTACATCTTCATCTGAAGATCCAAACTCAAAATCATCATTCATGATGAAATTCAACAGATGGAAGATAAAAAAAAAACAAATAAAAAAGTATAAATATTCGTGTTTTATGTTTAACGAACCTGAACCCAATATGTTTTATTTGCCAAAACCCGATCACGACTTGAATTTGACTAATTAATCCCAAAAACCAACCCCGAGCCAATTTTTATTGAAATAAAAAAAACAAAATCGTTCCACCTACTAATGACAAAGATGTAATAATGTAATGAAATAATGTAATGCAATCTGTTATAAAAAAAAAAATCATGAAATCTGCTAATGATAAAGATCTTCGGGAATTATGTAAATACTGTAAACACATAATGTAAACATCGTTGGGAAGTGGGAAGTTTCCCTATTGGTGATCTTGATTAGTGAGAGCAATCTTCAGTTGGTGATAAAATGACTCGCAAAGATGTGTTTACAATCGAGCTAGCTATAAGTGGTTTTACTTTTTAGTAAATAGTACAACTAAACAAACTGTACCATTAAAGTTAAATGTAATAATCACAATTTTGGTCTTGTTTGTCTTATAACTGACAAATAGTTTTTGAAAGTTGCTGTTTGACTTGTTACACAAAACTGTCGCTGTCACAATCAGAAGTAACAAGAGAAACGAATAGAAACGAAGTTGTTGTCGTGTTTCTTCTGTTCGTGCCTGTTCAAGCCAGGTTCGAATCATTTCATGTGCTCGTGTGCAGCTCGGCCATGTGGCTAGCGGCGTCAGTTGCTCAGACGTTCACCGCTTGAAACAGATTCAGTTTTTGATGATGATGATGATGATGATGATGATGATGAAATACTACCGTCTATTGTAGCAAGGTAACTTTCCATAACAGTGGAATAATCTGAAGAAAGATTTGATCAGGATTCTATTGTTGTTTGTTATCATCAAGCTCCTGTATGAAGGGCAAAAAACGTTTGGGCCCGTAAGCAAAACCCGCTAATATAGGGAAGAGAAATTCCTTCCAAAAGCAAGTGCACACCCACAGCATTAGACTCGAGCCCTCGATTGACAGAATAAACCCAATAGATGGGGTCGAAGAGCCCGCCCTCGTTCTGCAAAATGTTAACAATAGGGAGGAGGCAGTCTCATGCTTCCTATCCAAATAGTTTCACTTGGGTACCCTGATGGTCCCTCTTTTCCTTGTTATATATTATGTCATGGATATTTAGTGTTAGAAAATTTAGCTGAAAGTAAAATTGGTTAGAGTTATATACCGTTCTTTACTTATTGCTCTGTGTCATCTCGGTGTTTCTGCTTCTGAAGAGCTGACTTTTGGCAAAGAGCTATGCTGGAGTATGGCCTATGCACGATGTCGTATAGTATTGCTCGTAGCACACTACGGTCATAATAAGTTGTAGTAACTTTATTATCACTAAGCAAGTCATATATATGTTATCTCAACAAAATGGCAACCACTGTGCTACTAGGGATAGAGAAGAGAACCGGAAAAGGAAGAGAAAGCATTAGTAATTGGTACCATACTATGCGCATGTGATATTCTCACAACGGCCGTTCAGAATGGTTCGACGGATGCATATTAGAGATCATTCCCGATGAGTTTTCACTTGTTTACTCAATTCCATCATGTTTGGTTATAGAAGACAAGAAGACTCTCGACTATTCTACAAATCGCTTTTTACTGTGCCTCAACTGGGTTACACCAGTTTGACTAGCACAAAGTAAAGAAACTCCAGTGTGGATCGTAGGACTTGTGGAATTTGATGCCAATCATTTGATTGCCTTGTAGGATTTGGAGAAGTCATCAAAAGTGTTCATCACCAGCTGCCATTGGGTTCAGGCACTTTTGAACGTTGATTTGGCAGCCTATTCACTCGGCAAAACGCACCTGTACCCCTTTCTGAACGGAAGGGCAGGGCTTTAAACAGATTCGATATTTGTGAATAAAAAAAGCCTATTTGGTTTACTGGGTGTCATGTGCAGCGTTAAACAAAATAAAAATTCAAGATAAAAAAATGCGTTTAAGAGTCATCGATATAGTATTACTCTGTGACATTGGTGTGAACCGTAACCTGTATATAAAATCCTAAATTTTGAGCCATCGAACGGTACAAATATTTGGGGTCCCAAAATTGTTCTCTTTTGGGCCCTACCGGAACCGGTTCCAGAGTATCCGGGTGTGACCAAATCGTATGGTTGGTTTATGGCATTATGTTTTTTCAGAACAGTGTTCGAAATCGCGGATTTTGAGCCATCGAACGGTACAAATATATGAGGTTGCAAAATTGCCCTCTTCGGAGGCATACCGGAGCCGATTCTGGGTTCCAATGTGCCCAGAATGGCCAGTTTTAAAATAAAAGATCAGTATGTCGTTCTTTGAATCCATTCTTTTCATTTGAAACCAAGATATCAAATATCGGTTCTTAAGTAAAGTTTCGGTAGCGTGTCAAAGTCTTGGGTCGTTTTTGGCCCTGAATGCACTATGTGTAATTTTTTCCCAATGCATTAGGAAGGTTTAATCATATAACAAATGATGTTTTATTCAAACAAATGGTTGATTCTTCATTGTACAAGATTAAACTTGTACATTGTGAAGACCAGATGATATCAATTTTATTCTTTCACGAATTTGCGAATATTTTATCGAACATTTTTCATCAAGTTCCGGACAAGTGTTTCATCACAGTTTTTAAACACCTTAGCTCATTTTTTTAAACTCCTACATATTCTTAGCTGCTATATCAATCTCTTTGAAGACCCTCTTCAAATCGCCCAATAGCGTTCGGAGTGCTCAACACTCAGTGCTCAGTGCTCAGTGCTCAGTGCTCTGTACTCAGCACTCAGTGTTCAGTGCTCAGCACTCAGTGCTCAGCACTCAGAGCTAAGTGCTCATTGCTCATTGCTCATTGCTCAATTCCAAAGGCTCAGTGCTCAGTGCTCAGTTCTCAGTGCTCATTGCTCAGTGCTCAGTGCTCAGTGAAACATGACATGCAGGAATGTCACAAACATGAAACTGGTTTAATTGTTCCTCGTATACTAATATCAAATAACCTCCTAGCCTGAAGTTTGCTGAAGAACTTCCCTGAAGTTCTTTGCAGAACATCTATGTAGTTCGTTGCAGAACGTCCATAAAGTTTCCCGCAGATCTTCCCTTAAGTTCTCTGAAGAACTTCCCTAGAGTTCTGTGTAGAACTTCCACGAAGTTCTCTGCAGAACTTTCATAAAGTTCTCTGCAGAACTTCTATAAAGTTCTTTGCAGAACTTCCCTGCAGTTTTCTGAAGAAATTTTTTGAACTTCTCTTTAGAACTTCCCTGAAGTTTTCTGCTGAACTTCCTTGATGATCTCTGTAGACCTTTCTTAAAATTGTCTGCAGAATTTCGTTGAGATTCTCTGAGGAATTTCCCTTCAAGTTCTCTGACGATGCTTCCCTGAAGTTCTCTGCAGAACTTCCTGAGGGTCTCTATAGAACTTTTTTGGAGTTCTTTGCAGAACTTTCATAAAGTTCTCTGAAAAACGTCCACGAAGTTTTCTGCAGAATTTCTCTGAAGTTCTATGACGAAGCTCTCTGAAGAACTTCCCTGAAGTTCTATGCAGAAGTTTCTGACGTTCTTTGAAGAACTTTGGTGGATTATTCTGCAGAACTTGCATTAAGTTTCCTGAAAAACTTCCGTGATGTACTCTGCAGAAATTCACTGATGTTTTCAGCAGGATTTTGCTGTAGTTCTCTGCAAAACATTCATTAGTTCTCTGCATAATTTCTCTTAAGTTTTCTGCAGAGCTTTCCTCAGGTTCAGTTCAGAATTTCCCTGAAGTTCTCTGCAGAACTTTCTTGAAGTCTTCTGCAGAACTTCCCTGAAGTTTTCTACAGAACTTCCTTGAAGAACTCTGTAGACCTTCCTTGAAATTGTCTGCAGAATTTCGCTGATATTTTCTAAAGAATCTCCCCTCAAGTTCTCTGACAAAACTCTCCTGAAATTCTCTACAGAACTTCCTAAGGTTCTATGAAAAACTTTTGTGGAGTTCTCTGCAGAACTTTCATAAAGTTCTCTGAAAAACTTCCATGAAGTTCTCTACAGTATTTCTCTGAAGTTCTCAGCAGAACTTCCCTGAAGTCGTCTGAAGGATTTCCCTGAAGTTCTCTGAAGAACTTCCCTGAAGTTTTCTGCAGTATTTCTCTGAAGTTCTCTCCAGAACTTCCCTGAAGTTCTCCGAAGGATTTCCCTGAAGTTCTCTGCAGTACATTCTTGAAGTTCTTGGCTGGTTTTCCTTGAAATTCCCTGCAGAACTTTCATAAGTTCTCTGCAGAATTTTTCTTAAGTTCTCTGCAGAGCTTTCCTCAGGTTCAGTTCAGAATTTCCCTGAAGTTCTCTGCAGAACTTTCTTGAAGTCTTCTGCAAAACTTCCCTGAAGTTTTCTACAGAACTTCCTTGAAGATCTCTGTAGACCTTCCTTGAAATTGTCTGCAGAATTTCGCTGAGGTTTTCTGTAGAATCTCCCCTCAAGTTCTCTGACAAAACTCTCCTGAAATTCTCTACAGAACTTTTTAAAGTTCTCTGAAAAACTTTTGAGGAGTTCTCTGCTGAACTTTCATAAAGTTCTCTGAAAAACTTCTATGAAGTTCTCTGCAGATATTTGCTGATGTTTTCTGAAAGTTTTATGACGAAGTTCTCTGCAGAACTTCCTAAAGTTCTCTGAAAAACTTTTGTGGAGTTCTCTGCTGAACTTTCATAAAGTTCTCTGAAAAACTTCCATGAAGTTCTCTACAGTATTTCTCTGAAGTTCTCAGCAGAACTTCCCTGAAGTCGTCTGAAGGATTTCCCTGAAGTTCTCTGAAGAACTTCCCTGAAGTTCTCTGCAGTATTTCTCTGAAGTTCTCTCCAGAACTTCCCTGAAGTTCTCCGAAGGATTTCCCTGAAGTTCTCTGCAGAACATTCTTGAAGTTCTTGGCTGGTTTTCCTAGAAATTCCCTGCAGAACTTTCATAAGTTCTCTGCAGAATTTTTCTTAAGTTCTCTGCAGAGCTTTCCTCAGGTTCAGTTCAGAATTTCCCTGAAGTTCTCTGCAGAACTTTCTTGAAGTCTTCTGCAAAACTTCCCTGAAGTTTTCTACAGAACTTCCTTGAAGATCTCTGTAGACCTTCCTTGAAATTGTCTGCAGAATTTCGCTAATGTTTTCTGAAGAATCTCCCCTCAAGTTCTCTGACAAAACTCTCCTGAAATTCTCTACAGAACTTCCTAAAGTTCTCTGAAAAACTTTTGAGGAGTTCTCTGCTGAACTTTCATAAAGTTCTCTGAAAAACTTCTATGAAGTTCTCTGCAGATATTTGCTGATGTTTTCTGAAAGTTTTATGACGAAGTTCTCTGCAGAACTTCCTAAAGTTCTCTGAAAAACTTCTGTGGAGTTCTCTGCTGAACTTTAATAAAGTACGCTGAAAAACTTCTATAAAGTTCTCTGCAGATATTTGCTGATGTTCTCTGAAGTTTTTCGTTGCAGTTCTCTGAAGAACTTTCCTGAAGTTTTCTGCAGTATTTGTCTGAAGTTCTCAGCAGAACTTCCCTGAAGTCCTCTGAAGGATTTCCCGGAAGTTCTCTGAAGAACTTCCCTGAAGTTTTCTGCAGTATTTCTATAAAGTTCTCTGCAGAACTTCCTTGAAGTTCTCTGCAGGATTACCCTGAAGTTCTCTGCAGAACATTCCTGAAGTTATCTGCAGAACATTTCTGAAGCTCTCGGCAGGTTTTCCTTGAAGTTCCCTGTAGAACATTCATAAGTTCTCTAAAGAATTTTTCTTAAGTTCTCTGCAGAGCTTTCCTTAGGTTCAGTTCAGAATTTCCCTGAAATTCTCTGCAGAACTTTCTTGGAGTGTTCTGCTGAACTTCCTTGAAGTCTTCTATAGAATTTCCTTGAAAATCTTTGTCGACCTTCCTTGAAATTCCTCTTCAAGTTTTTTGACGAGACTTCCCTAAAATTCTCTGCAGAACTTCCTAAAGCTCTCTGAAAAACTTTTGTGGAGTTCTCTGCAGAATTTTCACAACGTTTTCTACAGAACTTCGCTGATGTTCTCTGAAGAATTTCTCTGAAGTTCTTTGACAAAGTTCTCTGAATAACTTCCCTGAAGTTCTCTGCAGTATTTCTCATATGTTCTCTGCAGAACTTCCCTGAAGTTCGCTACAGAATTTCCCTTAAGTTCTTTGCAGAATTTCTCTGATGTTCTCGGCAGAATTTCACTGATATTCTCTGACGAATTTTCCTCAAGTTCTCTGCGAAACTTTCCTGAAGACCTACCATGAAATTTTCTGCAAATTTCCCTGATGTTCTCTTAAGCATTTCCCTGAACTATAAATTAGAAGAAAAATTAGTAATCTCCATTTAATTCCAACTACCTTTGCTTATCTTCGACAGATACGCGTATTTCGTCTACAATGTGCAGTTATTGTCCTCTTCTTCAGTGTCTCGTACTAATAACTCGACTACTAGTCTAATTTTTCTTCTAATTTATAGTTACAAGTATTCCACTAAACAGCTCAAACCCTCTAGGATTCATGTCCCTGAAGTTCTCTGAAGAATTTCTCTGAAATTCTCTGAAGTGCTCTGAAGAACTTTTCAGGAGTTCTTCGTTGAACATCCTTGAAGTTATCTGAAAACTTTCCTGAAGTTCTCTGCAGAACTTTCACGAAGTTCTCAGCAGAAGTTCTCTGTAGTTCCCTGAAGAAGTCCCCTGAAGTTATCTGAAGAACTTCTCTGAAGTTATCTAAAAACTTTCCTGAAATTATCTGAAATATCTTGAAGTTCTCTGAAGATCAGTGACGTGTTACTCCTGACTATCTTTACTCACTTTTGAGTAGCCATAATTTTGACTGATTTGAGTTGATCGTACTCAATTTTGGCTTGTTTTTTTAAGAAGCGTGTAATGTTGTGTAGCGATACCGATCATTGCACTTAAGTCGTATTGAAAAGACCGTTTTGGATCGGCAAATCACATTTAAAATGTGTTGATGAGTTCCGTAGAGCGGGGTGACTTCGATTAACCGGGTGACATCGACCGCCAAGACCGATATTTATTTAATTTAAAATTTTCCTTCTCCAAGTGCCTGAATTTTTTAAGTTTTGAATCATATATATTCAGCATTTATTAAGATATATAAATGCATTTTGTTTTTAGCATTTCTCTATTTCCTTCGCTATAAAAAAGTATTTATTTAAAAATGCTCCTTTTTACCAAGCCGAACAACAATCATATATTCAAGCAATAAAATAATTTTTAAAATAATCGACAATCAGATTTTCAGATTACTTAAGCATTCGTTTCTCTAAGCTTATCGAAAAAATATCAATTTTGTATACATAAACAAATTAATGAATAAAAAAAAAATTTGATCGAAAATTAAGAGCAAACGAATAAACGCGACAACCTTCTCGAAGTGTTGCACTACCTTCCAATCTGTCAAAGGGTTTGTTTTATTTTGTTCTGTGTTGGAGAAAAGGTGTAAACATTTATTTCGAAAATTTAATGGCATTTAGAAGTCCAAAATGCCGAGAAAGTACGTGAAAAAAGTTGGTGGAAGAGCTTATTTACAGTACAGTTTCGAATCGATGGATGCTGTGTTGTTGTTAATGACTCGCACTTATTCTGTCGTGAATCGCATATCAATACCATATTTTCTTGATTTCCCATCCATATGGGACGGATATGCGATTCACGGCAGTGTTGGCGTCCTTACACCGGTGTAGTACCGCATTAAAAACGACATGAGTGAGGTATTTCTGTTTGTCTAATATTATGGTGAACTACAGAAAAATAGCAATGGATGGGTCGCTCATAAATTATGCCATGCTTTTAATGGAAGGGAGCTTTGGGAATTGTGATAATCTGTACACAAAATTGACACTGTACACAAAATTTTTGCGTGACATAATTAATGAACGTTCCCTTTGGGGAATGCTTCACCCCTGTGCTATTCGGGAGACATCTGCATCAAACGGTTTGCATAAAAGTTTGGTGTTTTTTATTCATTTAAGCACTTCAAATGGATAATATTGATTTTGATCGAAGTCACCCCATTATTGAAAATTGTCGGCGGGAATTAAACAATTTTTTTAAAGTTCATCTGACTTGATAAATTTTTAAAATTTTTGTGTAGTGTACAGATACTGGTTTTAAAAATATGAAACAAAATTTTAAAGATAATTATCACAGAAAATTTCAAGAAATAGTTCAAAAAGTGATTGAAGTCTCCCCGTTTTACGGTATATATCTATTTTTTTCAGCATTTAACTTGATAACAAGTATACGAAGAAGTGCATTGGCATTCAGGAACCTAGAAAGGTTTCATTCTGCTCTTGCAACACAAAGTTTGAAGTAAAGATTTATGCCAAGGTTTTTCAACAGTGGTACATAACGTTTGCATTTAAAATAACGGACTTTTTCGGATGGTGAAAAAAGCTAAGACAGATAATTGCTTTTGCTAAATTTCCCATGGAAGGTAGTTATTTAAGCTTACTTGCAAAAAAATCTACGTTCTTGCGAGTGGCCTTCCGGCAGTTAACCGGAACATTCACCATGGCGGACGAAAACATGCGTGTAGACATGTTTTTGAGTTCTTTCTTCGTTTTCTTTATTAATTTCTCCTCAGTTTTCGCGACAAAATTGTTGGACTAGATCTTACGCTTTATGTTGGCCCAGAAGTTATCATTGAAGCGCAGTTGGGGGACGTTGGGCGGTACCACATCGATATTCAGCAGCTCCATCTTCTTCAACGATCGCTTCGAGTAATGGGTCAACGCCAGATCCAGCCAGAACACCGTGTCATCGCCCTTATGGTATTTCTTGATGAACGACGCAACTTCCGGCAGGCGTACTATAAACTTCCCCGTTTTCGGCCAGTCTGGACCGAAAGAAGAGCGGCTTTGACATCCCCTTCTTGCTGATTGTCAGCCACAGCAGCACCTTCTTGGGGAACTTGGTGAGTGAAATGAAATTCACCTCTGAGCTAACTTCCTTCGTGGGGGAAGTAAAATACGAAGTGTCCTGCCAGCCGTTGACATACAGGGAGAGATAGGTCTCGTCGTCCATCACCACCGCCACGTCGCGATTCGCCGGGAAAATCGAGTTGACCATCTTATTCAGCCGCTGCCACTGCGTCGTTGCCTGCAGTTCCGATACCAGTGGACGTGACTTCCACTTCCTGACATGTATGTTCATGCTCGCCAGGTACTTTTTCACTGTTTGGCCAATTGAACCGACCTCCCGGCTAAGCGCACGCAGCGATGCAGCCACTTTTCTCTAGGTCTTCTTCTTCAGCATCCTTTGGAGCTTCTTGTCGATCAGGGTCGTCGGCCGTCCGGAACCGGGCTTTCTTTCGATGCTCTGTTTGTTGTCTAATAGTGCCAAGATGTTGTAGATGCCGAAACGGGCGTATCCGGCGTCCACAAAGTGCCGCACGATGTCCGTTTTCAACGCGGTGGGGTGCTGTTCTTTGAACGCGCACACTTCTGAATGGAGTTGCTTCACTGTTTTTTGCCATCACTGTTAGAGTTAGACTGATAGAGCTGTCAAATTTTTTCTGCTGACTCATGGGTTACTATGATTGATGCTGCATGGGCAGTTTTGTCAGTGCGGGTGAAGGTCAACCCATGAAAAATCGGCAATTTTCGTCAATTTTTTTGAAATGCAAACGTTAGATGAACAAGATTCTTTCGGCAGAAATTTAAGATGGAAACAAAAATTAATGTGACAACCCTGAGTGCAACAACTTCAAAATATTTAATGTTGCGTTGCGGTTACTGACTCTAAACTAATTTGCGATTCTATGCTCACGAACGGGTGGCAGCCTGACACACTACGGTTCAGTAGTGTCATGATTGATTCCAAGCACTCAGTGCGCAGACCTCAGTGTTCAGCACTTAGTTCTCATTATTCACCACTCAGTGTTAAAATATTGTTGATTTTCATAATAGAGGTCAAACCCTAGAAGTACTTTTGCAAGTAATTTTTGAAATTGTTACAAGCTATAAACCCGCTGCCAATTTGTAAACGGCATTTCATTATTATACGTACTAACCTTTAAATTGTTATCTTCAACTTCCCAAATTACAATCGATTGAGCCAAATTATTAACAAAGATTGTCCACAGTCTGAAGTACATACTCTGACCGTTGAAATTTGATCTAAATAATTTTGTACGAGAAGCAATGTTCCACATTGAATTTACTTTACCTAAAAAAACTCGAACATCTAACACTTTTCCCGTTGAGTCATCTCCTGCCGCTGTGACGACTGTCGGAATTCCTCGTGACAGTTTATGCAAATATCCATTTCCCCGCAAGTTTGCTCAAACACCAGAATCGTCTGAGCCGTTTTCCAGTTTACGTACGAAAAATAATAAATCTCCCAAACATTGTCCTCCTTCTGCCACTGACCAGCCCCGATGGGAATCCCGATAAAATTCAAACCATTCCGCAGTCCACGTTTCTGTAAATACACGATATTCTTGCTACCCACATGCATGCTCGATTTACTCCATGTGTCTGCCATCCTAAGGATTGTGGGAGGGGGGGACACTGGGGCCGAGGATTTGAATTTATGAATGAAATCCTCGGTCGTGTTTTCCCTCGGAACGAGCAACAGACGATTGCCGAACACGAGGTTTTTCGTGACTTCATTCGGTTTCGGATGAACTCCACTCTTCCTCCTCAGCCAGATGAACACACTCGAAACCATCCAAAGCCAGGAAACAGTTCATCCGGCCGCTCCGTGTGTGGAAAAGGTGGAAAAGGACCGCGCGGCCGCTTAGAACAGTGGCAACGTGTATAAAAGCATGCTGCTGGCGGAAAATTTCGCTCAATCGCGCTTCAACAAGTGGTTCCCTTGTTCCACTGGCAGCAGAACGAAATCGGATTTTAATAGGGTTTTCCCGACCCCAAGCCAGACGGGCACAGGCAGCTGAATAGTGTTTGGCGAAGAACGTAGTGAAGTGAGTTTTGGAACTTTTTTTCCCCCCAGTCCAGTCCGTCGGGATAGCAGAAGAAACTAGGAACCGTCGCGAGTTTTGCGTGTTCTCTCTTGGTGTGGCCGTGAATAGAAGAAAGTTTTCCAAGTGACCCCCACCGGACGACAAAAAAGGAAGGTATATATCAAACTAACAAGGAGCGTGTAGTCATCTGACTAATGGAATACGATATTTGGTTTATTGTGTTATGCTATTTTTTGTACTCCGCATTTCGGTTGGAACGCGAAGAAGAAACGAACAAGCATAATTAGATTCTGGTGGAAATGTCAATGCTGGTGAATTTGGCTGGTCGTTGAAGACTGCCTTGGACGAGATAGATAACAAAATTATGACAAAAAAAAATGGATGAAAGGAAGAGCCGGACTTTTGAATAATTTAGATCGAAAATCGACTGGTCCCAAGATTGTGGTTTCCAATAGAAGCGTTCGGCGGTCAGCGGTCATTAGCGTGGGACAAATGAAAAATTTAAACCCCCCGTCGTTGCGTTTGTCGTTGTGACGGTGTTTGGCTGAGCGAAAGAGGTTAAGTACGTTCGATTCGATCACCGACGAGGAAGGTTGGTGAAGGTTAAGGCTCTCGGTACGGAAAGGCCGTTGGGATTTGTACGGCAAAAAGTGAGACAGGCATTGAGGGGCAGAAATTAATTAAAAATTGGTTCTAGCAGTGGTTGTTTTATGCTGAGAATAATGAGCTAGGATAACAAATTCAAACTGTGTGAGGTTTTGGTTGAGTTTAGTGGTTCTATTGGTGAAAGCCGATGAAAATAGTAGGCCGTTTGTTGCAACTATATTAGAATGTGTGTCTCATTACTAAAATTGTACATACAGGCTACTATAATCAGCTACATACGTTAAATTACTGATGGGAGTTTGTAATTTTCTAGAAGTCCCGAAAAATTATTTCAATTTAATTTTTGGTCATTGTCAAGTAAATATATTTGCCATACTTTGTGTTGCCATTAGCAGAAAAATTGGTTCGTTTTTTGCGTATTTCGGGCAATGATGATTAACAAATATATACTTCGGCTTTGTTGTTGTCGTGAAGGAATGTAGAAGTTGAGTTTGGTTAATGACTTAAATATTTACTGGTATTAATTAATGAACATTTACCATTGAAAATTCATAAAATTGCCACCAAATTATTAAACACGGTGCCAACGAAAAAATAACAATTCGCACTTGAAAAATTCAAAATAGTAATAAAAAATTGATTATTCACTTGCAATAATTCAAAAGTGACCGGTAAAACTTTCAAAAAAAGCAATGAAAATTAGTATAAACGCAATAATAAGCTGATAGTTTTCCGTCATAATAATAAGTTCTAGCGGTAAACATGTGACAAAAGTCTTCAAATTTTTCAAACCTTTCCAATTGAAACCAAAAAAAAAATCACGGGTGAAGTGAAAACAGTAAAAAGGCCCAATATAATTTACGAATGACAACATAGGAAATTCGTACCGCTATTTAGTGTTGGAATGGTGATGAGCATGAGATGGACATGAGATGGAAGAGGATGTCTTTTCCAACCTAATTTACGCAGTATATACAATACTAATTGCTATTATATTAACTCGTGCAATGTGCGTTACTGAATAATAAGTCCAAACTACACTGAAATATTCTAATACTGATCTCACATAAGCAATATGTATGAATTTTACTATGACTGAATCGTTTTATGAATACAAGCATGATACACGGATACAAATTCGTTTCTGTTTTCATGAATAAAAAAATCATGAAACAAACTCTCATCTTGTTTTATGAATGCATGATTCTTATTCATGATTTCATTATTGAAATGACAGATGCGATTCATGAACTTAGAAAGTCTTGTTTTGCCTCTAATCTAAAGTTCTGTAATCGACTGCATTAGTCAAGAGTCTTTTCAAAAATAGCTAAGTACTATTGCAGCTCTCTCATTGGCGTAACTACTGGGGGTGCCGAGGGGGCCAGGCCCCCTCCAGCATTTTTCTCCAATTAATTTTTAATTTGAAATGAAACACTATTCACAATCTCTACGGAATTGAAGGGTTTTATTCCCAGTGTTCCCTTTGTTCCCTTTAGAAATAGATTGAACGAGTTACTATTTCTGAAGGAGTAAAGTGCACATACCCTCTTCCCCACACTTTTCACATACCCCATTGTACCTTATACGCTGAAAAGTTGGTACATTTATTAAGCAAACCATAGTTAACGACAATTAGATCCATGAGAATTCCGATATATCAACATTACATCCACTTCGCTTAAATGTTTTGAAATTGGAACTATCTTCTCAACATCATGGTATCCCAGTATTGAACAGCAATTTTTATTAGAACCAAAGATGTGAAGAGAAAGTACCGATAGGTCCGATAGAGCTCGGCAGGTTATGAAATTGAATGGAAGTTGTTTGAAATTGAACGTAGGGCTTTTGTTAAGCAGTATTTCAAAGCAAACGCACACACTTTTGCCGCACATCCCCATGTAGAGTAGGTCACGGATCCGCCACCTTGACTGGCAAAAATGTATGAGCTTGATTGTGCTCAAATACCTTTAAAGGCACAGAATGGTTCTAGAAATGTGAAATCTCTGTTTTATCATTCCCTAAAGACCACATATAATGGAAATTAATTTCCAATTAGAGGTTTTCAAACCACAACTTCTCATTTTTACCAGAAGTGTTTTTTCTCGTCGTTGTATTTTTAACAACCTCGGAGAAAAACCCGCAAGGTGTCGTTTGCTGATCTTCTTAACAGCATGTTCTGACGGAAACCCCATAATTGAATAAATACACTACTAATTATGATGTATATTATTGCTGCGTTTGCTTCGAAAAATTGCTAAGCAAAAGCCCTAAGCCTTTGCTCTAAGTAATTCTGAATTCTTATAATTCAATTCTATTAATATTCGAACCTATATATAAAATAAAAGCGACAGTAAAAGGTGGAGCCTATAAAGTTGAAACATAAGTTTTTAAACACTTTTCTATGTACGTATTTCAATTTTATTATTCAAGAAGGTGTTACAATAATGAGTTTTATTATGGCATTTAAGAATTCCAAGATATCATTTTCTCTTGTACGAACAATTTAGTAGAGTAGAAATTCCCGGATAGATTACAAGTTTCGAAGCTAACGAATGTCCATAAGCAAAATATGGAGATAGAAGTTGATTAATTAACGATAATATTTTCGAAAATGTAGTTTTAGAAGTAAGGTAAACATGTAATCAGGAAAATTTCTGAAATCATAACTTGTCGAAATAGGCTACATAATGGGCCTACATGTAAAATTTTATCAAAATTTACGTCGCTTTTTTTATAACAGTTGTCTTACATTTATTCTTAAGATTTCTTTAAAGAATTTGATTTTCAATCAAAAGGTTCTATTTTTGGCTGGAATTGTTCCTAGTATACAGCGGTCGTCAGCTTATTGTAGAACTTTTATGGCTTTAAGAATACTCTAACAAATAGCATAACCAAAAGAGGGCCAAAATGAAAAAAAAAACTTGAGTGGATTTGATTTCTGCTTTTTAAATCTAACAATTTGATGCCAATTCATTAAATACACACTTAGAAATTTTTACAGTATTCGGTAATTTTTAACCGAGCATTCAACAGCTGAACGTTCGGTAATCCGATTTACCGGATTTCGGAGACATTTAACAGTCATCTCTAAAAATTAACCGCAATTTATAAAGTTTCACTGTTGTAAGCTCGGTAAAAAATTACCGAATACTGTAAAATTTTCTAAGTATGTAAACAGCAAAATATAATGAATATTAACAGGCGCGTAAAATTTCCCCTCGTTTAATTCCAAGCCAAAAGAGGCGTAAACAACGAAATTGTTTGCAATCTTTAATACAACAGGCTAGATTCAGGCGTTATATGGCATTAATTTACATGAAATATCCCATTATTTCCTACTAAATCTAAATCTAGCATTCCCTTCATGTGCATAAGATAACGCAGATAATTAAATATTTTTTTCTATCTGTGTAGTTGAACGTCCTTTAAAAAGCCCATGTTGAGTAGTTTCTAGTTTTTGCTTTGATGAAACAGGTTTTAATTGACGGGACTTCAAAAAGTCGAGGAATACAAAAATCGGATATGGTTGTGCTAACCACACAACCATACTAATACAAAAACGCTACCTGCCAACGATTGCTGTTACTTAAAAACAGTCAAAATGAAATTAGAAAACTAATTTCAGCACTTTATATGCTTACTGTGATAATATATAATTATAAAATTCCATGAAAAAAAGCGAACTTACTAGTTCGAAAGTTCATTTGAAAATTAGAACATATTCAACAACATTTGAAAACTAATACCCCGTTTGCGCTACAACATCACGTGATATAGAATATCTTGATATCAGCATCTGTACATCTAGATTTTACTGAAGTAATAATAAAGGTTGAAGTGCAAACGGGGTGTATTATCCGGCGATGCCCTTATTACAGTTCATGCAAAAAGGTTAGTGGTGAGCACCAAATAAGAAAATTCACATAAGACATTTTTCAATATTCAAGGTATTCAAAAGAGCTTTCGTAGTTTAGGTAGAGGCTGCTTTTTTTCCAGAAAATATACAATGAAAAATAGGTTTATATGGTGAAATTAATCTAATTCAATATACTCAATTAGAAATAAACATTGAATTTTGTCCTTCATTTAATGCACATAAAGGAAATGGAAGATTTAGCAGGAAATAATGGGACGTTTCTGGTAAATTAATGCCAGATAACGCCTGAATCTAGCCTGTCGTATAAAAGATTGCAAACATTGTTGTATGGCGAATGAAAGATTGCAAATTTGTTGTTGTTTAAGCCTAGTTTGGCTTGGGTTTAAACGAGGGGAAATTTTACGCGCCTGTTAAAATTCTTTTTTTTTGTGTAGCGCGCATTCATGATGGCAGGGGGGCAATCATTAGGGAGTTCACTGTAGCTATCATGTATAGTGAGGATGAATTGCATTCAAAACTTACATATGTGCGCACCGTCACATCATAATATACGAAGCGAGTGTGAAAGAGCTAATTGATTTGTTCTCTCATGCCTGTTGCGTCTTGGCATTGATCGATTTGTTTTGATGGGCCATATTTCAAAACAGATTTTTCATTAGGACCCAACTGACAAAGGTAAACAAGGGCTTCTTCCTTAAATTTCTCGTGATACAAAATCTGTACATGTAAGCTTCCAATTCTATCGCATAGAAGGATTGAAGCCAAAGGTTCTAAGGAAGACAAATTCAAGGAAGAAGTCATTGTTTACGTTTTTCAAAAAGTCCCTAATGAAAAATCTTTGTCGATTTCAGTTGTCGGATATACAAAATTGTCAGGTGTAAAAATCGTCAAAATCATATGAACTATGATGCAACTATATGTGGTTGACAACGATGCAGAGCCCCTCAGTTTATCTTTTTTTTACTCTAGTTTATGATAATAATCGCTTGGAATACTTGCGAACTTTTGTGGTTAACATCAAAGCTTTTCACGATTATGTCGCTGTGAAGGAAATGGATACATTTGAAGTAATTTATAGATGTAGATGAAATCAGTTCGTTTATTTTTTGCATTACCTCGGTATACCTCGATAGTATTATTATCGGATTACACTAGAAAACTAGTACAACCAAAAGAAAGAGCAGAAATTTTTCCTTTCTTTTGGTCTTAATAAGTTTCAGATGCAACCAGCAGTTTTTATGCAATTTCAATTTGAAGTGAGAAAGTTGATGTACATACTATCGAGGTATACCTGTACTGGTTTGAATTGTTACCAAATTAATTAACTTAGACATAAAATCGTCTAGCTCAAATCTTTGTAGGTTTAAAGGCGGGACCATCATCATCATCATCATAATTATTGGTTTTTAGCAATTGCAACCTGTCCGTATCATCCAACCGGAAAAACACGGAAACATACTAAATATTACAGGCAAAAGATGCCTGTAGTTCCTTAAATTTAGAACTTGTATTATTATTTACGAAAAAGTGATGGAAGTGAGTTTTTTTAGAATGCGTAATGCGTAACATAAAAATTTCAAAAGGTTCAATTTATTGACTTATGAATGGATTTTGTTTCACACGACGTTGCTCTTGTACGCCTTCAAGCTTTCTTGTTAACAATTGGTGATATATACTAGTGGCCAAGTCACTGAACCAATAACCTCAACGTTCAAGGCACAAATCCTGGTTGCTCCATATTTTTATTTATTCATTATCATTACATTTTTATAAGCCATATTAATAAAAATTAATACTGACTCCTTGTGGCAAATAATCATATTGTTATCTTGAGAATAACGAAAGTTTATTTTGCTGGGTGTGGGAATGTCGTAGACAGCATTAATTACCAGTTGGGTAGACAACTTCTAATTATTTCTTCAAACTGTAATGCTCTTAAAATGACAGAAAGGACCTTTTAAAAAACATATTTGAACCTAAATTGGGCATAGAATGGTCACAAATAATAGAAATAAAATAAAAGCAGAATAATGAATTCTGTGTTAGCAAAAATTGAGAACGCATTGTAGTAGAAATCGGTGAGACTATTCCATTTATAAAATAAATCTCAATCTCTTTTCGATCCACAACTTCTTTATTTTTGTAGCTATTTTTTTAATCGACTATCCACTTGATCTGAATGCTTCAGAAAGAGGTTAAAACAAGAGAGATCATTTTGGGAGTGACAAAGTACCGTTTATGGGAAGAAATGTTTTAATATTGAGATAATGTCATATCGGCTGCAGTCGGACAATAAACATATACATACCCGACCAGAAGGGCATAACATGACTACACTGATTATGATATGAATTTGTTAAGGACGTTTTCATCTGGACGACTCGATAACATGCTTATAACAAATTAAGATATAAGGCTCCGCGAAGCACAATTTGTGTAAAGAAATAAATTGATTTAACACTAGCTGATGCGATTTTGCTACTATACAAAACTGTTACAAAGTTTGTTTTGTTATGTTATATCTTCTTTCATAGTTGTGTTACCTCTGAGGACTTTTTGTTAAATTTCTGTTATTTTAACTACATCATAATCTATTCCAACCTCTGTTCAAAACAGCGTAACTGAATAACAGACTTGAAATAATTTTGTTGTTTCCTTTGTTCGGTATTCATCCATTTATTTATGAAAACTAAAACCATGCAATTTGACCTATCCTTTGGTAAATTAGGGTATTGGAAATTGAAGCATTTATTAAATCTCTAATGAAGCGTCAATCAGCACTGAAAAGCAGTTGAAAATGTATTCACTATATTCCGCTTGGTAAGTAGAAAACAGGGAACGTGTTTTCATGAACAATCTTTTGGTTTTCATCGAAAAATTTGCTTTTAAATTGTTGGCAAAATTATGGTGACTGTTTGCCCCTTGAGGAAACCTAAAAAAAACAATTATTTAGTTGTCTAATGAACAAATGTTCAATCATATTGAATCTTATAACATAATGCCACCGAATCAGTTAAACGTCCTCTGTTCAAATTTCTCACTCATCTACGCTGCCACTATTTGTATAACAGTTCTTTGTGAATTTTTGCTGATTTTGTTATTCTTAAGAAAATGACCGCATCGTTTCTTGCAGTTTTTTTTGGTCTTTGAGAGTAGGAAATTCCTAAAAAATTTCTCTAATGCTGTTAATTGATGCAATGATGTGAGGAAAAAATCCGATTAGGAGAAGCGATGGTTGTTTTACCGGCCCAAGCATTTTCTGTTGATAAATTACATTCATATGACTAAAATCTTGATATTTAATTCTATACCCATTGGCTGCTTGATTACCAAATAGAGATTAAATGATGTGTTGCAACCTTCTCACTTTACAAATCTCACGAGTAACTTTTTATAGCCATGTTTTTACCTTTTACAAGCGGTGCGTGCTATTCCGATATTGCATCATATCCCAGCGTCTTATCCCAATTTTGGAGTGCATATTGAGCGTTAACCCTGGTGTCGTCTTGGGATCAAATTGGAAAAGGTTTAAAAAATCATGGACAATCATCGTTTTGAATTTGAATTACATTTGATCTACAACGAAAACATCGTAATGCACCATATTCAAAAACTTCTTCCTAAATTTCATCAACTCGAAAGGTTCAAAACTGAACATAACCAAAGATCGGTTTAGAGTGATAACTAAACAAAACGAAAACATTGGTCTAAAGCTGATTGATGGTGACCATATTTTAAGTTGGCACTCACAATATTCGAGTTGTAATTTAACCATTTTTGTATCGGTTTAGTTTTGACTGATTGGGTTGGATGATTATTGGATTCCACACATGCCATTTATGTGATGTACACTCAGTAGCAAAAAAAAAGCCGAGCAAAATTTTGCTTCCAAAAAATGCTATGTTCAACCTACTGTAACTTTGTCAATTATCAATATTTTTAGCTGAAACTTTCATTGTAATTGTAATTTCTCAGTCCCCACCCTGGCAGACCACTGTCCGCCCATCTGCGTTTGGGCTAGGCGAGAACCTACCAAGCCTACCCGTTGATATGCCCTAGACCATATAGCACACCGGGATCTTCCACAAGCAGGCGCCGGTTATTAACTAACCAGTCCCAACAAGTGTTAGATTCATTACATAGAGGATAGTAGGAGGCAGAGAGTGAAGCAAGAGAGAGAGGGGCGTTTGAATGCTGAAACGAAAACGAAACCGAAATAATGATTTAGTGATTATTGTAATTGATAAGTTCAAGTATGAATAGTTCTCATCTGTTTCTTCTCCTATTGGTTGTTGTTGCACTGATACAAGTGCAAGTTTGTCGTCCAACTTGCTCTTTGATTTCCACCACCGCTCGTATATTGTGCGGGACGCATTTACATACATGGAAAGATAGTAAACATAATAAAGATATTCGTTAGTGGTAACATATATAATACGCTTTCTTATCATGTGTTTGTGTGAAGGTTAAATGATTAAATTTTAATACCGATTTCCGATTTGAACCGATTTACACCAACAGTAAGGATGCTATTGGGGCCACTCACAAATTGTGATGGTGGTTTTTCATTGAGAAAACAAGGTAATTAATATTAAGGCATGAGAGTCAATTTAGCATAGTTTACACCAATAGTACAGACGCTGTTGCAACCACTCACAAAATGTAATAGTGACTGACTGGTTCCTAGATATGTGGCCCAGCGAGTCTGGCGAACGAATAATATGGATCACAATTAATTATGATTCCCACCACCCGCCCACCACACCCGGCGAACCAACACATCTCACGGGGAAGCAACCTTATTGTTCTTCTTTGTTCACTCAATCACTCGCGCCACCGAACAATAGGTTAACAGAAACAATAGAAAACGCGATATTCCCGACAACAAAACTTTGCGCAACACACCCTCGACACAAATATTTACAACCGATGCCCGAGGCAGGCTCCTTGATTTTCGCAAACTTTCAACTTGCACAACTACAGCCTAAAAACCATTTCACCACTTGAACCGATATCTGTAATAAGCAAGCTGAACGTCCCACTTTGAATCACGATTGAAGGATTTCGCGAAACATTCCGCATCTATTGTCAACTTTATGCTTCAATTGATTTCCATGCTCATATGTTTAGCACCAACCGGGGGAGACTTGGTCCTGTACCCAATGCTTTCCTTATCTCCAATCCGCTCAACAATTCGCAATGCTTTGTGATATAGTGGGCGGAATATTATAATTTGAGATAATTCAATACAGACGTCTTCCAAACTTGGAAGATCGACAGGTAATCGGTGTGTAACCACCTGGTACCTCATAGCAAGATGCTTAGAGGCGGACCGGAAGTGTATATGAGCTACCTCCTCCAATATTTTTAGCTGAAACTTTCATCACACTATAAAAAATGTATAGACCATATGTGGTCGAAATTTTATGTTGATCAGGCTTATAAATTTTAAGTTTTCATTACATATGTGAAAAAAGTCGTTTTTGGACACACCAATTTCAAAAATCCGTATTTCTGTGAAAAATTTAGATAACATATTTTAAATTTCACAATAGCCTAAAAATACATACAAAATAATGTGGACGAAATTTGAACTGTTTTCTTCAAGTGGTTTGGACTACAGCTGGCGTCAAAGTTTACGCACCAACGTGAGTATTTCCATTTTTCACCCGATATTGACCGTGCTGAAATATCGGTGCAATAAAAAAGCCGAGGTGAATTCTTCTAATAATACTGTATAACACTGTATACGTAGTTTTTTCAATCCAATTGATGCTGTATGCCATATTTTGAAGTTCTTCGTGAGTTACACTTGTTATTTTGGATATTTCAGGCGTAACAAATCATGTATCTTAATAAGATGAATTCACCTCGGCTTTTTTTTGCACCGATATTTCAGCACGGTCAATATCGGGTGAAAAATGGAAATACTCACGTTGGTGCGTAAACTTTGACGCCAGCTGTAGTCCAAACCACTTGAAGAAAACAGTTCAAATTTCGTCCACATTATTTTGTATGTATTTTTAGGCTATTGTGAAATTTAAAATATGTTATCTAAATTTTTCACAGAAATACGGATTTTTGAAATTGTTGTGTCCAAAAACTACTTTTTTCACATATGTAATGAAAACTTAAAATTTATAAGCCTGATCAACATAAAATTTCGACCACATATGGTCTATACATTGTTTATAGTGTGGTGAAAGTTTCAGTTTAAAATATTGATTATTGACAAAGTTACAGTAGGTTGAACATGGCATTTTTTGGAAGCAAAATTTTGCTCGGCTTTTTTTTTGCTACTGAGTGTAGGATAGAACACCCTCACCGTCAGTAGTAGTACAAAGGATATTTATATTCGCTCAGCAGATCAATAATACAAAAATATATGTCCCACATACTACACCCAACCACTGGCTATGACGTTCTCACCCACTGCTCATTAAAGCCAAAGTGGTTCTCATTTTTCTAGAGCATTTTCCGGCTCACTGAAAATAGAAATTCTTTGCATCTCCCGGATGTAAAAAAGGAAAACGAAACAGGAATATTCGGGATGAGAAATGTTCTACCATCAACAGTTGATTCCTTTTATGTGTGTGAAAAATAGTTTCCAATCGAAGCATCGAGATGCTTGACGATTGTCACCAACTTCAGTTAATATACCTATGACTACCAACAGCAAAGATCGACTTTGTTGTCGTCTAACGGTTGTTTTTAAAACACCTGCCCCACCTTCCACCAAAAGTTCCACCACCCCTCTGGACCACCCCAAAATGGCGTTGAGTTTGAGGAAATCAGGGTTAATTGATTAAAATAAAGCAGCTCATCATAAACTTCAAATCCGTTCACCTTCTCGGGAAACATTAAAAACAGCTTCCAGCTTAATTCGCCTCCGATTCTGCCTTCTTACCGAGGATTGTTTTGAGTGAAAGGATTTTTTTCTTCCGATTTCAGTTCCAACGGCGTTTCCGTTGAATCTTCGAACCAACAACATCTTCAAAACGCCAAACTGACCCCATCCCAAGGAGCGAAACCGCTGCCGGTGATGGTCGCAGATTATATCGTTAACGTCGTCGTCATCATTTCGAAAACGGTTCGCTAATTGATTGGAATTAAACCGCACCGTCACGATCCGGCGCCGATGGGTGGGTGGAGCGGACAGGTGGTGGAATGTCACACAAGAGTGTCGGTATTTTTAGCTGGCTTCGGGATTTGATTGAATCCTAACGAACCGTCGATAGCCGTCGCGACTAATGTCGATTGAACTCACCGAGCTATTTAATTAACAGACCGTGTTGCCAACCCACGCCCGAGAGTGTTACTATTGGTTTTCTTCCTCACGGGTTTCAACGCTGCCGCGGGGTGGTGAACTGTTAGCTCTCAACATAGTTGCCGGCGAAAAAAGTTCTCATCTATGGAAAAGAATCGAACCCACGACCTTCAGTTTCAGGATTCCGATACTTTACTCACCTAGCTTTGCGACCCCTGCTTACCTCGCATTTATCAGGGATCAAACCGGATTTCCCAAGGCGGGTAACCGATCGGATAGAGGTAACAAAGGAATTAGACGATTTGTCCACGGAAGGTTCCTAACTGATTGATTGGTTTGATGTGCTTTGATAATTTCCTCAAATTAGAGTGAAAATCGATGGCCACGATACGCTGGAATTCAGCAAAATATTGACGTGGGAGAAAAGACAAATTTCTCTTTCGATGGTTTTTGGAATAGGTTTCGCCATCTGGAATTGAAATGTTTACAGAATATATTTCAGCGCAATTGACTGGAAGGTTCAATAGCATTGGATTTATGGAACCATGGTTTACAAGAGGCAATTGCATTTTAATCGAACAAAGGTCCAAAACCAAAAGGTCTAGGAAATTTTGCCATGGAACGTGGGTTTCTTGCCCTGAAAAGATATTTTTAAATTGGTCTACGCTTACTTCTTTACTATTACCGTGTTCAATAGATTCTCAAACATTTTTTTCTTTCATTTCAATGTGTTCGTCTAACAACGCCATATTGCGAATGTGTGGGTGCAATTTTTCTCTTGGATTCAGGGTAGCCACATGCACAGATTTATCTAAATTGCCTCAGATTTTTTTTCTTTTTGTTTCTTACAGATATCTGTATGTAAAGTTTACAGATTTTTTAGAACGATCAAGATTTTTAAGATTTTTGGCATTTTCTTCAAATTTGAAATATTAGTACAGTTTAGGATCGAAATTTTGATCAATACTACTTTCAGTGTGCTGTTTTAGGTCTAAAAAGCAAAATAAAATAATTGACACTGACACTATAGTGACAGATGACAGTCTGACAGTCAGTTTTTGAATGTGCCCCCAAATGATTTCTTCAAAAAAATGATGAGTTTTTTCAGATAATTTTTGTGGAAAAGTTTATAAAATTTCTTAGAAAATTTTATAAAAGATTCTCAAACATTCCTTAAGATATTCCTTCTGGCGTTTCTATAGGTATTCTTAAGAAGTTTGAAGGCATTACTCCAGGAACTCTTTCAGGAGGTTCTTCTGAAATTGCATCGGTAGATAACTCTTGTTTTGGTGAAAAGTTTGGAGGTTTCCCTGGTCTTGTGAGATTTTGTGAATTTAAAGGAATCCCTGGAGGACACCTGAAAGAACTACTCAAAAACTTTACCGTTATTCCTGAAGTAATTCTTGGAGAAAATCCTAATATGTTGGAGATATCTTAGAAGAATTTTTTGCATGAATTCCATTATCTCAAATATTGAATTCTTAACTTTGAAAAAAATTGGCAATGGTTTTTTGTAAAATTATTTTTGACATTTTGCCTAGGATGTCTGCAAGGATTCTTACACATAGTTCTCCAGATAGTATTTATCCAGGTATTCCGCTGGAGAAGTATTTGTCTCAAAGCTCCCCAAGAGATTGCTTCACAAATTCCAGCAGAATTGCTTGCAGTGATTTCTGCAAAACTATTGTTGAATTTAGATGTATTTTTATTTTATAAGATTTTTTGATTTTTTGTTTTTTTTTTTTTTTAATAGTCTTGCAGTGCAATAACCTTTGTATATTTTGCGAAATTGGTAACTAGGGCCAGATCGATGGCACTTATTGCATAAAAAGGCTTGTGGGCTTTGGATCAGATGACCATTGGATATAGTTCTGCAGCCTCAATTGATCCAAGAAATTCCACATGACACAGTTTTGTATCCGTCTGCCAACAGATGGCTATCATTGGAGTCAGTTGGAATATGCAATGAAATGGAATATGGAATCCAACTGAGACAACAGTTTGATTGTTGCCATCTTAATGACCCGATGTCGTAGCCACTTCTCCTCAAGCTACGTATTTCCACTTATCAACCAAGCGAATCGTATCTTCCAGTCAAAGGCTACGGAATTGCTGAACATGTGTAATTGGCTGAAGTCTCGCTGATGGTGCAGCTTGCCATTTTTTGTGAGGATGATTACCTAAAACATCTGACGGGTTTTAGAGTTTCCGATTTCGAGAAACATGTTCATAAGAAGTCGGAAATGTATATGGAGGTAGCTCTCGAATACGGTTCTGTTTTTCTTTTACAACACAAAATTTCAAGTAATGATTTTTATCAAGATTTTTTTCAGTTAAACACAGATAATAAATATTATTTTGGCAAAAATTAAGGATGGGAACGACAAATAAAGTGGCAACCCTGCTTGGATTGTGCAAATGAATAAGCGCCATGTTCGCTTGTTTTCACTTAGTGTCTTTCTTTCGCGAAGTAGGTATAGAACTATTTCGTAAAGCGGTGATTCAAATGTTTTTTGAAATGTGAACGTCCGGGCACCATTTTCAGAGATCTGAAATCTAGGTTAAGTTGATATGTCCGGATTGCTTCACAAGTCAAATTACGAGTCCATCGGTATACAATGTTCTCAATGTTCGGCGCTTTGAGGCATTCATCGAAATTCGGCAGAGTGTATAGATGTTCAAAATCTCCAGCAAAGCCCGGTTCATGCAGATGATTTGTCGTATTTACCCGAACGTACAGCAACATGTATCGGACCTGAGTAGAATACAGTTGCTTTGTCTCCGAAAACGTGTTTCTTGATCATCAAACCAGCATACACTGAAGGAATGAGTTTGTGACGATTCGTAACAGCCCAATCATGATCTGGAAGCCAAACAGCATAGTCCATATGCATGGTGAGTGTTTTTGTTCCGAGGCAAAAGATGGTAATGGACCGATGTGCTTGAAATATCAAATCCAGCTGACCGCAGTCCTCTGTCAGTACATCGAGTGTTCGGATGTCCGAATAGTACGTATGTTTTCAGATATTTGATTAAAAAATTCTTAAAAAAAAAACTTCAATAATTCAAGTAACGCGTCAAATTTGAATTTTAAATCGTCTTAATTGAAAAGTAAAAAACTAAACTAGACTGGTTCTGATTTAGAAATGCCTAATCAAACAATAATAACATTGTATCATTTGATTACTTTTAAACGTTTTTCTTATTTCAAGAACGTTTTTCTACGACGCTAAGCTCGCGAGTTGTGGTTTTTTTAAATCTCTTTTAGAAAAATAGGGAAAAATTTCATGCATTTTTGTAAATCTCAAAAACGAGAAAAGATCCCATTTTGAAATTTGCAGGGCTGTAACGTATCAAAATCTGATTGAAAATAAAATCCGTTTAAAATGTACGGTGAAATGATTTTAAAGGGTGTCCACGATGAAATTGCCACACTATGAAATTGCTCTAACTTTTTAACCGTTTGGTAGAATTTAATGAAAATTTGGGTGGATTTAGTTCATAGTGCATTATTTACATCCTGCAAGTTTTAAAGTCCTGTGATCAAAACTCGCGGAAATGGAGTCGAAAGAACAGCTCGTACGTGATAAAATCTTGCGCATTCATCACGAGAACAAGGATCTCTCGCATCGTTCCATCGCTAAAACGTTGGGAATCGTGAATTCCACGGTGTCGCGAGTGATTAAGCGTTTCGAGGAACGGTTGACCACCGATCGGAAGCCCAGAAGTGAAGGAAAAAGTATTCCGTACAACACCAAAAATCACAACCGCGTAGTTGGGGCCTTCAACTGAAATCCAAACGCCTCCGTTCGGGATGTGGCTAAGAAGCTGCACCTAAGCCGAAGTTTTGTCCAGAAGGCCAAAACTAAGGCTGGGCTTCAAACGTTCAAGGTACAAAAGGCCCCTCATCGCGACGAGAAGCAGAACAAGTCCGCCAAAACCCGTGCCAGGAAGTTGTACCTCAACATGCTGACGAAAGTTGAATGCTGCATCATGGACGACGAAACATATGTGAAGGCCGACTTCAAACAGATCCCCGGCAACCTGTTTTTCACGGCCAAGGATAAGTTCAGCGTTCCGGAGCATGTCCGCACTCAGAAGATGTCCAAATTTGTGGAGAAATTCCTGGTTTAGCAAGCCATCTGCACGTGTGGGAAGCGGAGTGCACCTTTCGTGACCCAGGACACGATGAACGGACAGGTGTACATAAAAGAGTGCCTCCAGAAGTGGCTGCTTCTTCTTCTGAAGGCCCACAACGTCCCAACAATCTTCTGGCCGGATTTGGCCTCATGCCTCTACTCCAAGGACGTGCTGAAGTGGTATGCGGACAATAAGGTCAATTTCGTGCCGAAAATGTTCAACCCTCCCAACACTCCGGAGCTCCGCCCCATCGAGAAGTACTGGGCGATTATGAAGCAGCACCTTCTTAAACGACCTAAGGTAGTGAAGACAGTCGAGGAACTGAAGAAAGTATGGGTTTACATGCAAAAAACGGTTGATTCACAGGTTGTGCAGAATCTTATGGCCAGGGTTAAGGCCAAGGTGCGGGCATTTCCGTATGGACTGTAAATAAAATACGAGTAAAATGATAAAATGAAGTTTAATAGTTATTTCTCAATCCCTGAAAATTTGATGGCAATCGGATGAAAACTCGAATTTTGCGAATCAATTTTGTGTGTGGCAATTTCATCGTGGACACCCTTTACGCAATTTTGTTGTTGCTATAAACGATTTTCATGTTATTCTTAATTCTTATCCTTGCCTCTCATCAGCTGACGCTTTATGCTGGACCAGATCGACCAACGTCTTCAACAACTCTAGTTTGTAACTCTCGATTGGAGGTCGTCCTTTATCAAGCCGCATCTTGAGGCGCTTGACAAGATGAGCGCTTGTTTCCTCAAGATGAGCTTGCGCTCCTTCCTAAAGAATCTTCTTTCTGTTCAATATACTTTTTGTGGTTCCTGATGTGATTGCTTCTTCTCTGGATCCTTACGCAAGTAACAATTATAGTTTTAATCCAGCTGCATAGCACTCCACCCGGCTTTGTCGATACAACTACATTCACAACTTATTTGTTCACCAGAACCTCCTCTATGCATCTTTAAAGCCGAAATGTGTACAAAGTAGCCCACTCTATAGACGGTATTGATAAAAAAATAATAAAACCTTTATAAGACCATGAAGGTTTTGTAAATGTTCTAGTGAAAGATGTTATGACCACTTAAGAACCTTCATAAAACCTATTGGCTGTCATCAAAACCAGCATAGGGCCAAATGGTCACAGCTATCAAATTTTACGGTGATATCGTGGTTGGTTTTTGGTGTTCTACTGTTTTCGATTCTCTGCTCTTCTGATTCATTTAACAGTAAATAATATCTAATGAAAAAGTTCTTGTGTTGCAGGAAATTTTGTTTGATAGCAAAATATCCAACACAAATTTATTATTTTTACAGCGTATGATGCTTCAAATCATATGCGCATTTATTTTTATGTTGAATATTTTCACGATAAAAGATGAAAATCAATGCGCCTTGCAAATAATGCGAGTTTACAACAACAAAAACAAAATTGAAACAAATATATTCGATAAATTAATCATGATTTTCCTGAAAATTGATAAAATTCAATACCGTCATCTGGAAGAATGCCAAAATGATCTCTGATTTACAATGCATTTGCATAACATTTAAAATTTGGTATATATTCAAATGAATGTCTTATATTTCAATATGGCAATTGCAAAAAATCACAGTCAAAAAGCTAATTTATCTTCGCAATGGCTACTATAAAACTAGTTCTAAAACGGCATTTTAAAACGGCATTTCAAAACAGCATTTTAAGAGTCAAAATAAAATCTTTGATAGGAGTAATTGGAATTTTAGAAAACAAGGCTTGAAGATTGTTGTAAAGAAGCTGTGTCAGTTCTCATAAACCTGATTAAAATTTGAAACCTATTAGCACCTTTTGCTGCCATAATAAAACCAAATTGATTTCTAGTGGCTTTCATAAAACTTAATAAAGCTGGATGGTTTTGGCAATGTTATTTGGGTATGCGGTGATTTCCTAAGGTAGATGAGATCTTTTTCTGTAAAGCCGAATGCAAGTAATGTTGTTCTCTAATCAGCAGGCTGGAAATCTCGGAATTAAGCATTTCTAATACGCTGGAAATCCCATTCTGTATGCAAAATTGTAATTTAGAGGGAACACATTTGTCCGAATCTGGAGGAACTTGTGAAGACCTGAAAGGCTGCTATGCCGGAGTTACTTTATCCCATCGTAAATGTGGAACATTTTTGACACGCTCTCCATGCAAAACAGAAGGCCTTTATCTGCTGGCTTATTAAACCCATCAGTGCACCTTTCGGTTTCGAACCCTCCGTTTTCAAAGTGCTGAGTTTTGATTTCAAAAGTTCTTCACAGTTGGATTCATTTTTTATATCTCGCCAATATTTATGCTTCACCTCCTGGTTCACTTGTCGACTGAGACTGATGAAAAGTGACTTTTCATAACCCTCTCTCGTCACGTTTTTTGTATGATCCTTCAAATTTTGTTGTATGGCTCGTCACGTTTTCCCAAACCCCCCTTCCCTCCCTCCTTACTGCGTGACATAATTAATGGACCTTCTCTTACATAATGCTAAATTGGGGGATGTCACATTTTATAACCCTCCTCTCTCCCCCTGTCACATATTGTCACAATTTAAATACCCCCTTCCCCCTTCTAAGTGGACGTCGTTTTTGAATGACCCATAATCCCAAAGAAAAAACATTGGTTAATTCACCCTTGCTGTTTTATCAAACAACTTGACAAAATATAAATATGCTGAAATGTCGTTTTCGGGAATTCTGGAAGTAAATCGGGTAGAATTCGTTGGAAAATCAGGTTTTATCCATGAAATCGAGACTTATTTAATTTATTCGAAACAATGGATCTAAAATTTTTTTGTGTGTGTAGTATCTTTTCGATCGAAGATGGCGTCGAAAGAAGCTCAAGTGCGAAAAGCAGTTTTGAACGGTCACAATGAAAATCCGGATCTGTCAGTAAGAAAACTTGCAAAAAAGCTTGGTTTTACTGCAAGCACTGTCCGTAACGTTCTTAAATCATTCGATACACGTTTGACAACAGCCGCGAAGGCTGGGAGCGGAACAAAACCGGATCTCAAGAACCACCAGAAGGACACGAAGGTGAAGCAAATATTGCAGAAGAGACCAGATCTTTCGGTTCGTACTGTGGCTAGACAATTAAAAATGTTCCCAACTTTCGTGTATACTTCCAAGCCCCGGAAAGGTATAAAGTCGTTCAATGTGAAAACTGCACCAAATTGTAATGATAAACAGAATGTGACGGCTAAAACGCGGACTCACAAGTTGTATCGCGAATATTTGACGAAGTTTTCCTGCTTGATAATGGACGATGAAACCTTGTGTGCTGGTAGACTTTAAGCAGCTTCTCGGAATGTCTCATTATACTGCCATGCAACGGAACGGCGTAGAGGAGCATTTCAGGAATAAGAAAAGGCTAAGTGTCCCTAAAACTATTTGGTGTGTAAGGCAATTTGCAGCTGTGGTCGAGCAAGCCAAAGCTTCATCACAACCGGAAGGGTAAACAAGGAAGTATATCATGAAGAATGCCCAAAAAGCGATTGTTACCATTTCTACGTAGCCATAACGTTCCCTCGCTATTCTGGCCTGATTTGGCATCTGTTTACTACGCCAAAGGTGGTTGGGAATGGTATAGAGCGACTGGAGTTCATGTTGTACCGAAAGAGGTGGATTTACCTAACTGCCCGGAGTTGCGACCTATCGAGCGGTATTGGGCTCTCGTGACTCTCTCAATTTAAACAACAAGATACAACTATAGAAAAATTTCGAAAATCTTGGACTAAAGTAGCTAAATCGGTTGCAGAGAAGTCTGTTCAGACCCTAGTGGCTGGAGTAAAATCAATAGTTCGTAGTTTTTTCATGCAGCCTATTTAAGTAATTGTAATTAGTTTTAAGATGACCAAAAATGCACCATTAAATGAATGAACAATTCATCTTGGATTGAACTTACAGCGAATTTTTTTTACTCCAAAGTTAATCTGTCCAAATTTTGTTGTCAACAAGCCTTAATCTGATTTTTTGTTCGATATTTTCAGTCCCAAACGGATCATCTTCCGTCGTAGTCACTCAAATACCTTCTGAGTTTTTTGATAACAAGTCCAGAGTGAGATTCGAACACGTAACGTTGGCGTAAGGGAAGGTCCATTAATTATGTCCACGCATTAAGGGGAGGAGGGGTTTGGGAAAAATGACGATCCATGCAAAAAATTTGAAGATCCATACAAAAAGCGTGACAAAGGGGGCTTGTAAAGTTGCAATTTTGCGTGACGTAATTATTGGACGTTCCCTAAGAGGTATGGATGTTAATCATTACGCCGGAGTCGCCCTCGACTCCCTATAATCTTTTCAGAACCTAAAAGTCTCGGATTAGTTCAACGCGAACTCAATCTGAACTACAAATTAATTAAGTTTACCTTGTTGAGTAACAGCTTCATTTGCCGCATATCATTTAGCTAACAAACTCAGTCGTTGAGTCCGGGCCACATCAGGCTACCATCAAGTAGCACATAATGTGCTGACGAATCCTCTTGATCGGCGGCCATTATCTGGGTCACACCATGTTGAGTTCGGGACACATCAAGCCACCCGTCAAATAGCACCTTATGCGCTGACGAGTAATTTTCATTGGCGATCATCGTTTTGACCGCACAACAGTGTTATCAACGAGATACGCGAAACACGCACGTATATGCTGCAGGGGTCAAGTACACCACGTCGCGATCAAGTTGTAGATGATGTTGAGGCAAGATTGACGGTGTCGGCGAATTTTCTGGAACGGATTTTTACCCGATACGTAAATGGATCGCAGATTTCGAGGAAATGGCAAACTCCATCGGATTGTCCGAGCTACGAAAGTACGTGGTTGCGAAGCGAAAGTTAATTGGTTTGGCTAGATCTTCTCTCAACACTGTCCGTCACGTCACGAGCTGGGCGGTCGTCAGGGTCCTCATCGCCCGATCGGCAATGGGCAAGGGAGGAGAACGTCCTTCTGCTTTAGGTGCCAACAGCCTGTGCATATGATAAAAAATTGTCCAAAGGAGACGAACAAATCGGTGAAGCTGTGCAGTGCAATGGCGTTTGTGGAAAGAGGAACGTTCCTAACAGTGATCGTAAATTCGGTCCCAAAACAAGTATTCTTCGATTGTGGGGCAGGTGTATCTTTGATCAGAAAAGACATGCAGGAAAAGCTTGGATTAGCGGTGAATACGAATGAGAAGCAGGAATTACAAACACTCAGTGCCCGTGTTAGAACCTTGGATGTTACGTCGCTGGAAATTCAAATAGAAGAATGTGTGATGATGCTGAAGTTCAGTGTGCTATCAACGCTAAATTTTGATATGGAGATGCTGTTGGGACGCAATCTGCTCTGTAATGGAGACGTCAAAGTTTCCACCGACGGTTCCAAGTTTTTCTCGAAGGAGGATAATTTTGTGTACAGTATAGGAGTAACAGTTGGGCCACCGGACGATCCAATGAGCCATATTAGCAACCCAGTTATTCGGGAGGAAGTTCGAGAGCTTATTGCTAGTTATAAACCCTAGAAACCGGACAAATCAGACGTCATGCTAGAAACTGTCCTCAGAGATGAGACTTCGATTCAGCAGCTCCCTCGACGGTTGGCACCATTGTAAAAGGAGATCGTGCAGAAGCAGATTGATCAGTGGTTGAATGAAGGAATAATCCAGCCAAGTTCGTCTGAATTTAGCAGTCCAATTGTCCCTGCTCAGAAAAAAGACGGTTCCAGAAGACTGTGCGAGGATTACAGGCGCCTTTCTAAAGGGCGATACGGTCAAAATTTGGTCAATATCAACTTGACGTATTTCTTTCAATTTTGCATTTAAAAAACCTGAACACCCCTCATTTTGAAGGTGTGTGTGTGTAGAATGTTGCTCCTATTTTGATTTTGGAATTCACTCTTCAGTTGTCAAAATGCCGTCCAAGCAAGAAGAGCAGCGCATCAAAATTTTGCTCGCGCATCGCGAAAATCCGAGCTACTCGCACGCAAAGTTGGCAAAATCGCTAAAAGTTGCCAAATCAACCGTTACAAATGTAATTAAAGTGTTTGGGGAACGTTTGTCGACAGCCAGGAAGTCTGGATCGGGGGGAAATCGAAAACCGGAAGCCGCTGAGACGACAAAGAGAGTTGCCGGTAGTTTCAAGCGAAACCCTAACCTATCTCTCCGAGATGCCGCAAATAAGCTGGGTGTATCGTCTACAACCGTGCATCGAGCCAAAAAACGAGCCGGACTATCGACTTACAAGAAGGTAGTGACTCCAAATCGCGATGATAAACAAAATACGACGGCCAGGTGTTAGAAACAGGCAGTTACAGCGAGTACTTCCTAGATCACGGAGTTCTATACAGGCATCATGAAGGCGGTAAACTCCTGGTGATTCCTGGAGCGATGCAAAACTCGGTCGTCCGGCAGCTCCACTTTGGCTCAAGAAAAATGAAGGAGCTAATTCAGCGGGAGTACTGGATCGACAACCTGGAAGCCAAGCTTAACAGAATTGTTAGAAGTTGTGTGCCATACATTTTAGCGACGAGAAAGGCTGGAAAGAAAGAAGGTCTACTACATCCTATTCCTAAAGAAGACCGACCACTATCAACGTACCATGTTGACCATCTTGGTCCATTAACAGCCTCTAAAAAACAGTATCGCTACCTGTTTACGGTTGTAGATGCTTTCAAGAAATTTGTTTGGATTTATCCAGTAAAATCTACAACTGCTGATGAAGTATTACAGATATTGGAGATCCAGAAAGCTACTTTTGGGAATCCAGCGAGAATCATATCTGATCATGGAGCAGCGTTTACAGCTGCTGCGTTCCGGGACTACTGTGAAGCCGAAGGGTTCGAGCACTTGCTTACAACAACTGGAGTCATGTTGGTCCTTTGCAACGTTATATCAACAATACGCACCAACGCAGCATCTGCCGCAGTTTGTTTGAGCTGCTCTCCGGAACAACCATGAGATCCCCGGAGGTACGTTAAGCTGAAGCGGTAATGCAGGAACGGGCCGAGATGTTTCACGAAGGAAGAGCAGAGGATCGTTCAGAAGCTAAGGTGAAGATTTCAGAAGCACAGCAGCAGATGAAACGGCAGTTCGATCGGAAGCGCAAAACACCGAAAGTCTACGAGGTAGGAGATTTGGTCGCAACCAACCGTACGCAATTTGAAAGTCATCTTAAAATCGCAAAGAAATTCCTGGGACCTTATCGAGTAATGAAGCAGAAGCGCCATGATCGCTATGACGTTGAGAAGATTGTTGTTCACGAGGGGCCGAACAAAACAGCTACGTGTGCCGAGTTCATGAAGCAATTCGTTCCGGACGACGACGACGAAGACTTCAACGAAGAAGTTGAAGGCATCTCCATGGCGAGCAGCGAAACTGAAACGGTTGAAGACACCGACAAGCATCTGGGTCGGACGACGGTAGATCTGTGCGCCGCCACGCCACGCCGCCGCCGCCGTCGATTTTATGGCGCCGCCGCCGCCACTATTTTCGACCGGCGCGCCGCTGCATGTTTTTTAATCGCGCCGCCGGGCAATTTGAGGCACGCCGATGAAAATTTTCACCGTGTATGTATCCCTTTAGTAATGTTCATTAACCCTTTAGAAATCTGATTTTATAACAAATTATGACAACTCGATGCGATGTGCCATCCAGAGGGTGAGCGTGATCAGCTTTGTCGTTTCGTTCAAGCAATTGCCAGTGTACATTTTCGTGTTACGACTCTCAGCAATTTCATGAGTGATTTTGAATTTAATAATTATAAAATGTCGCCTTGAATGTCGAGAAAATTTTCATCGCGAGTGTACATATTGATACCACAAACAATGATAATCGAACCAGCGATGTGTTAAAAAAATTGGTGCACTATAATATGTCACAAATGGTTTTACTCATCATCTGCTTCCTGACAAAGTGTTTTGCAATGTATGTATAATCTTAGCAAAACAAAAGGCTGTTCTTAATTTGCAGAAAGACGGGGATCGAGATATTGAGAACGATAAACCGTTAACTTTCGGCAAATAAACTTTATTTATAATGAAATTGATGAATTTTTCTAAGAATTGCCGTCGTTGGGAAAACATTGTTTTTATTTGTGCGTGACAAATTTCGAATCAAATAACTTGGTTAACCAAGGGGCAAGACAGTGCCTTAACACAATCAATTTCAGAGTTGCTTGTGAGGTACCTCGAGTAATTCACGTTGCTCAGCAAGCGAGCATTTTTTCTTGTTTTCTCTCTTTTTTTCACTGCAGCTGCCATACAAACCACTCGCTAGTACATGAGCTCTCGTGTATGCACCATTTTCAGTGTGTTTTATTTTTTTCTATTTAAGTCTGGTTTAGAAAAATAACATTTATTCCCTAAAACGTATAATTTAATATCGTATTTACAACGATTAGTGTTGACCTTTGTTTTAACAGATGTTATTTCCATGGCTTAATTTAAGTCATACTTTGAATAAACCCACCGGTTTAAGTTTGATCTGGATTTTTGATATTACAGCATAGCAGGAGAAGAGACAAACGAGCCCAGCATCGTTTTATTCCGACTAAACCGTCAAGCTTCTTAGAATCAATGTTAACCAAATAACCAGTTGGTAATTTTTACTATACAAAACATGTCATTGGTCTTCAGTTAAGACATCCGTATCATGTATAGCATATTGAATATGTAAATAGAATCCTCATCCCCGAACTTTGAAACCTTAGCCTGGTAATAACCGATAAATATTTATTCAATTTAAAGCTGTATTGAGTTACTGGCTGCACCGAGTAACTGGTGCATTCAAGCAACTCAGAGTAGAACTGTCTCACCCCTAGTGGCTAACCACTGAATTAACCGGAAAATCTGTGCACAGTGGATTCTTTTTGAAACATGATTAAGGTAATGTTTTAAGAATATGGATATTTCGGTCACTTCACTGCTCTTAATTTTAACTTTTTTATGATTAATTTAATTTTTGATCTTAAAGTTATGCAATTTGAATTTTTTAAGATATTATTTAGGTTTTCAAACATTTAGCCTCTTACATTTTTTAGGTTTTAAGATTTTAGGATTTTTAGATTTTTATATTTTTAGATTTTGATAATTTGAGATTTAAGATTTTAGATTTTTAGATTTTTAGATTTTTAGATTTTTAGATTTTCAGATATATAAATTTTTTGATTTTTAGATTTTAAGATATTTAGATTTTTAGATCAGTAGATTTTTAAATTTTTAGAGTTTTAGATTTTTAAATTTTTAGAGTTTTAGATTTTTATATTTTTAAATTTTTAAGTTTTTAAATTTTAAGATTTTTAGATTTAAAGATTTTAAGAATTTAAGATTTTAAGATTTTAAGATTTTAAGATTTTAAGATTTTTAGATTTTTAGATTTTTAGATTTTTAGATTTTTAGATTTTTAGATTTTTAGATATTTAGATATGTAGATTTATAGATTTTAAGATTTATAGATTTTTAGATTTAAAGATTTAAAGATTTTTAGATTTAAAATTTTTTAGATTTTTAGATTTTTAGATTTTTAGATATTTAGATTTTTAGATATTCTGATTTTTAGATTTCTAGATTTCTAGATATTCTGATTTTAAGATTTCAAGATTTATAAACTATTTAGATTTAGTATTTTAGATTTTAAATTTTTAGATATAAAGATTTGTTTAGATTTTTGGATTTATAGATATTTCATTTTGATTTTAATTTTTATGTAACGATAGTGTTCTTTTTAACGGTACATTAAAATCAGGGTACAACAATATAAAATGTCTAATCAAAACTCTTAAATCTACTTTTTTGTTGTAATAAGTCTTCATTAAAATATTATTTCATCATTAGTTCAAAATAGATTCCCGTGACATCGTATTCAATTTCCACCAGCACTGAAAACTTGACTCGCTATCTTCGTGAATATTTGAAGTAAATTATTCTCGTACACGACAATTGCGAAATGTGCTGAGCGTGTCTTGGCAATTGAACTCTGAACGCCAAAGAAACAGATATAATAACATAAATACTTTCAAGACAAGGAATCAAACCATAACCCTATTTTGCATAATAATGACACCTTTATTTGATTTGTTTACTAGCTGATCCCGGTGCGAGCGTTGCTACGCCTGCAACTAAATGAACGAACATTACATAGAACTGACGCTTCTTTTAATAAGTTTTTTTGAGTAATAAGGAGTTCAAACTTCTATCAGAACATTCTTCTTACCCAGACAATACACAGTTTGTGGCTTAGTTACCTGGATAATTCTCAGGATTGGTTGAAATTTGTGTTTGAATTCACCATAGAAACATTTCTTGCATTCAAAAACCCCGCATACCATTTTTGATTCCATTTGCTTGATTAGTTCTCAAGCTATGTAGAAATTTGTGTTTCATTTGTATGCGAGCCGGAAGGGGGAAGCGGTTTCAAACAATCATAAGAACCAGTCAGACAGAAATCCATTTCAATATAAATAAAATCCTGCTTCCAATAACCCCCACATGCCAAATGTGGTTTCATTTACTTGAATAGTTCTCGAGTTATGCAGAAAATTGCGTTTCATTTGCATTTAGAGCCCCCCTCCTTTTCAGAGGGCAAAGGGGTCTCAAACCACCATAGGAATATGTCTCTCCTTCAGAAAATTCCACATGCCAAATTTGATTCCATTTGCTTTATTAGTTCTTGATTTATGCAGAAATTTTTGTTTCATCTGTTTAAGAGCCCCCGCTCCCCCCTCAAGAGGCCAAAGAGTCTCAATGACCATAAAAACATTTCTCTCCTTCAAAAACCTCCATATGCCAAATTTGGTTCCATTTTCTTGATTAGTTCTCGAGTTATGCATAAATTTGTGTTTCATTTGTATGGGAGCCCCCCCCTCCCCCCTTCAGAAAAGAAAGGGGTCTCAAATTAGCATTGAAACTCATCTACAAAAACCTCCACATGCCAGATTTGGTTCAATTTGCTTGATTAGTTCTCGAGTTATACAGAATATTGTATTTCATTTGTATAGGAACCCCCCTTTTCAGGGCGAAGAGGAATCTGAAACCATCAAAGAAGGTCCCAAACCAACATAGAAACATTTTTTGTCTTATAAAACCACCACATGCTAAATTTCGTTCCGTTTGCTTGATTAGTTCTCGAGTTGTGTAGAAATTTGTGTTTCATTTGTATGGGAGCCCCCCTTTTCAGAGGAGAGAGGGGTCTCAATCCATAATAAAATTATTCTCCGGCCCCAAAAATCTCTGCATACAAAATTTCACGCCGATCGGTCCTTCCGCTCGCGAGTTAAATCGTGACAAAGGAAAACCCAACTCATTTTTATTTATATAGATTACTTATATTTACGCTTTTGAAACTGGTTAAGTTTAGTAATACAGTCATAAGCCGAATACCCCGTTGACTTGTCATGAACAATTTCTATAATGTTAAGTGTCATATATTTGTACACACACATACATATACACACATGCACACGTCAATTCATCGACCTGAGTCATATAACACCATGGATATCCGGGGCTTCAATCAAAATATAAGAGTTTGAGTTATCCTATTGCCTTTACAGTGCACGAGAAAGCCGAACATTTAAAAGGGATAAGCATAAGGAACTATTGAGGGGATAATTTATACCCGTGCCGATCCACGCCGCCGCCGACGCCGCCGCCGCCGATTCAACATAGATCGGCGCACAGGTCTAGACGACGGTTAGTCTGGCCGAATGTGAGAATTAAATTGATCATCCCTAATCACTTAAGATCGGCCCACGCACATAATCACAATTCATTTTGAATTCAGTACTCATCTGAATGCGTGAGGGACCGGTCCTTCATCCAATTTATTATCGATCGTTCAATAAAGTTGAAATTTTCTTTGGAATTGAACGGTGGTGGTTTATTCGTTATTCGCGATCTGAAATCATGGTGGTTACTGTGGTTTGCTGAGGAATTATCTCGGGGTTTCAACATACATGTTCCCAAAAATTCGTTTTTTGGATCACCCTTGTCAAAACGGGTCTCCCATTTTATAAAAACATTAAAAAACCTAAACATGAACTTAAAAAAAAGAAAATGGCTCATAATAAAAAAATGAAAAATTCTAGTCATTGATTTTCAGAAAAGGAACAAACTTGTGGAATGTTGTGAATTTCTATGATCCTCTTCATTTTTTTGGCATTGAATTGCTGAGTTATACAATTTTGCGAATGTTTCCGATCTTCCGAAGGAGCATACCATGGCCACTCAGAGCCATAAATTGTTCCCCACATCGCTTTACTACTTACATTGTATGTACAAATGGTTTTGATAGGAATCTTCATGCTCCAGGACGAGAATAATGCATTTCTCTTTTTTCGAATGTTCCTGGTATTCCACGGAACATAAAGTGGCCATTTCTCGATAATGTAGGATTTTAGAACAATAAAGATAGCAAATTTGAAATCACCGGCCCCAAATTACTTGGAAACACATAACTTATCTTTGCAATACCCATTTTTAGACTTTTTTCAACCTTTTGTATGGAATGGAATTACTGTGCCCTAGATTGAAACGAAAAGTTCGAGGTTTTTATGTCAATGTTGAACTTATAAGCCACGAAACTAACTTACGAAATTAATTACTAAAAATAAAACGTTTCATGCGTGTTCTACAACTTATTTTTAGCGTCCAGATTATTTCGGCTACAGACCTTTTAACCCAATAGAATGAACCGGCGGTCACCCAAACGACCTTCAGACACTGGTTTGCTCAGAAACAAGAAGCCGATGGTATATATAGTTTAATGAGCTTCCGCCGAGTTTTCCACGCCTTATCAACGCTCATTTGACTTCACAATGGTATGATTCACCGCAGGATATCCTCGTCAGAACTTGCAAAGCTTGCCGAACAGCACTTTTTTAATCATCTACTAATGCCAAGCCGTCAGAACGCCAGTGGTTACGGAGAGAAACGAATATTTATGTAGCTAATTTCTCTTTCCTCCTACTTAGTCGATAGAGCGCTTCTCCGACTGGATGTATTCCTGTCCAACAGACTTCAATAAAAAGCATCATAAATAATCGGCTCCGTAGACCGTTACAAGTTGAGCAACCATGCCTCGTTCTAGTCTGCATCGCATTAAAAACAAAGGGAAATTAAATTATAGCCATGTTTCAACCCCCCCTCCCCACAACCCACCACAACATTGACTTTCTTCCTCGCTTGATATAGAAAAAATCCCTATTCTAAAAAGCATGCTTTTCAATTAACGCCTTATGCCTCTATGGTTTTTCCTTCCGATTCTTGTGGCTAGGAATTAATAACTTTTCAAGGAAAACTACACTCAGTCGAGGTTTTAAAACGCTGATAAGTGCATTATTTTTATTCGGCAATTACACTGTGGTTTCGGTTTGGCCCAGCTCCAGCTTTCACTCTCTTTGCTTCATCCTGCTACGCAAAAAAAAACGATAATATAGTATAACCTAATTCACCTTCAAGTGCGGTCCTTCCCAGCAGGGACGATATCAATAAAAATCAAATTTGTTCGTCCATAAGATGAATTTAGCACGCTTAAAGTGTCATAGGAGCATGTGCACGGGACCCGAAACTCTGCCCGCCGCACACAAATTGATTTACCGCTGCTGATGGCATTACGTTCGGGCGCTCGACCGGCGGCGTCGGACAAAAAGTTCTCCCATTATCCCAAGAATATCGCAATACCCTCTTTTGCATTAAAGGATGTGATGGGACTTTTGACCCACTGGATATCGATCAATTTCCTGATAATGCCCCCCCCTTTGTCGAATCGATTACATACTTCACCTAAATTGTACCTACATATATGATCCTTGACGTGAGGCCTATCGCCCCCATCGCGCAAATAACTCGTCCATGCCCCAAGAACCGGCAACCGAACAGATGCTTTACACTGCAATCAATTGTCGTGTTCATTAAGTGGCCGTAAAACGATAAAACAGCGATAGGAAGGGGGATATTATCGGTTTCCCCCCTGCACACACTCGATGGCAACCAAATTAGCACAAAAGTCACGTTTCCCACCACCCACCGCGCCGGGCACGATCGTAATTTAGATTAGATACAAACATCACATTAGCAATTAGGAGTGGCCCCTCGCGCTATCAATCTTCGCCCCCGCACCTGCCTCCGAGAGCTAATTGACTGCTGCCTGCCTGTGCGAGGAGAAATATAGTTCATGGGAACTCCGAGCCCATCGCCATCCATCTGATGCATGTCGGTCTATTTTCCCCCGCACTGCCTGTTGATGGCGACGACGACGACGACCAGCAGATCGCAGTGTTGACAGGAAGACACCGGAGCAAGTTGCGCTAAATGATGTGATGTAATCGGGTTGGACGAGATAAGACAACCATAGTTCGTTGCCGTCGTCGCAAGATAACCAGCAAAGGTGGCCTTCCGATATCTAGCCGAGCTTTCACTGATGAGCACACGCCGGACGGTGACAATGGGGACGTGTTGATGGTTATGGATAAACTGGTAAACAATGCTTATGTGCACCTAGGCCAGTCTTGTGACGTGGAGGTGATTAATATTTTTGTTTGTTTGGAGTTCTTTTTTTGTCGGATTTGTTTGCTGGGTCTCAGGTGAGATATCTTTTGTAAAGTTGAAAGGAAATTGGAACGTCTGGTTTAAAGTATAAAGTTAGAATAGAGTGAGTTAACTTCTTAAGGTGAAACTCCCTCAAATCCTCAGTCTTCAACATGCATGTAGTAGTGCAAACCCTTTTTGGCCCGTATGTGGTAGTATTTGTGCATCAGTAAGAAACCGGTCACGGTTGCCAGTAATTTGATTTTTTCTTTTTGGATAGTAAATCCATATAATTATTCCCCTCAATTTTTCAAATTCTTAAAAAAGCCTGAAACCTCAAAATAAGAATACTTTTCAAAGGTCGGGGGAGTCAGGGGCATAATAAGCAAGCTAAATATTAAGCCATACATCTTGTTGAATACAAATATTGTTGAATCTTAAACGTTAATGTTCGGTTCTGATTTGAATCCTAAACTAACGGATGAGTTGGTGATTGGATGGCTGATACATAAACTGTACTTAAATTGTTTTAAATTGCGCTTTTGCGATAATAAATGGGATTTTTGCAGTTTGAAAATTGATTCCAGTGACATTTCCACATGCATACTGAACACCAACTATAATATCGTTTTTTAAAGTAAACCTTAAGAATTCTAGAAATATCAATGCTCAATATATTTAAGCTATTTTACACACAAAATTATAATATATGTATGCCTCTTACAAAACCTTCAATGAACTGTGCATGCAAATTTCCGGTGATGAAAAAATCTACTGAACTGCAGTTGCAGTTGTGAAAAAATGCCTGATGAATCTCAATATCCTCGCCACTCCTTTTTTGGCATGCAAATTGGAGCTCTTCTGTAATTCATTACTCTTAGAAGAAAAATAAGGCAAAAAAATCTTCATAAATTTATACTTAATTCCTTCAATAGTTGAACTGGGTAACTGGGAAGACTTTATTCCTAACTGGGTAGACGTTATTGCTGTGAAGACTTGTTCCCCGCGTGTTGCTAAATCGAGAACAGATAATTTATAGACGATTTCTAAAACGATAAGTCCTTATACAAGGTTTTATTATGGTGGAATTAGCTAATGACTATTTACACATTTGATCGAAATAAGTCGAAATCTCGATGCTGAATGCTGTCAATTGGAACCGTTTTATTAATCCGGTGGTTGAAGAATTTTGACTAATGTGATAGCAGTTTAAAAGCTCCGTCTTGGGACACTTGATTACTTGATTGAATTGAAAATTAAATGTGAAAAAATAGAACTCTGTTTGGATATTTCTTATCAGAGAAAAAAATGAAGTAAATAAAAAATGAAAACCATTATTTTCATGCTTTTCCGAAAACGGGGATCCAGGTGGCCTTTTTTAATTTCAAATACTGGAAAATTTTCAAGAGATTAGGGGTCAAGTCAACCCAAACTCCGCTACCCTCGCTCCAGCTTCCAAGGAAAAGGAAGTGAATGAAAGTTGTTTTTCCTTTACTTTCCAAACAAGAAAGTAAATATGCAAACTAACTAATGCAATGCAAATCAAAAACTAAACTCCCCACCGGATTCGGAAGTATGACCGGGATTCTCAAAACCAGCATTAATTGGGCTAGGTTTGGTAACGATATGTGTAATGTCGGGAGATTTTCCGACAGATTCTTCTACGGAACTTATTTATCTTCCATCTTTATCCACTATTCCAGGGATTTTCAAATGTCCAAGTTAAAGGGATCAACAGCAGTTTTTATCACTTTTTTAGACCGTTAACGTAAAACTGCCGCTTTTGTTCTTTTAGTAAGACGTGGCATTTTTTACTACGTTAATCAAAACTTTTATCAGTCCAGCATACTCGCGCAAACAGCTGCTGACAACACTTCGCTCTGCTACGCTACGCACAGCTGAGTGTAAATTAGAAAAAAACAAAACGCGCAGTTTTGAGACCGGTTGCTGAATTTTTGCACCATTCTCGTTAATTAAACAGATTTTTCGTCCACTTTTTCAAGAGCGTGATGATAATTAATCTTTCAGTGAAAGTATATAGTGTTTAGGTGGCTACGGGAAGTAAAAATACAGTTTTTTGTGAGAAAATAATAGGCAGATCCTGGCTTTTAAAAAGTAAACAAAGACGACGAAAAATTACCTGCTCTGTGGAAATAAGCACTAGTTGATCAATTCAGAGTGTTTTCAGTAAAATAAACAATGTGGACTGATTAAATATTGGGTTCTGCTGTCCTATCAGCAGTATGGCAATGATTCACTGCAGGTAAGTGGATTAATTTGGCATATTTTGTTGAGCAAACCCAAAGTGTGCATGTGTGGATGAGGAAGCCATCGCTCCTGCCATAAGCGGATTCCATCGTGTATGTCCTTAACGTCCATCTATCTCTCAATAGTAGTACAGGCAGATACTAAAGGGCGAACACGAAATTATTGCGACACCGAAAATGTCATGCCAATTTTCATGACAAAAAGCGAGCGGAAGTAAAAGAACGGTATCACAGAATGCTGGTGCGTCATGAACATTTGCGATGAAAATGACGCTGATAAGAGATGGTATGAACTGACCGACTGAAAAACACGTTCAGTCAAAAAACACGTCATCGATCTAGATTTGGACAAGAGGACGTTGGCGCGTATAAAGGGCGAACACGAAATTATTGCGACACATTCAACAGGGCATAACTTTCTTACCATTGGGTAAAAATCAACCAAATTTTGCACACTTTCTCATTGATGTGTATTGTTTACATGCTGTCAAACTCGAAGTCGTGTTTTTCGATTCAACGAAAATGGAGGTGAACCAACGTGAACCAAGCACCCATTGTGTTGTTCTCTCTTCGGTGCCTCATGGTGATGAGCGAACATCTCCTTCTACATCAAGAAAACCATATTTAACGACAATTAAATCCATGAGAATTCCAATATACCAACATTAAATCCTCTTTGCTCGAGAGTTTACGCCTGTTAAAATGTTTTGAAATTGGAAATATCTTC
Organism: Aedes japonicus; assembly: GCA_034211315.2. Classification (NCBI taxonomy): domain Eukaryota; kingdom Metazoa; phylum Arthropoda; class Insecta; order Diptera; family Culicidae; genus Aedes; species Aedes japonicus. The sequence continues at coordinate 77,747 of JASCZW010002189.1, forward strand.
CCAACATCATGGGATCCCAGTAGTGAACAGTAATTAATAGCTAGAACCAAAGATGTTAAAGAGAAAGTATCGATGGATCCGATAGAGCTCGGCAGGTTATGAAATTGAATAGTTTGAAATTTAAGTAGCTTGAAATTGCACGTAGGGCTTTTGTTAAACAGTATTTCGAAGCAAACGCAGACACTTTTCCCACACATTCCCATGCAGGGTAGGCCACGGATCCGTCACCTTTGCTGGCTAAAAATACCGCTCAAATAACGCCAAGGGCACAGAATGGTTCTAGCGATGTGAAATCTCTGTTTTTACACTCTAAAGACCACATGTGATGGAAATCAATTTCCAATTAGAGGATTTGAAACCACAACTTCTTTTTACCAGTAGTGTTCTATAAGTGTTGTTCTCGTCCTTGTTAACTTAACAATCTCGGAGAGAAACCCGGTAAGGTGTCGTATGCTGATCCTCTTAATAGCATGTTTTGACGGAAACCCCAAAGTAGTGAATAAATACACTACTATTTTTTATATATATATAGCGTTTTGCTTCGAAATACTGCTTTAACAAATGCCCTACCCACGCCCTTGCTCTTAATAATTCTAAATTCTTATAATTCAATTCTTTTTAATATTAAAACCAGTAGACTCATATCTAAATAATAGCGACTGCAAAATGTAGAGCCTGTTAAGTTGCAACATAGATTTGAAACACTTTTCTATGTACGTATTTTAATTTTATTTTTCAAGAAGGTTTAACAATAATGAGTTTTGTACGCATTTTAAATTCACGATGTTATTTTTCTCTTGTACGAACAATTTAGTAGAGTATAGATTCCCTAGATTGATTAGAAGTTTCTGAATCTATCGAATGTAAATAAATATGGAGATGGAAGTTTATTCATTAACGATAATATTTTCGAAAATGTAGTTTTAGAAGTAAAGGTAAACATATAATCAGGTAAATTCCTGAAATCATAACATTTGTGGGAATTGACTTCAGTACGACTAGTGTTCAATTTAGACTGCAGGTTGGGCCTGTATGTCAAGTTTTATCAAAAATACACTTTGCTTTTATTATAACAGTTTTTTTACATTTATTCTTAAGATTTCTTTAAAGAATTTGATTTTCACTTGAAATGTTCTATTTTTGGTTGGAATAGTTCCTAGTTTACAGTGGTGGCGAAAATATTAAATACAACTACAGTTTTTCATACACAAAATTTTCACCTTTGACATTCTCTATATTAGCACTCAAAGGATGGATTGAAATTTTGACTATAGCTAGATAATAGAAGCAACCTGAATTTCAAACTGTGTTGAGTTTATAAACTGTGTTTCAAAGTTCTCAAAATTATATCTAATCCATCATCTTGAGAAAATTTTAAAAACATTTATTTTCTTTTTACAAATAGTTTATATTAAGGAAAGAACTATTTTGCCAAAGAATTCATTCTTATAGAGTTTTTCAATTTTAAATGATTTAAAAACTGAAATTTTGACCAAACCTTCTTAATAAGGTTTCCTGATACCATTTGAAGACTGTACTTGAAAATTTAAAAATTCAAAAACGGTGTATTTCTTATTTTCGCCTGTAACTGCATATCAGTCCCATATTACTTTTTGACGTTTTTGAGTTATGTTGCGTAATTGCCTTATTTTTTATCATATTTTCGAAAGCAATAATAAAATTTAGCAGTTAGTTACAGAAAATGTGAAAAAATATCAGGTCGGTTTGTCCCATCTTGAAAGTAACCGCATATGAGTCCCATTATTGAAGTAACCGCATATGAGTCCCATTTCAGAAGTGGCAGTAAAATGAAAATATTTAACATCTTTTAGAATTATGGTTGTACTTCTCAAATGTTTAATCCTCTTTATATACATAATAAAATAATAAATTTAGCAAAAAATGTAATTGTAAACAGGAATAATATTGGAATAAAAAACCATTCTACCAATCAGTCTCCCATTTGTCCCGCTTGAGACAATTCCATTAAATATCTCTTCTTCTCTTGCTCAACCAATGAAAAAATGGTTTTAAGTTAATTAGTTTTTCCTTTCAGCGTCAATGCCTCGAGGTTGGCTCTTCTTTTTCAATTGGCCTTCCAGATCATAGTCTTTAGCTGAAATTAGTTTTTCTTACTTGTTTGTAAATAATTTGCAGCACTTCAAGTCCTCGCCTTTTACAGAGTTACTGTAGTGAAGATACAGGGATCCTTACTTCACGATAATATATCTTTGGAATTCTAATGGCCGCACTCTTTGATGTATCCGAAATTCTCCAAAATTATAACAAGAGCAAGGCGCCGCACCGTCTTCCTGTTAAGTCACGATTCCGAAATTGTTTTTTGCAATTTTTTTGTTCCGGTGTTCATTGTCTCCGTCTCTGTGGCAAAAAAGCTACTATCTGAATCATTATCCGCATGTATTAAACGTGAAACATCATTCAATGCTTCACGGACCTTCTCTTGATGTGCATTTGAGGATGGAGCATATAAAGCTGCATCACCTTGCAGATCATTATCCACTGACACAATTTTTTCCGCTTTTATGGAACAAAAACTTCCACGTGTTGCATCCTCACCAGAGTGCTTTTAAACTGATCTGCATTTTAAAATAAGAATTGGCTCACATTATCGAATGGCCATGATCCCTTTCGTGTTTGTCCGATAAGAAAGAAGTGAAATTCGACCAAAACCCTTGCATTTTTACACGATTTTAGATACAAATAACTTACCAGCTCTTGTCATCGCATCAAATCCACAATCTTCGTCGACAGAACTTTCATCACTATCACCAACAAGGGGTCGGTCAATCTGGTCAATTTAGAATCTTCAAAAGATTTCAAATCTTTTCCAAAGATCGGGCCGCTGATCAGGCAATCTTCGTAAATCAGCAACACATTTTTTTCAGTGTCTCAAAATTGTAAATAAAAATGAAAAAAAAACAACACATTTCACAACAAACTTTCGATCTCTGTGTCAACATATGAGCAATATATAATAATTATAATTAATAATATTAGTGATATAATAATATATATTTCAGGATAATTATGTTATATAATGTGATATATGCTAGGCATGAAACATGAGTAAGTATGATTTGTTTTAGAACTATGATCCGGAACTGGATAAATGGACCTAGAAAGAGTACCGGCTGTAGAATGTTACTATCCCGAAAATAATGAATCGACAATTATACCGGCGATGAAGTATGGTTGTTCTGGAGCAGGAATGGCAGCTCTGTATAAGCAGTTGTTGTCAGTTAAATGGTACGATTCGGAACTGCAGACATGGGAGCTAGTTGCACCAATCAACATCGCCAGAAGTTCCTTGCCTTTGACGGTTTTGGATGGAAAACTTTTTTCATGTGAGGATACGATGGACAGACAAAGCGATGAGCCCAGTTGAGCTGTGCCGGAATGGTTGTGTTTGAAATAAATAAATAATTAAATAATTGACTTTATATAAAGTGTATTTATATACGTTTTCGTTACAAATAAATAAACAAATTACACAGTTTTCCAAACCATGACATCCTCGGCGAGTAATCTCCATTTGCGGCAGTAATTTTGAGCTGCTGCCACTGCCGCTTGCTGGACCTGCTGAACCTGTAATCCTGTTGGTTCAAGCCGTTCCTAGGGTGCCCACTCGGGACGGACACGCGCACACTTTTAACAGCACTGTGGTCCATTCAACCTTTGTACGGCGATTACTGTTGTTGTTGCATTTGTTGTCGTTGTTGTTCCGCTGCTGTTGTTGTTGTTGAGATTTATGTTGCAGTTGATAGGGAAATCCTTGTTATGCAAGGTTTTATGGTTATTGAAAAGGTTAAAGATGTGGCTAACGTTTGCCTGCTGTTGTTGTGTTTGCTACTAATTCTGATGCTTGAGAATTATATAAAAAACATTGAAACGCACTAACGAAATCAAACCTCATTTGACTGCTGTTGTTGTTGGTTTTGTTGAGCTTGCTGCTACAGAAATAAGTTTGAGTTTATAAATGTTATTGTGTATAACTGAATCATATTCTTACGTTGACTTGCTGTTTTGTGTTGTTTTTGTTGCTATTGTTTGCTTTCACCTTTGTCATCGTGCTCTTAATCGGTGAGAAATGCATGCTTTGGATAAGATAGCAGCCAGCAAAAACGTCCACCGTAGGCATGTAATCTTCCGAAAACTTGGGATCCAACATTGTTGAATGTTCAGAATGATTGCGCTCATCCATTAGCAGAAACTTTTGTAGTAGGTGAAAGGTCTGTCCGGTGTAAACTTAGGGATTCCACCGGAAGGAAACAATGGATAGACCCTGAAAAGAGTTGCGCTTCAAAATGTTACAAAGTCTGTATTGTTATCAAAACAAGCATGTTGACATTTTGAAACACTGAAATAAAACAACAGTCTGTATCAAACTGTCATAAAAGATTTTAAATCTTGAAAAGATCATCCGATCTTTTTCTAAGATTGAAATGGAAAATGGGGAGATCTGATCAAATGATCAGGAAGTCCGACCCCTTGATCACCAAAGTAACTTTTGGTTTTGCTCTAGGACATTTTGATTTCGTAAAGAAATGTGAAATCTCCATAAAACACAAGCTTAGAACAGCAATTTTCCAGTCGGTCAAATATTACATTATACGCTTAATAACGGGAGCATGTCATGAATGTACTACATGGTGAAAGGAGAGTTAAAATGGTTGGAAAATGTCTTACGTAATATTTGAACGAACCCCATGACAAAGCATACCGCATCAGAGCGATATTGTTGAACAAACAGAATGGGACTGGTATGCGGTTACTTTTATGCTTGATGGACAAAGCAACTGCATATTATGTCCCAATGCGTTTTTTTCCTCAAAAACACTTTTTTTTTTGTTATTGTATAGTAAACAATGCATACTATTACATATAAACTATCAAAATAAAGAGTAAAATGTACGTCAAACTGGATGAATCAAGAAAAATGCATTCCCAACTTGAATGATCGTTTTCTCGGTTTGCTGTTTTTCAACATGGGACTGATATGCGGTTACAGGCAGTGTAGTTGTTCACATTCTTTTTGCAATACCTTCAAAAACATTCGAAAAATTTTCATGGAGTTTCGATACCCTGGAATACTATCAATGTCAATCAAAATCTTAAGTTTAACCTCAAATTGCCCATGGTCGTTTCTTTCAAACTTCCTTGAAGTTCTCAGCAGGATTTTGATGAAATAATCCTCGGAAACCTTCTTTAAATTTTTTGAACTCTCTTTAGAAATTTAGCTCGATATAACTTAAAATTTTCATTATGTTTTTCATAGAATTCTACTTTAAAACAACCTTGGTTGATTATTTACGCACAGAAAATTCAAAAAGTTATTTAATAAGAAACTTAAATCGAAATCCATTGAATGGTTGAAAAATATCCAAATTGTGGAGACAAATCTCTGAATTTTGAAAGTACTATTTTTTTTAAATTTTGTAATAGAGTTAGTTTAATTAGAGAAGTAAAATTACTAAGTTGAGAAGTGATTACATTTCCCTTTTATGTAATAATTGATTTACAGAACTCCGTACAATCTGGACAAATGAACAAAAGCAAATTTGAAAAATTAAGAGATAGGGAGGTATATCCTAATACTTCAGATATTTGATTTGTTTCAAGAAAACTTAGTCGTGGAACAGGTTCCAGGTTTTTCCATTATTTTGAGTTCATTTTGATAGTTATTTTAAAAAAAATATTGAAACCCCTAACCACGGTTTATTAGGGACACCATGCTCAAGGTATTTTCAAAATGTTCTGCAAGCAGCAACTTTAATCTAATAGCTGCATATCAAAACGCTGAATTTTCTTCTTTACTTTTCACCTAACTTCTCAGCCATGAGACGCATAAAAACATGACTGAGAAGTACCATGACGCAGAACCGATTTTCAAATCTGGCTAGTTGAGGCATTGGGAACGGAGTTGTGAAGGAATTAGTATCGACCGATACAATTTTAAAGATTGAAAACGGCGTTATCCAAACCCAATATAAATTTTGTTATAAATTTAAAATGTTCATTGGCTTAATGTTGTTCTTTGAAGTTTTAAGATTTTTAGTTGAAACATTACTCTTTATAGATTCAGGACTATTCTCCGCCTCGGATGAGTTGAGACGCCTCAAGAGAATCGAGTAAGGTGACTACAGTAACCTCGTGTGAGTCCATTCTCCATTTGATCCACACGGAATAATAAGAGGTATATATTTACCCCGCTCGATTCTTTTAAGGCATCTCGACTCACCGAGGTGCATAATAGACCTAATTATTATATTAAACCTGTTTTCATTTATCAATTAAAATAACCTGTCCACAACAATTACGCTACTTTCGTCGCTCTTTTCAGTATTCTTATAAACGAAAAACAATCCTTCGCGCAGGCCCCCTCCAGGCCCCCTCCAGACTAATTGTCTAGCTCCGCCAATGTTCCTCGTCAGCATCCTTTGGAGCTTCTTGCCACTCAGGGTCATCGGTCGTCCGGAACCGGACTTATCTCGATGTTGTCGTTTGTTGACTAAAAGTGCAAAGATGTTGTAGATTCGTTGTTTACGCCTCCTTCGGGTTGAAAATAAACGAGAGGAATCGCGAGAAACCGAAATGTATGCAATCATCCAACTGTGTGACAATTTCTATCCATGAAGCGAATTACTTTATGCGGTGGATCAGACTTTGAAATTACTTCAATAAAAAAACTCCAACATGTGGATCACCTCATTTGATAGTTTAGATCTTTTATGGTAACTGTTTGAAATCAACCAACAAGCGTACTTTTTACAAGACCTGGAACAGTATTTCGTCAACGGTGGCCAGAAACCTGGTGGAATCGATGCTTCGGCGCTTGCAGGCAGTGCTGTTTGCCTTACGAAATACTAAATGATAGAAAGCTGTATGCTTGCCACCCTTGAATAAGTAGCTTGTTTCTGTTTGATTTAATGATTGTTTAACATTTTTGTTTTTCATGAAATCAACGAAAAAGGAACCAATTTTAAACTCTCAAATTGCTATTGACTGTATCTGCCCGACATTACCCACTCGATTTGTTATTTCTGAAAAGTGAACAGGTGAAGTGTTAGTGTGAATTTCCTTTGTTCTTCACGATCAAACTTTTTAATCGGATACGAAAATTCTCAACAAATTGTTGCAATGCTTCAAAACTAAAAAATAAAAACGAGGCACCCAAGTTTGTCAATAAAGGCTTGTGAAGCGTCATCCTACGAATCACATTGAGTTCTCAAAAGTTATTTCCAATCGGTACACAATTGATTGAATTATAATATTCGCTTCCGATGCAGGCGGAGGAAAAAATTCCGTCTCTGATTGTTATTTGTGTTAATTAACGCCATCGATTGACACATAAGTTACACCCTGCTCGGAAAACAAATTGAAGGTTATTCCGAGAGTCGAAGTGACGCTTGTCACCTGCAGTGACGTGACTCTCCTGGGCAAATTCAATGGAGAGCCACGTCCCTGTAGGTAGCTTTTGTCACTTCAGCAAGTGACAAAAGTAACTTCGACTCTCGGAATAACCCTCATTGCGTGCATAATAATTATTATAATCAGTCGATTGGATGATAAAAATAATTGAATAATGGACAGTAGCTGGAAATCTGTATCACAATACCTTTTCCCTGTGACACCGTTGCCTTCCGGAAAAAAAACCCAACCTAATTTAAATGCATTCGAGCATTCGTCACCAATTGAAAACTGTCTGAAAACTTTCGTTAATCAAATAGGACGGAATTGAACTTTCCAACGCTTTATTCATCAACGTCTTTGTAGTGACGACCATCAATTATTTCGGTTTGTAGTTAATTAGCAAAGCCTTTTGTCCAGCGACAATAACGAAGTGCCAATTTTTGTAAACATAATTTACTCAGGTTGGAATCTTCGTGGAGCACCAATTAACCTATCAAATAGGCTACCCGGAAAGGGAATCTACTACAGAGGGAACAGTCTTCCAATTTAGCGTTTGACCTCTAACTAGCCAATTATAGAACAAGGATCGCATCAAGTGTGTCGGTAAAGGTCATGGCGTCCGAGAAAGCCCCGAAATGCCATTCCGTCAGAACAGTTTGACGGAATGTTTCCAACAAATGGTATGCTAATAATAGCACACACTCCGACTCTTATGCAGCGAGAAAGCAATCTTTGTTCCACGGAAGAATGTTCCAATTGGGTCTTATGCCTGTGCAGATGCAAATAGTATTTCCTGCCTCGGTCGTCAATGTCATCGTTAAGGACAGTGCTTCGTGACACAACGGTACTCTCCGGCCCCGAAGGCATACTACTGTTAAAGCGTCGAATGGACTGTCATGTCAATTCACGGCAAACCAAGGAAAGTGTCGCTAAGCCACGTTCGTGATGAGTGGGCCGGCCGGGGCGTGATAAATGAGTCCTATTGGAAGCAAGAAGTCTGATGGGGGGTTGGTTGGTATTCTTCTCTTCCAAATTGTCGTACGGCGTAAAAGCGACACTAGTGTTGCTGTTAGCTTGCGACACAGAGGCGTGCGAGGAAGGATATGACACTGATATGAATTGTATCATATTCCGATCAACAATCAACTATTGAAAGTAGTTATTTTTGCTAGTTTTTGATCACCATTTATGGATTCCCAACACAGCAACGTTTTAGGCCAGGCACTCACTGATGTGGCGGAGGTGTGACATTTGCTAGCATGCCAAAATATCTTGTCGACGTTCGCCTCACGCCACAAGACTTTGACTCGATATATTGACATGTTATGTGATGCCACACTTCCGCCATATCAGTGGGCGCCTCGACTTAGGAATCACTTTGTTGGCCTCCTAAAGTTGTCCTAACAGGTTAGCTTAAATTTCTGAAAATCATAGTAAAGCTCCACCTGTTAAATCGATTTAACATCAGGTCTTGACACTTCTCCTAAAAATTGAGCAAAATTGGTTGTGATCTCTATAGCCCGATTCAAAGTAAATTTGGACACATTCAAGTGATCTTAAATCAAGAATTAAACAACAGACACGGTTGATCAAAACGTCCAACAAAAGGGTATTTATTCAAACGGTATACAACAAATTATTACATTTTACGTCACACTTAACTTGTGATCGATGCCATCACGATCTGCACAGTCGCTGGTGAAACTGTACCGGCAAACAGATTCCACTTTAAACGCATTTGTTGTGCATTTGTCACTTCTTTATCGCATCCTCGAAGTTTTCGCTTGACATTTGCCCAATATTTTTCGATCGGTCTGAACTCAGGGCATTTCGGAGGATTAATCTCTTTGGCGACGAAATTAATATTGTTTGCAGCATACCATTTTAGTACCTCCATAGAGTAGTGGCAGCTAGTTAGATCTGACCAAAACATAACGTTGGTCTAGTGTTGCCAACTGAAGGGTAAAATCCGCATTTTCAGACACTTTTTAATGTAAATCTTCGACGTCTTTGTGTGAGATGTGATGAAAACCTTGGGCTTAAGGTCACAACTGCAGATTCATTGCCAGTTCCATAATACCATTGCCGGCCACACATTTTACACACACATACACATAACTGCAGATTCCTTGACAAATCATCAGTTTCCTAGCAAACTTATCAGCAAAAACAAATTTATACCTGGAAGGGAAATCCCCACGACCAGTTGAGGTAAAATTTTCGTCCGGGGATTTGTTTATAATCTATTTTAACATATGTTTCGTCATTCATTAAAATACAGCCATCAAATTTTGGCAAAACTAGTTCGTTTGGTAATCGTGCTCGCGTTTTGACCACTAAATTTCGTTTCAGTTTCCATGATCCGTAATTTCGAGATACGTCGATCAATCGAGAAAAAACTAATTTTTTACTAATTTCTTCATCAACTCATGCTTGTCAAACGTTTTTTGTTCCAACTACCAGGGACGTGGTGGTGTATTAAACCGTGCGTCCAGATTTTCTTTGAATCGAGCGTTAACTACACTGGCCCTTGGAAGTTTGTATGAAAATCACTATAAAAAACAATTTTTTCTGGAACTGATCATCCTTCCAGCTTTCCGATTTTTTTTCTAAACCTCAGAAAATCCATATTGGTTTAAATTGAATCTGAGTAATCAAAAGGGTGTAACTAACAAAATTTGGTGACTCAAGAAATCATAAATTTGTCTACAGAAAAATAATCAAAAAGAAATCATCGGATATTAGTTTCTCATAAAATTAATCAGTCGGGTCAAAATTTTATGAGACTAACATTTCATCGATCAGTTAATCTCCAAGGAACTGCTCATGTTTGAAAGAAAGAAAAATCTCACATCAGAGTTTTAAATCAGGCAAGCACATGAATCAGAAGCTCGCCTTCGAAAACAGGAATACGTAACGTCATAAATGGCTCATTTACAAAGAATCAAATGAAGGTCTTTCGAAAAAACTGCATATTGCTTCAAGATTTATGAAAATAATGACCCATTCTATCTAGTTTTTAAACATAATACAGTTTTTTATCTTAAATCAGGAATCTAAGATATTTTCAAGACATATTCGTAACGGGTGTCCACTAAAAAATGAGAATGATTTCAATACTTTTCCATCAGAACAAAAACGGTCGCATAGAAATGTCACTTTAGATGAATGAATCGTTGCACTCTCCAGAAAATTTTCATACACTCTTATTTCACTCTAACATGTTCAGTCGTGTTCAGCTTGCCGTCGAAACAGGAAGAACTGCGCGCGCGCGTTGTACAATTCTTTCAAGCGAACGAAGATCGTGGAAAAAATACACGGTGGACCATTTTTGTCGTGAAAAAGTTCCGGTATCCACCGTATACCGTATCCTGGCATGCATGAGAGTAACCCGGAAGAAAGGTTGCGGCCGTCCAGCGAAAATAATGAATGAGAAAACGCTCCGCTCGCTGCGCAGCGTGTTCAACAACAAGGATTCGGTAAGTCAACGGGAAGCAGCCCGAAAGTTCCATTGTTCGAAGTCACTCATCTGCAAGACGCTAAAGAAAGAAGGAATAGTGTGTGAAAGAAAAACCAGATCCCCAGAGTACACAGATGAGCAGATTCAAACCGCGAAATCCAATGCCGCTGGATGACTCGGAATTACGGCGGAAAATCTTTCGTTCTGGACGACGAAAGCTACTTTCCTCTTTCGAAGTCTCAGATACCGGGAAACGACCGATTCTACACTAAGGACAAATCTACTACTCCTCCAAAAGTAATGTATAAGTTCAAGCACAAATTTGAATCGAAGGTTATGTTATACATCGTAATATCCGATAAGGGTATTTCGAAGCCGTGGTTCAAACCAAGCGGTTTTAGCCATCAACCAGGAGGTGTACCAAAGAGAGTGTTTGCAGAAAATACTCATCCCATTTCTTAAACAACATCACTCGGATGGCAAATACGTGTTTGGCCGGACAAGGCATCATCGCACTACGCAAAAAAAAAACGCTAACGTTTTTGGAGAGCCAAAATATACCATATGTCCCAAAAGACCGGAATCCGACAAAGTTGCCACAGTGCCGTCCTATCGAGGATTTCTTCGGTCTTTTGAGCTCCATGGTATACAAGGATAATTGGAAGGCCAAGAACACCAAGCAACTTACCAACAGGATCAAAAGCTGCATCCGAAAAATCGATGTGGCTGCCGTCCAACGGTCATGTTCCAGCATAACGACTAAGCTGCGCTGCACGGCGGACCACGGACCATATGACAATATTCACTAAACTTAGTTTGAAGATTTAAGTTGACCCTTTTAATAAAATAAATCAGTTTGAACAAAACTTCACTGGTATTTTTTTCCTGACCCATTCTTTTCGTTCTCATTATTTAGTGGACACCCGTTATTTCTCACATCTAGCTTTATTTAACACAAAAATTTTGGGTTTTTGTAAGTCGATATAGTTGAAACTTGATTAGAATGCTTGTTACTGTTAAGGGAAGTCCATTAATTATGTCACGCTGTAAGGGGGGAGGGTGGGTTCGCGAAAACTTGACGATCCTTACAAAGAAATTTGATGGTTCATACAAAAAACGTGACAAAAAAGTCAATTTTTGCGTAACGTTATTAATAGACGTTCCCAAATGCGCAAACATGTTGATAAACTCTGAGTGCAATAAGTCTATAATATTTCATCACATCGGGATGCTACCTAATGCTATCCAAAATGTTTTTTTGATTCCTTTGTTTCGATTTAATGCGTTTGAGAATATATTTTCGGATTCTTATTTCCTTTTCTTAGCAATACAAATATGCTGAAAGACAATTTTCAGCCAAACGTCTTTTCGACGAAACGCCCACTCGGACTCACCTCCATTTGGTCCATGGTCTATGTGGTCTCAAGTCCACTCGGCCAAATTTTCTTTATATTATTTTAGGCCTAACATGCTTACCCTAACATCGAAGACGGAGACTTGAGAATTCGTACATGTAGTAAATTCCAAACACAAAATAATTGCGAAAACTCAAATATTTATCGAATGAAAATCATACTTTCAAGGCAGTTTTATGCATGTATGAGGCTAAGACATCGGATCAATAACACTGGTCGACAAAAACAGTTTCCATTAGCTTGGGTCCCAAAAAATTGAAATTTTGATATATTTTGAGAACCACTCATATAACTGCCTCAGCTTAAATGTAAATGCTCCAGAAGATTTTTTTTTTAAATTTCTCAGACTTTAGCAAACAACTTTGCAGAATTGATCCTAGACAGTTTGAGCTGTTTAGTGAAATACCTGTAACTAGAAATTAGAAGAAAAATTAGTATTTTCCATTTAAATCCAACTACCTTTTGCTTATCTTGACAGATACACGTATTTCGTCTACAATGTGCAGACTTCAGTGTCTCGTAATTATAACTCGACTTAGTTATTAGTTTTTAGTTATAAGTCAAGTTATTAGTACGAAATACTGAAGAAGTCTGCACTTACTTACCTTACCAATCAGACTAAGGCCGGCGTGGCCTCTGCTGTACACAGAAGTTGTCTCCATTCTATTCGGTCCATCGCTGTCACTCGCCAGCCTCGCTGTCTGCGGAGGATCCGCAGGTCGCCTTCTACTTGATCGATCCACCTTGCTCGTTGCGCGCCTCTTCTTCTTGTACCTGTCGGTTCGTTTTCGAGAACCATTTTCACAGGGCTGTCGTCCGACATTCCTACGACATGCCCAGCCCATTGTAGTCGACCGATTTTTGCCATTTGTACGATGGGAGGTTCTCCAAGCAACTGGTGCAATTCGTAGGTCAATCGCCTCCTTCACATTCCGTCTTCCATCTGCACTCCACCGTAGATAGTACGCAGCACCTTCCGTTCAAAGACTCCAAGGGCGCGTTGGAAGAAGTCTGCACATTGTAGACGAAATACGCGTATCTGTCAAGATAAGCATAAGGTAGTTGGATTTAAATGGAAAATACTAATTTTTCTTCTAATTTCTAGTTAACTTTGCAGAAGAAATTGATCCGACTTCACCAAAAGAAATTAATGACTGTTGAAAGGCAGCATATTTTGGGAAAACAGCAAAATACCGTGAACCCCATAACAAGGAAGTTCTGCAGAGAACTTCAGAGAAGTTCAGCTGAAAATACCAGGGAAGTTCTTCAGAGAACTTCAGGGATGTTTTATAAAGAACTTCAGAAAAATTCTTCAGAGAACTTTAGGGAAGTTCTTCAGAGAACATCAGGGAAGTTCTTCAGGGAGCTTCAAGGAAGTTTTATAAAAAACTTCAGAGTAATTTTTCCAAAAAACTTCAGGGAAGTTCTTCAGAGAACATCTGGGAAGTTCTTCAGAGAAATTCAATGACGGTCTTCAGAGTACTTCATGAAAGAGAACGTCAGGAAAGTTCTGCAGAGAACTTCACGGAAGATCTGCAGATAACTTCAAGGAAGTTCTTCAGAGAAGCTCTTTAGAAAAAGTCAGGGAAGTTCTTCCTAAAACTTCAGGGAAGTTCTGCAGAGAACATCAGGGAATTTCTTCGGAAAACCTCAGGGATGTTCCGCAGAGAACTTTAGGGAAGTTCTGCAGATAATTTCGGGGAAGTTCTTCAGAGAACTTCAAGGAAATTATGTAGAGAAGTTCACGAATGTTCATCAGAGAGCTTCAAAAAAGTTTTTCAAAGAACTTCAGGCAATTTCTTCACAGAACTTCATAACCATCTTTAGATAACATCATGACAGTTCTTCAGAGAAGTTTTGCAGAGAACTTCAGGGAAGTTTTACAGAAAACTTCAGGGAAGTTCTTCATAGAATTTCAGGGAAGTTCTTCTATGACTTTCCGGAAAGTTCTTCTATGACTTTCCGGAAAGTTCTTCAGAGAACTTAAAGAAAGTTCTTCAGGTAAGTTCAGGGAAGTTCTCCAGGAAACTTCAGGGAAGTACTGCTAAGAATTTCAGGGAAGTACTGCTGAGAATTTCAGGGAAGTTCTGATGAGAATTTCAGGGAAATTCTTCAGAGAACTTAAGATAAAAAAAATTCAGCGAACTTCAGGAAATTTCTTTAGAGAACTTCATAGAAGTTTTTTAAAGAACTTTAGAGAAGTTTTTCAGAGAACATCACAAAAATTCTTCAGAGAACTTCAGGTAAATTCTTCAGAGAACTTCAGTGAATTTCTTCAAAGAACTTCAGTGAATTTCTTCAGAGAATTCCAGAGAAGTTTTTTTATGAACTTCAGAGAAGTTCTGCAGAGAACTCTAGGGAAGTTCTTCAGAGAACATCAGGGAAGTTTTTCAAAGAACGACAAGAAAGTGCTTCGGATAACATCGGGGGGAGTTCTCCAAAGAGTTTCAGAGAAATTCTGCCGAGAAGATCAGGGAATTTGCGCAGAGAGCTTCTGGAAAGTTCTTCAGAAAATTTCAGGGAAGTTTTTTCAGAGAACTTCTTGAAAGTTCTTCAGAGAACTTCATGGAAGATCTTCAGAGAATTTTAGAAAGGCACTGCAGTGAATTTTAGTGAAGTTCTGCAGAAAATTTCAGGGAAATTCTTCAAAGAACTTCAGAAAAGTTTTTCAGAGAAATTCAGATAAGTTCGTCAAAAAACTCCAGGGAAGTTTTGCAGAGAACATCATGGAATTTCTTCGGAGAACTTCATGGAAATTCTTCAGAGAACTTCTGGGAAGTTTTCAAAGAACTTTATGGAAGTTCTTCAGATAACATCAGGCAAGTTCTTCAGAGAACATCAGGAGAGTTCTTCAGAGAACTTCAGGGAAATTCAGCTGAGAACTTCAGGTACGTTCTGCATAGAACTTCTGGGAAGTTCTTCCTCGTATTTCAGGGAAGTTTTTCCAGAAAACTTCGTAAAAGCTCTCCAAAGAACTTCATGGAATGTCTTTAGAGAACTTCAGGGAAGTATTGCAGAGAATTTTAGGGAAGTTCCGCCGAGAATTTCAAGGAAATTCTTAAGAGAACTTTAGAAAAGTCTTTTAGAGAACTTTAGAGAAGCTCAGAAAAGTTTTTCAAGTTCCTGGGAAGTTCTTCTTAGAAAATCAGGGGATTACTGCAGAGAACTTGAAGAAAATTCTGCAGAGAACTTCAGGCAAGTTCTTCAGAGAACTTCATGATAGTTCTTCAGATAAACTAATTCAAATTTTTCATAGAACATCATGGGAGTTCTTCAGAGAATTTCAGAAAAATTCTGCTGAGAACTTTAGGGAAGTTCTGCTGAGAACTTCAGGGAAGTTCTGCAGAGAATTTCTGGGAGGTTCTTCAGAATACTTCAGGAGGTTTTTTCATAGAACTTCGTGAAAGTTCATCACAAAACTTTATGGAAGTTCATCACAGAACTTCAGGGGAGTACTGCTGTGAAGTTCAGGGAGTTCTGCAGAGAATTTCAGGGAAATTCGTCAGAGAACTTGAGAAAAGTTTTTCAGAGAACTTCATTGAAGTTCTTCTGAGAACTTTAGGTAAGTTCGTTAAAGAACTTTACACGGAAGAAACAAAATACCTAAAATTGAGAATTTTTTAACTTAAAATAAGGTACTGTTGTTGAACTGGAGAGATGGGTAAATTTGATTTATCACATTAGGTAAAGATTACTCAATGGGTGAGTACTTCATTGACAACTAATTTTTGAGTAAAAATGGAAGTCGTTTGCATATTTGTATTATTTGATGTGTATCAAACGTAAAAACCGAAAAACACTACATATGTAACGGTACTAAACTAGCCGTAATTGTAAAAAATCACGTATATTAAAAAATTAACAAAATGAGTAAAATGATCAAGAAAATTATGTTTTTGTTCTATCATCATGAGAAAGGCACTTTATTTTAAATGTTGTATTACATTTGCTAACTAACCATGCGGAACCGTGCTCGTTTTTTGGTTTTAACAAGTTTCATTGAAATAGGTTAAATATATCCACCATAAACATTGAGTACAGTTACTCAAATTTGAGTACTATGGCATGTACTCAAATTTGGCTTCCCGCACGGAACTCCAGAGTTGGGTGAAATGAACTCAATTTTGGGTACTTTGTTTCTTCCGTGTAGAGAAGTTCTTCAGAGAACTATAGGAAAGTTTTTCAAAGAACATCACAGAAATTCTTCCGAGAATTTTATGGAAGTTCTGTATAGGATTTCAGGGAAGTTCTTCAGAGAACTTTAGGGATGTCCTTCAAAGAACTTCAAAAAAGTCGTTAAAATAACTTCAGGGAAGTTTTTCAGAGAACTTCAAGAAAGTTCTTCCGAGCTCTTCAGGGGAGTTTTTCAGAGAACTTTAGAGATGTTCTACTGAGAACTTCAGGGATATTTTGCAGAGAACTCCTAGAAGTTTAGGTAAATTCTTCATAGAACATCAGGGAAGTTATGCAAAGAACTTCACGGATGTTTTTCAGATAACACACAGTTCTCTGTAGATATTGCATAAAGTTCTTTAAGGAATTTCCATGAACTTCTGTGAAGAACTTCCTTGAAGTTATCTGCAGTATTTCCACGAAATTCTCTGCAGAACTTCCACAAAGTTCTCTGCAGAGCTTCCATGAAAGTTTGTTGCAAAATTTCATTGAAGTTCTCTGAAGAATTTCCCTGTAGTTTTCTGCGAAACTTTCGCGAAGTTTTTTGTAGAATTTTCCTGAAGTTCCTTGCAGATTTACATTAAACTTCTTTGCAGAACTTGCATAAATTTCTCTGCAGAACTTTCCTGAGGTTCCCCATCGGAGATCTCTTTGCTGCGGACTTGATCGATAGTGGAGTTGCGGCCACCATGTAACTCTTGAAACCAAAATGTAACGGTGTCGGAGCATTTGCCCCATAACACTGTTCTTTTGTTTCCTTCGCCGTTTTTCCTCTCGATAATGTTATAAATCATGTGTTATGAGAGAACGAAAATCGTTTTATCCATATTTAACATGATGCTAAACACGTCAACAACAATCAGATGTCAAAACAAAATTAAGAGGGCCCTCCCCTGGATTTAGGCAAATATAAGGTTTGTTTGTATTATTTTTTTTTGTGGGAGAATGAAAAAGCGTACGAACTTCCGGTTTCGACGATTAAATTTGATTATTATTCAAAATTTCAAGGAGATAAAAATATTGTGAAAATTCAAAATGGCGATTTTTCGGAACCATGTTTTTCAACCTAACTTCAAGCCCCGGGCTTGATCTATTAATCCGTTTCCCTCCATCAAATAACTGTTTGAAAGTTTATAATTTTTTGTACGGCTTGAGCTAAAAGTTTGCATTAATAATTAATTATTTATAATTTTTAAACACGGTTGAAATAAAAAAAAAACTAGCGAAAAATTAAACTTTTCAGTTTAAATGATCACTTTGCAATGAATTTAAGTTTAAATTGTCTGAAACTTAGTTCAAACCGTAGAAAATTTCATTATCTTTCAGAAATGATAACTAGATTTGATTTTTGTTCACAACAAGAAGCCGCAGGCTTGAAGTTGAAGCCCCATGTTTTGCGCGCAGAGGCTTACGGAAATCGCCATTTTGTAGCCGCCATTTTGAATTTTCACAATTTTTTTATCACTTTGAAATTTTGAATAATAATCAAATTGATTCGTCAAAACCAAAAGTTCGTACGCCTTTTCAATCTTCCACAAAAAAAAAATACAAACTTTGCCTTATTTTTACCCAAATCCAGGGGAGGGTCCCCTTAAGCGCAGAATTGCACTGAAATTTGGCGTGTTTGTTTAAATATGAACGGACTTAAAGGCACCTTTTACCTTTTTTGCACTAGAAACGCGTTTTGGCGATCAATGAGGTTAATTTTCACCCCACTTAGTATAGTTATCTATAGATTAAAAATCCGAAAAATCACATTTTTACAGGCCGCCAGAGTGTAATACCCCCTGAAATTTAGAACCATTGAGATCATTAATTTGTCGATAACTGCGTTCTCCAGTTTTTTTTCACAAAATATGTCAAACATGTAACATTTTACCCAGCCTGCGTCTAGCCGTGGCAGCCTCTGTCTTAAGCAACAACCTATCATCCTATCATCACGTCAGAATTGGCTCACCCGAAGAAGCGAGATTGATAGTCTGTCACAGTGTGGTGACTTCTTAGCTTGTTATTTCGAGATCAGTCAGCGGAGCAGAGTAGGAAAAACAGGGCAGGAGGGTGGCAGGTCACAATAAGCTCTCTTTCATCTATTACACACTGTGTCTGTGTGACGGTGAAATATGCCTGTCACGTCTTTTACTATGTGGTCATTTTCTTCACGCGAATGTTGACGGCTTTCTTCCGGTCCTCCCGCAGATCAGCCGTCGGATCAAACAGTAGGAATTGGCAGTAATCTAGATGGGAATGATTGCTTTTCCAAAGATTTCGTCAGCGATGCATGGAAATTGAAATTTCTATTCAATATTCCGAAGAATTTGAACGGAACTTCTTTTGATGCTGCCCGACAACAGTTGCCTGTGGCAAGGTTAAGGAAGATGAACGCCGCTATTCATTAAATTCGTTCGTTTGTCCGAACCCGAATAAAAAGGACATTTGTTAGTTTCAGTTAAAGATTTTTCAACTTTATGACCAAAGCCGAATAACCGACCACAAATTCCCTCGATTTCTTATTCCAGGACCACCAGCAATGCGAACCCACACAGCGTAAACCGGTAAAGCAACCACGCGAATCGGAAATCAAAAACTCGCCCCTGCAATTGGAGACCGAGCTCGGCAATCACCGCAATCACCGCACAGCAACAAAAGTGTCACATTCTTGCTCCAGGGTGACCGGCAATTGACGAGAATCCAACCGAAATCAAAATGCCACCGATAGTAATTCTGTGCTTACAGCTAATTATAGGAACCGTGTGCGATGCTTCCCCCTACCTTTCGCCCGCAGCCACCGCCGGTCACGCACAAATGCTATCTCCGTCCTCCTTGGGCGCATCGTCACCTTCTGGACATCGGACGTCGAATATCGGTACATCAAAGCGTCAACCGACGATGCTAATTGAATCTGGGGATGGTTTTGCTTATCGGCAGCATCATCAGCCTCCTGGGCCGAAGCAACACCAGCAACCGCCGGACGATGGCTACTACTATGGGCAGCACCATTTCCGACAACCGCAGGCACATCCTCCGGGCCATCGTCACTATCAACCGTACCGTCACGGATTCGGTGCGACGGAAGATTTCATGTCAGAAATGTCACCAGAGTCACAAGGTGAGTCGAGTTTTTGCTCTGGACGTGATGATGGCTTCCAACTCCGATCACATTTTGTGGGTAATCATATTCCTTTGCCAATGGCATTGGGGATTCCAATAGATGGGAGTAATTAGATTCCCTACTTATGGTTTCTTCATGAGAACGTTTGCCATACAGGAAAGAAAATGTTTCATCTTGTTGAATATGGTTCTTTTTAAGCATCTCAAGCTCGGAAGTGGGGTTAATTGCTCAATTATGGAACTTCTAGTCGCTCTACCGTTCAGCCGCTTTCCATTTGATTCACGGCCTTTCAAGTTTAGAGATGTTTTTTTCGAGGAGGGTTTATCTGAAAATTACATAATGATTCATTACTGAGGAATAGGATCTACTTTTGCTTGTGAAGTATTAAGGTGAAATTTTTTTCACAGAAATCCCAAGCAACCCTTTTTTGAATGATTGAACTAAACAAATACAGAAGAACTTTGAATTAACAAACCAGATTCAGAACTTCCTGAACCATCAAATGATCTGCAATTCAATTTGAACGTCTATCAACAATGCTTATCCTTGACCACATTTTTCGCAAAACAGTCGACTGCTGGGGATTTTTGTTTTCTTTACTGGGGTACAATTTAAAAATAAACAAATAGCGACGAAAAGTTGTCAGGTTTTGAGCGTTAATATCTTAGTCTTTTCTCCAGAGATGTTCAAAACTTTTGCACCAATCGATCGGACATATTTCTATGCTTCGATTTAAATAGTTCAAACTATTGATTTTTAACCTGAAACTATTGAAAATAACTCAGATATAAAGTGATGTCTCATAATTTTGATTTGCAGAGTAAATTATAACAGTATTTTCCTAGCACAGACTTCAAATGTAAGTCTGGGAGGTCTCAAATGCTGAGTAAGTATATCTCTGGTAATACCTCATCAACGCGTGAAATATTTCACAGACTAATGAACGTATGTCTGTTCATTGTGTAAAATTTCGATACTTCAGGCTTTTAGATCCAAGATGGCGTCGAAAAAAGAGCAAGTGCGAAAAACATTCTGTGCGGTCGCAATGAAAGTCAGTATGAGAACTTGCAAATAGAGGTGGGTTATATCAGCAATATAACAGCGAGATTCTCGTAGGACCGCGTTGGTGTAACGGGTGGCAACTAAAATTTTGGAATTTCTTTCTCAAGCTGTCAAAAAAAGACAAACATAGTTGAAGAAGATCTGATTTATTCAAATAAAAGATACATTGTCCATTGTTGAAAAAAAATTAGTGAATATTTGAAAACGGTCCGTAATCGGATGTTCGGCGAAGCTTCCGTTTGATGTCGGAACAGAAGCGTTGTACGGCCTCCATGTCAACTTTGCGAATGCATCTCTTGATTCTACCAATCAACTGTTTGCAATTCGTGGCTCTCCAGTTATTTTTGGACACCAAGGAACTCAAAACCCCGAAGAAATCTTCGATTGGGTGACACTGAGGCAGATTTGTCAGGTTGTGGTTTTTGGGTACAAATGGGATCGAATGGGTATTCAGGAACATTTTTTCTGGTACACATCTTGATTGATTGCCAAACCAGAGGGCTTGAACCATGGCTTAGAAATGCCTTTCTCAGAAATGGCAATGTACAGCATCACTTTCTGTTCAAACTTATGTTTAAACTTATATTTTATGTTCGGAGGTGTAGTAGAACTATCCGTTGAATAGTATCGATCGTTTCCGGAAATCTGCGTCTTCGAAGAGAAGTAGCTTTCGTCGTCCAAAACAAAACTTTTCCGGAATAAATTTTAATCAACCAACGGCATTGGGATTTCAGCGTTGAAATCTGTGCATCAGTATATTCCGGGCTCGTGTCTTCTTTCGGCACTTTATTCCGACTCTTTTCAATGTTTTGCAGATGTACCGGTGAGAACAGTTGAACTTTTTGCAGCATCCCGTTGGCTCAGCGAATCCTTGTTGTTGAAGGCACGAGAAAGAGAACGAAGTCCTTTTGCGTCCATAATTTTGGCTGGTCTTCCACTACCTTACTTGCGAGCAGTTTTTGGGGATCTTGGGGATGTGGTAAACAGTCGAAGTCGCAACATTTTCGCTTTTAAAATGTTGTACCGTATACGTTTTGCCGAGATTTCTGTGCAGTTCGTAGAACTGTACAACGCGCTCGCGAAATACTTCTTGTTTCGACGGCATTTTAAGCAAAACTGAGCAAGCATAAACAAAACAGAAAATACTAGCAGAAAGAGGAGAGAAAGAGCTAACGCATACACACTCTTATTTCTCTCTGAGCTCGTTTGTTGTTGAGCATAGAGGCCTCGAAAAAATTCCAAAATTTTAATTGCCACCCGTTATAGTAATAATTGTATTATTCAAATAATAAATACCTACCATAACACATATGGTTGATAATTATTGAACAAGGTATTTTTAGTATTTGGGTATATATGAAGTTGTTTAATCTATCAACTCTGAAAATCTGTTTGCAATTATTATGGGGTTTCGTGTTGTTTCTCAATATTTTCACACGTCCGCCTTCGAGATTCCGCAACGTGCATCGATTGCCTTTGCTGAGACATTTTTCTGAGAACGTAGTACTACTGATGACGGAATTGGACCCAGTTGGCGCGATGGTAGTCTTGCCTGGTTACTGAATGCCAGTTGACGCAGGACCCAACTTCAGTCACCACCGGGTAGTGGTCTGAGCTGAGTTTTTGGTACACGATCGGCTGGCCGATGTTGTTCCCCATGTTGGTGAGGAAGATGTCTATAGTTGCATGGACCCCGGATCTGCTCAACCGGGTGGGAGTATCCGGGCCCAGAATGGTGTAGTGGCCCTCTTCCAGGTCTTCGTGTAGGATGGAGCCGTTCTTGTTCCGTCGTGCGTTTCCCCAGGTTTCATGATTTGCGTTCAGGTCATCGGCGATAATGAACTGCCCATGCCTCCGAGGGAGCTTGATGATGTCGTTTCGCAAGATCCTATCTGTCCCGTTATTTGTGCTTGCTTGTTTGGGACATTAGGCCGCGATGATGGTGATAGGGCCGACGGTGGATTCAACTATGACTCCGATATGGCTTCAAGGATTGGAGCTGCAAACTCGGAAGCATCTGGCAGTTGATGTTGGTACGCAGAGCAATGGCGACACCCCCTCCAGCGGTACTGGTTCGATCAAGTCTGATCAGACGGAAATCTGGGAGGAACACATTGATCTCAGGCTTAAGGTAAGTTTCAGTGATGATTGCGGCGTCAATGGCTCGTTCGTTTAGGAAATTTACGAACTCGATGTTCTTGCTCTAAAGCGAGCAAGCGTTGCAATTTGCAATTTTCACGATTTCACGGTCCATTGTGGAACGCAATCATCGCCTGAATTTGTTCTGCACGGATTCTGCAGCATCGCTTGATAAAGGCCTGGGTCAGGATTGCAACTACTTCCTCCGTTGAGAGCATCGAATCATCGATCGCGCCAGATGTTGCACCAGAGTACGACGGTCCTGGAAGATCACTTTGAGATGGTTGGGTTGCTGCAGCTGCGAACCGATGCTGAACTGAAGGCCGACTGGGAACCGGACGGCTTGGGGGCACTTGGCGTGTTGGGAGAGCAGGAAAGTTCTCGGTCGTGAGGGCCGGAGGCGGACCAGATCGTCTTCGATGGTGGGGTTGGTTGTTTGCTGACGACTTTTTGCCAATTTCAATAAATTCGGCCCGCTTCGGGCATTCCCTGCTTGTTGCTTTGTGTGCCGCACCACAGATGGCACACACTCGTTCTGGCACTAAGTGACATCGCGGTGAATTGGTTGGTACCGGTCCCACTTGACAACGATGTGGAACAACGCTCTGATGTTCTGGAGGTCCTTCATGCACGTCGAGTTCTTCTCGAAATGCACCTGGTAGAATTGATCCCAATAGCTTCTGGAGTTGTCATGCCGACGCATCTTATTTATTTGCACCGGTTTGAGCCCATTGGCCCTTAACTCGTCGGCCAGTTCCTCCGTTTTCTTCTCCGAAAGGCCACGCAGAACCACCTTGAAGGGTTTGTTGGCTTCAATGTCGTGCGTGAAACACTGCACGTTCATGTGCTTCAATATTTTCTTGACAGCGTTGTAATGGGGTAGCGCCGAAACCATCAGCTTGTAGCCCTGCGAGCAGAGCTGGATTGTGCACCGTAGGCCCTTATTGATGTAGTAGTATACCCTATCCAGTAAGCCTTCTGGGAATCCTTCACGAACAGCGGCGGCAATTTCTTCTTCTTCTCTATTTTCGGTGTATCGTCGTTCTCCAGAACGGGAACCGATTGTTGGCTGCAGTAGCTTTTTGGATGACTGCACATCATCGGGTGAGTTCAAACGGGAACGTTTCCCAGACGAACTTGTCCCGACGCGTGGCGGCTTTCCCATACCGGGGTCGGACTGTGTATCACACAACGCGAGAGGGAACAGTGCACCACGCACCAAACGAAAGAGCGAACGCAATAAACCGAAAAAACTTTTCAGAGCGCGAGCGAAAAACACGACCGAGCGTGTCGCTTGTTCAAACTGGAATGTTGTTTTGAAGCTGTTTCCACCCGCGGCTATATACCAGCTTAATAGCATAGCCAAGAAAGAAGAGAGTCATGAAAATGCAGCACGAAGCAAATTCAATAATAGGGGATGGCCACAATTGAAAAATCAGACAACGGCAGCAAAGCAAAGTTATTTTGAAGTAGAAGAAGACATTTGCTACCCATTTCCTACGACCGTGTTAGGGAAAACAAATGTTTCAACCGGTTGATATGCAAATTTGTATGGCAGCAAAAGTAGGTCATTTTTAATTGAAAAATTGAACTACTTATACCAATGGAACTTTTTTCAAATGTCAATGCGAAAAATTTGTGAGTTTTTCTAATCAGATGGCGTATGAATGAAGTCGTTCTGTTTAGTCGAACCAGAGGTATTAGCGTTCAAAAACCTTTCACTTTTGCGAAACGCTCTCATTTTTCCAAATTTGGAATGCCACCCGGTATAGAAAAGAGAAACGTAGTCCTTCTATAAAAAACTTAGTTTTCCTGCAAGCACTGTCCATAACGTTCTTAAATCTTTCCATACATGTTTGACAACAACCAGTAAGGCTGGGAGCGGGACAAAAACGGATCTCAGAAACCACCAGAAGGACGCAAAGGTGAAGCAAATATTGCACAAGAGACCAGATCTTTCGGTACGTACTGTGCTAAAACATAAAAATGTCCCCAACTTTCGTGCATACCGAACCGTAATGATAAACTGAATGTGACGGCTAAAACCCGGGATCGCAAGTTTTATCCCGAATATTTGACCAAGTTTTCCTGCGTGATAATGGACGATGAAACATAGCTGGAAGACTTTACAGTGCGAGAAATAAGTATAAAGACAAACTACTTTCTGAAAATTTTCAAATTACATTCTGTTCTGTGTAAACCATATGCTTTCCAAGACATACATCAGCAGCAAATTAAAAGTTCATCATCAGTAGTTTTCCCTTTGAGACGACTCATTTCAAAACAATCCAAAAGTTTGTTTTTACTCATGAGAAATAAATGTAAAGACAAGATCAAATATTTCAACAGTATCATATATTTATCGAATTTCAATGCAAAAAAATAACAAATTAGTAATGTGTAGCATTTCCCGTTTTAGAAATAACCTCTTGCAGACGTCTTGACACAGAAGTTATGAACGATTTCAATTCTTTCGGATCAAGTTTTGACCATTCATCCAGAATCGCTAACTTCAATTCTTTCACCGCGTTATACTTTCTTCCTTGACCATAAACTTTGAGAGAAGGCAAGCCCCAAACATTCTCGATTGGATTTAAATCGGGACTGCATGCCGGCCATTCCAGCACAGGGATGTTACGGAAGTCCAAGATTTTTTTTGTTGCTGCCGATGCATGACAAGAAGCGTTATCCTGTTGGAAGATCATGTTCTCATCCATCTCATTGCCAGTTAATAAAACGTGTTGAAATGAAAAAAACTGGTGTATTTGCAGATACGCTAAATCCTGCCTAAAGTATAACGGTACCTCCAACAAAATTCCTTTTTTCTTTAGTTGGCCTGTTTTGCCTTTCACCACACCAGCGACTGCTGAAACAATCCGGCCCACCTAGCTTGAACTTCTTTTCATGACTAAACACCACTCATCCTCTCAGAACTGGCATTTTTCAGCAAAGGCAAAACGGGCCTTCTTATGACGATCAAGAAGTTTTGGTGCAGGTGCCGTTTTCCTAAAGGAAATATTTGGATCTTCACCCAAAATCTGATAAATCCGACGTTTGGACTTTATTTCCGCTTTTCGGGTCGCTTCTTAATGGCATATTTCTTACCCAACCGTAAGTAATAGGGCAGGACATCCTTACTCCTTCCTGTTCTTCTGCCAATTTCCCGAAGAGTCAGACCATGTTCATGGCGGATAGTTACCTTGTCCTCGCTCGAATTCAGTCAATCGCTTGTTTTTCGGCATTTATCCTACAAATCCAACAACAAAAACCATATTGAACAATACTTATCTGATATGAATAGCCCATGTATTGCTAACAGTACTAATTTCGACGAAATCAAACAAAAATTCGAAGCCTTAGGGCATCTTCAGCGGTGGTCTATTTTTGGAACAACTTTATACCTGATTTGCATAAGCAAAACTTGAATAGAACCAGCTAAAATAGACCAACATTGAGTTCCCCGCACCGGTGTTGTATTTCTTGTTGTTAAACCCGCGACAGGTGTCAATCATTCAACATCACATCGCATTTTTTTCGCAAATTGTTTGCCATGGATTGATTAGACCAAATATGTGTATTGCCAGTACTGGGTCGTTAGCTAACGACTCTATCTTTTTGCTAAACGTGAGTGTGCGAATGCATGCATTTTATTTTAACAATATTAAATAATGCTGATTTGTAATTTGGCAGCGGAAAAACAAGAGTCGAAACGGAAAGGGTCACATCTTGGAAGACGCCCCAACATCGACCATGATTTCCGTTTCGGACATCAGAAGCTGTTCGAGGACTACTTTAGCGACACGCCAACCTACGACGAGAAGCACTTTCTGCGTCGTTTCCGCAGGCAAAAAGAGGTGTTCCTGGACATTATGCGACAACTAGAGTCATTTAATGTTAACCAATTGGTGGTCTAAATAACTTCTGGGAAACTAAGACTGCTTTTCAAAGTTCCAGTAATTTCCAGAAATTTGTTCCAATTCCATGGATGATCAGTAAGTTTTTTTTTAGTTCAACCAAGTTTCAAGAAACGTTGAGAATTTTTCGGCAATTCAATGGGTTTCTCTGAAGATTCCCTCTATCTCTTCTCAAAAGAGAGCAAGCAAACTTCATGATTATCTTGAAACTTCCCATAAATTTACTCAACTTCCGAGAAGCTTTATCAACTTCTTATACATCAGAAGTTCATAGTAATTCAGAAAATAATTTTTAAAGAGTGTGTTTAGTACCAAGACGCTTATATAAGTTCTGATCAAGTAATGTAATTGCCGAGAAGTGCATTATCTAAAAGCTGTAGAATATGCAATTGAGAAATATAATATTTTAAAGAGATTCCTGGATTCATAAAATATTTTTGAAACTTTTCCATCGACCACACGTCCGAAGGGGAAAGACAGTCTGGCGGTGAATTGCGTCTCTACACGGAAGAAACAAAGTACCATGGATTGAGTATTTTTAAACTTAAAATTTAGTACTGTTGTTGAACTGGAGAGATGGGTAAATTTGATCCTGCACATTAGGTAAACATTACTCAATGGGTGAGTACTTCATTGACAACTCATTTTTGAGTAAAAATGGAAGTCATTTGCTTACTTTTACTATTTGAAGTATATTAGATTTAAAAACCGAAAAACAATAAATATAATACGGTATTAAACTAGCCGTTATTGTTAAAAATCGCGGAAAGTAAGAAATAAACAAAATCAATAAAACTACCAAGAAAAATTATGTTTTTATTCTATCATCACGAAAAAGGCACTCTATTTTAAATGTTGTATAACATTTGCTAGCTAACCGTGCGGAAAAGTGCTCATTTTTTGGTTTTTACAAGTTTTATTGCATTAGGTTAAATTTACCCACCATAAAGTTTGGGTACAGTTACTCAAATTTGAGTACTATGGCATATACTCAAATTTGGCTTTCCGCACGGAACTTCAGAGTTGGGTGAAATGAACTTAATTTTGGGTATTTCGTTTCTTCCGTGTATATTTATTTCCTTTGAAGACGAGATCAGCAATTGAATCTTGTCACACACACATGCTGTAAATGATTGAACCGGTTATGAACATTTCTGCTATCAATACTTCTTCATTGATATGCGTGTTGCTCAAGTTACTCTCACCGAGAGATTGAAACCATTGAAATCATTTTATCGTTATATTTATTTCCCGCACTGTATGTAGCTTCCCGGAATGTCTTATACTGCCATGCAACGAAACGGCGTAGAAGATCATTTCAGGGTGAAGAAAAAAAAGGCCAAGTTTTCCAAAAAATATTTGGTTTGGCAGGCAATGTGCAGTTGTGGTCGAGCAAGTCAAAGCTTTATCTCTACCGGAACGGTAAACAAGAAAATATACCGTGAAGAATGCCTAAAGAAGCGATTTTTACCATTCATACGCAGCCAGGACGCTCCCTCGCTATTCTGGCCTGATTTGGCACTACGCCAAAAAGGGTTTGGAATAGTATAAAGCGAATGGAGTCCATGTTGTACCGAAAGAGGTGAATCCACCTAACTGGCAGGAGTTGCGACTTATCGAGCAGTATTGAACTCTCTCAATATAAACAACAAGCTAAAAGTGTAGAAATTTTTTGAAAATCTTGGACAAAAGCAGCTACACAGACCCTAACGGCTGGAGAAAACTCAAAAGTTTGTAGTTTCTTCATGCAGCCTTGTTAAGTAACTGTAATTAGTTTTAAGATGACCAATAATGCACAATAAAAGAACGAAACATGCATCTTGGATTGAACTAACACCAAATTTGTTTCATTCCGAATTTAATCTGTCCAGATTTTGTCGTGAACAAGCCTTACATTGTACAAAAAAACTGAAATGATAGCATTTTGTTAGATGACAAGCAATATGAATGTTTCATACAATTTACGAAACATTTGTTCTGTGTACAAAATCCATGTTTACGAAACTAGTGAAAGCTGATTTACGAAAATAAATTTTCAGTGTTATAAGTATCAACGGCCGTTCAGAATGCTTCAACGGATGCATATGAGAGATCATTCCCGATTAATTACAACTCGTTTACTCAATTTCATCACGTTTATCAGCGCAATTATCCCCCATCGCATATTCAAGTGATCTTTACAAGCCGACCACTTGGTTCATGCACGTTTGAACGTTGATGTGGAAGCCTATCCACACATGAAATATGCCGCGACCAACTCGGCAGAACGCGCCCATACCCTTTTTTAAACCGACGGGCAAGGACCTATTCCAAGGCAATGTCAGTCTCTTAAAACCACTTCCCGATGAGATTTTGTTTTTTTTTTCGCAATTTACCTAAACTGATAGTCTCTGCAATACCGAGACACGCCAGCGTAGAAAAGGTTCATTTTCATTTTAAAGCTTCCTACCGCTGGAACCACGCCGAGCGCTGGATAGCTTTCACAGAATGCTTTATCCTGAAATTCAATTACCGTTCGGAGCTGGCACTTTTCGGCGTAAAAAATAAAATACTACTCTTCGAAGATTCCGTTGTTCCGCTACGGTGCAGCCACGTTTCGTTGGGGGATTTAAATTTACGGTGTGATTGAATCTCGTTCCCTTCAAAGTGGTTTGACTGGAAAGTTGATCTGTAGCGTGGAAAAATTTGCTTTCTTCGATATACCCCACATGACTGACCGTGATTACTTTCATCAGATGACCGCCGAATGCAATAAACGATGCTCTGCGCCATGTCATCGGGGGAATTCTAATCGACGATGGAAATTAGATTCGTTACCCTTGAGTTAGCTACGTGTACATGAAACGATACACTCAATCCTTTTAATAAAGTTCAATACTCTGGTCACAATTGAATCGAGATAGTAAATTATCTGGAGATAAATGTGCACCACGGCTGGAATGATACACACAGGATATTTTTCAAAACAATTTGCTTGAACGGTCATTCTGAAATTCGATTTCTGTTTGCATCTGGTGCTTTTTCAGAATGTTGTCAATACCTTTAGTGCTGGACTGATGATTATGTAGTTACTAAAAGCAGCACAGTGAGGATTTGAGATGAGTTGAGATGAAACCAGAGAAGCTCACTCCTCTTTTTTCATGTGACAGTTCAACACGAAATGCATAATTTATGTCAAGTATGTCATGGCAATTAGCAACCTAGCGTTGTTTCGTTTAGCGAATGCGATGGGAACAGGGAGAATCCTGATTTATTATTTTACCGCAGTTCGTAACCGCTTCGAAGCTTTATGTAAGTATATACAGATGTTGCAGACATTCTTCCTACAGTTCAACTAGTTGATGAACACATACCACTTAGTCAATAAATAAAATAGAAATATCTTCTCATCAACATGAGCAGTGGAGTGGATGAGCAATTTTTGCTAGAACCAAAGATGTGCAGAAAAAGTATTGATAGGTCCGTTAGAGTACGGCAGGCTGTGAAGTTGAATAGAAGTAGTTGAACTTGAGTGAAGGGCTATTTTTAAAAAGGCGGTATCCAATGAAGCATACAATCTTTTGCCGAATAAGAGGTTTTGAAAAACACAACTACTAATTTTACCAGTAATGTTTTTGCCATCCATATGTGTGTTTACAATCAATCTCCCACTGACCGGCAGTGCTTTTATGGAAGAAACTTGTCTGCATTTCTTCAGTAATTTATATTTGATCACTATGTGCAAACATTTTTAGCCCTGGAGATTGAAGGTGACAGCTCTATTGAAAATCCAACGACCCATTTCAAGAATGCCTGTTCATACATGTACATTCTGAGGTCGTCTTCATATACAATAAGCCCCGCATGAAAATCATCACATATCATATGGATATGTGCAGAGTTTTCACACTTCCAGAATCAAAAATAGACATTCTTGATCCTGGCGTGTATATAGTTAAGGTATATTTTTGATAACATAAAACGACCTCACCAATGTTCTTCATCTGATGCTGGAAAGCCGGGCACAAAAAAACAAAAAAAAATGGAGAAAAAAAACTACCGACGATCAGTCCATCTCAAAAAAACATGACCGTAACACACTATGAGAGGGATTCCATTAACAAAGTCCTACGCAAAGCACTTGAAAAAACTATAATTTCACCATTTACTTCGGTTGAATTAAGGAATATTATTTTATTTTATTTCCGCGAAAACGACGCAGCAAAAGCAAAACACCTCATTTTCAAAGCACGGCTTGCTGCGATCTCATGTTTTTGCCATCCATATGTACGAAAAAGTGCTATGATAGCATTTCAACAGATGACAAGCATTAATAATGTTTCATAAAATTTACGAGACAATCGTTCTGTGCACCAAATCCCCGTTTAAAGCCGGTCCACGTTAAATTTTAGATAGAAAATAGTAGCAGCAAACAAATTTACACATAATTCCGGTTTTGGTTTATTTCACAATATCAGAGTTATATCTACATCAGAAACAGTTTATTAAGATGTAAATACTTCTTTCTGTAAAATTCTCGAACATTCTGTGGTACACCCGCGTAACGATTCTCCATCTTCTCCTGAAATCATCGGTACTATTTGCTTTCTTCTTAGTTACGAAGAGTTTCCGCGTAACCAGAGCCCAGTACTTGTCTATCTGGCGAAGTTCTGGACAGTTTCGTGGATTGGCTGTTTTTGGCACGAATTTGACCTCTTGTACCTTAAACCATTCCAGGACGGATTTCGCATAGTGACAAGAGGCCTAATCCAGGCAAAAACAGATCTTGAAAGTTGTGGCTTCTAATAAACGGTAGCAACTGCTTTTGCAGACCTTCTTTCTCGTACACATCCTTTTTGGCACTATCAAAACTAAGTCGAGTTATTAGTACGAGACACTGAAGAAGTCTGCACATTGTAGACGAAATACGCGTATCTGTCGAAGATAAGCAAAGGTAGTTGGAATTAAATGGAAGATACTAATTTTTCTTCTAATTTCTAATGTAAACATGTTGTACCACAACACATAATGGAGAGTTTCAGCTGTCGTATAGGTGAAACGTTTCTGTGATCCGTGAAATAATTCAAAATCTACACTGAAAGAAAGTGTCCGAAATTTAACGTGGACTGGCTTCACGAAACGAGTGAAAGACGATCTACAAAAATTAATTTTAAAGTGACTTAGCTAAATTTCTTCCAATACTTAGGAACTAAAGAAATGCTCCCGAAGGCCTTGTATGAAGACCTTGTAATGATTTCCAATTAATAACCCTAAACATCGAAATAATTGCTGACCTACGGTCTGGCAGAGAAAATAGCATCAAATTTCCAAAAGAGTTCAACTCATAAAATTTGCAAAATCGTATGTGCGACAATGCAACAAATTCTTCCGGCACCGACAGTGTTGTGGCAAGCGTGACTGCAACTTGGCACCCTAGTCGGCCTGGGTTCAATCCCAGTCGAAGTCAGTGCAATTTTTCCGAAGGGAACAAATCTCTGGTTACGTTTGTAAAGCAGTTGATTCCGGCTCATGTTTTGTTTGGTGCGATATATAGGTTGGAGGTGTCTCCCTCTGATTGTTAACCATCCTAAGGCTGAAAGTCACCTTAATAAAAGGAAGTGAAAAGGAGTCGAAGAAGAGAAACATTTTTGAGATGGTATTTTATTTTGTCAAACGGCTGATATTAACCTTACTCAATCTGACATATAAGACTCTAGGGTAAATATTGACCCAGATTTCAACCATTTCTAAGCTTTATGAAAATTCAACTGAGACACAATGTTTGTGCCCCATTTGAAAGGTTGTGATCTCAAAATGCATTGGTGAAGGAAAAATCTGGTTCCAGTAACATCGGCCCCTGGGAATCTACTACAGAGGGAAAGATGTTTCGATTTAGATGAATGAACAGAATTGCATACACAGCATTCCAGATTTGTTGTAAAGAGTTGCCGTCTTTATAAAAGTTTCTCAGTTTGTTGTTTGTCGTCTTTTGACATTATCATATTAGTTCCAGGTATTGCTTCAGAGATGGCGCTGTAGTCCATGTTCTCCAAATGAAGCTCAAGAGATTTATCGTCTGAGGCAAAGTTTCTCAGTGTGTCGTCTTGTGAGATTATCATATTAGTTTCAAATCTTGCCGCAGAGATGGCGCCGCAGTCTATCTTTACAAAATTCATGGAGAAATCATTAGGGGACACCAGGGATGCCAGATATTTTTTTCAAATGTCTGTGATAAAAATTTGAAATGTCTGCGAATGTCTATAAAAGTCTGTAAACTTTTTTTTAGCAAATTAGACTTCTTTCAACAAAAAGACGTTATAAGAGAGCGAGTTATGTCATTATCGCCATTTGTATGATTATGTAAACATGTCTGCATCTATTTCTTGGATTGTATGTAACCTTTCACTATTGTTTCATATTTTTGAAGTGACACTGAAGCTTGAGTCATTCGCATAGATGACAAAATTTTCTGTAGTTTTTTTTCTCCTTATAACGCTCTTTCCAGTTTTGTATTTTAAAATCAAAATTTAGTTTTCATTTGATAAATTCAACAGACTTTTTTTTATTCAACAATAAGCATTGATGGTGTTTACCATATTTTAATATGGTGTCATCATCACTCATTATCATCAATATCATTATGGTCATATGAATGATTTTTGTAAAGACTGCTTCTTCGGTTAGTCAGTAATTATCTCTTAAATTTCAGGGAAACTATCTCCTGATCTTTTGCAAAGCTCTTTGCTTTATTCTGGGAAGTTTCCTCCTAAACTTCAGTCAAAATTCTCATGAACTTTTGGCAGTCACTCCGCTATTTTCTTCGAAATTCACATATAAGAACCCATCCTTGCCTTCCAGAAACATTTGGTAATTTTTTCCTGAACAAAGTTACTTTCTAAACTTCTGATAAGTCCTATCCTGAACAACGAGGAGAGTTTCTGCAAAACTTGAGAAAGTACTCTCCAGAATTTCTTGGAAAATCTTCATAAGTTTATAGAAGTTTCTTCCTGAACTTCTGAGAAGTTCTTTTCTGAACTGCTGAAATAATCTCTTCTGAACTTCAGGGGAAGTTTGTTCCAGAATATCTGAGAAATTCCTCCTAGAACAACTAGAAAGATCCTCCCTATATTTCTGGAAAGTTTCCCGTGATTTTATCAAAAGAATCTACCATAACTTCGTGAACTTTGAGAAGTTCTCATTCTGAAATGCTGGAATGTTTGATTCGGAACTTTAGAAGCTTTCAGCACTTTTTGCGTTGTTCCAACTGAAACTTTTGGTCTCTTCGCAACTTCTGAGAAGTCCTCTTGTGAACTTCTGAGGAGTTCTTTACTGATTTTTTTGAAAGATTCCTTCTTGACTCTTGTGGTTCCTCTTGAAATTCGGGGAAGTTTTTTCCTGAGTTTATACTTTCCAAACTTGATTGGTCTCATTCGGAGAAAATTTATTCAACATTTTTAAGGGTCACGTAACTGAACGAAGTA
>JASCZW010002190.1:0-257589 GCA_034211315.2 Aedes japonicus
ATGCAGAAAATTGTTTTTCATTTGCATGGGAGCCCCCTTTCTAAAAAAGCGGGAGGGGTGTCGAACTATAATAAGATCCTTTCCTGGACCCAAAACCCCTGCATACAAATTTGCATAGCGGTAGGGAGAGGTCTCATGTTTGGTTTAAATTTGTGTTTCGTATGTATCGTAGCCCCCCTTTTCAGAGTGAGGAGAGGTCTTAAATTGCCACAAAAACATTTCTTGCCTTCAAAAACTCACCCATACCAATTTTGGTTCCATTTGCTTGATTAGTTCTCGAGTTACGCAGGAATTTGTTTTTCATTTGCATGGGATCCCACCCTTTCTAGAAGCGGGAGGGCTCTCGAACTATCATAAGATGCTTTCCCGGACCCAAAAACCACTGAATACAAATTTGCACAGCAGTAGGTATAGTTCTCATGTTTGGTTGAAATTTGTTTCATTTGTATGAGAGCCCCCCTTTTTAGAGGGAGGAGGGGCTTTGAACCACCATAAAAACATTTCATGCCTTAAAAAACTCGTCCATTCCAAATTTGGTTCCATTTGCTTGATTATTTCTCGAGTTTGTTCGAAATTTGAGTTCCATTTGTTTGAGGTCACCCCCTCCCCCTTCCTCCTCATATGACGGAAGAGTCTCAAATCACATTAGAAACATTTCCCTCCTTCAAAATTTCCACATGCGAAATGTGGTTCCATTTCTCTTATTAGTTCTCGAGTTATTCAAGGATTTGCGTTTCATTTGAATAGGTTTCCCCCCTTTCAGAAAGGGGAGGGGTCTCAAATCAACATAGAAGAATTTTTTGTCTTCAAAAACCATCACATACTAAATTTGGTTCCATTTGCTTGATTAGTTCTCGAGTCATGCAGAATAGTATATTTCATTTGTATCGGAGACCTCCCCCCCCCCCCACTCTTTAGGATGGTAAGGGGTCTCAAACCAACATAGAAACATTTTTTGTCTTAAAAAACCACCACATGCTAAATTTCGATCCGTTTGCTTGATTAGTTTCCGAGTTATGCAGAATATTGTGTTTTATTTGTATGGGAGCCCCCCCTTTTATGACGGGGAGGGTTTTCAAGCTACCATAAAAACCTTTTTGCCTTCAAAAACTCACACATGCTAAATTTGGTTTCTTTTGCTTGATTAGTTCTCGAGTTGTGTAGAAATTTGTGTTTCATTTGTATGGGAGCCCCCCTTTCCAGTGAAGGGAGGGGTCTCAAAGCATCATAAGATTATTCTCCGGCCTCAAAAACCCGTGTGTACAAATTTTCATGCCAAACGGTCCTTCCGCTCGCGAGTTAAATCGTGACAAAGGAAACCCCAACTCATTTTTATTATATAGATTATTCTACTTTTCAATTATTCTTAAGTTTTCAGAAGCCATTTATTGATTTCTTCATAATCATATGTGTGAATTTATCATTTGAGTATATAATAATAGATACTCTAATGTTTTTATTATTTTTAACTTTTCTATGATTTACTCTTATACTATTTTGTTATCTAATTTGTGGATTTACTTATTAATTTAATAATTGTGTTTAAATTTGGCATTCATTGAGTTATCCTCTATTCAATTTTTCATGAAAAATTAAAATAAATTGCATGTTATTTAAGTATTTATGCATTTATTTATAATTTAATATGTATATTTTTAATAAATAAATAAAAACATTGTTTGATTCTTTCACCTTAGTGTTTATTTAATAATTTATTAATTTTCTAATGAACTTATTTATATGATTATTCCTTGATCAACTTTTTGTTTTACTAAACATATATGTTTAAATATTTATTAATCAATCTTCGTCATATTTTAATGGTTTATTCAATTGAAATATTCTTTTACCCCCATATTGATAGATTTTGTCTTAAAATTTGAGCATATTTTTTTTAATTTGGACTTTTATCAGTTTATTAATAATTCTGTACTTTTCATATGATATTTATTCAATTACATATCCGTTTATTTTAGCATTTATTGATGTTTTTTTTCGTATTCATATAACTCTTGATTAATAATTTTTTTTCATTTTTCGGTTTTTGTTTTCTTTGTTTCTTTATGTATACCTTTTAATATGGAATTAATAAAATATGAATGATTTGATTTTGTATATTTGAAATAAGATTACAGAATTAATTCAATAATATGCTGTTTTCTTATTTTTTTTCCCTCTACTTTTAGACTTGTTTATTTATTTATTAATGTGTGTGCGTAAAGTTTTATTTTGTTTACATTTATTTATTTGGAGCTTGTTTGTTCACAAATCAACTTAATGATTTATTAATGTGTTAACGGGTGTATTTAAATCCATGGAATTTGCGATTTTGAATAATAAAATAATTTATTTCATAATTTTATGATTCAATGATTTGTTTTAATAGCTTTTAAGTTATTCATTAGGTATGCTGATAATATATTATTTTATATATTCATAGAATAATTTCGTCTCTTCTGTTATTCATTTATAAATCTGTTTATTTATTTATTATCTTTCATGGTTTATTTTTTATTGCTGATATCCTTATTAATTTATTTTTGTTATTTTCATTTCATTCATGCTTCGGCGTTACCAACTACTACGATTTTTTTTATCTGTATATCTCTATATTTTTTTTTTTAAAGTTCTAAAATTTCCGTTTCATTAATTTTTGCTGGGTTTAATCATTTTTTTATGCATAGACATTTATACGTGCTAATAAATCAATACTTATTTTAAATTCTTTCTATATAGTTTTAATTATTTATCTAGTTTTGAAAGTCAATTTTTTTACGTTTGTTCATTTTGTAATTTTTTTTCTTATTTGTACACGGCAAATAATCCGCATGTATTTATTGAGACATAAAACTCATTTGATTACACATAAACAGATTCACAAATCAAGTTTATGTTGCAATTGAAAAGTATGTGTGGTCACTCATAGTGGTTGTTTGTCTGCATGGGTAGTATTTGTGATTAGAAATAGATAACATTGGTTGATAATAATGCAAAAAATCATATGTGGGACGTTAAGAAATTATCAACGCTTTGTTATCAGTGTTCATGTTCTTGTTATTGTGTTTCATATATTATTCAAATTATTTTTATATATTCCAACAATCTTTATACGGTAATTCGCAGTACTTTCCCTTTCAATCAATTTAGTACTTCTTGAACATTTCTATTTCTGAATGGTCGTTTTTTGACGCATGATTTAGCTTACTATTGTGAGATGTAATCCCGATAACACAAAATGTCACTAAGGATGTCTTAACTTACTCTGTCTTACGCCTACACCTTTTACTCTGTCCGCAATTAATTTACATTTGAAATTCGATGGGCAATTTTTCAACGATCATTCTGAAATGAACAATTTATATTATGACCATTGGAATATGTTTCAAATGGAAGGTGATGTCTAGTCAAAGTCAAAGTCTAATAACCATGGTTTGCATACCTTATTCACTAAATGCACAGTATTTTAAATAACACAGGTTTAAATTGCTAGTTACCACGGTTGCGTATGCAACACCGAGCTGTATATTAAGGCGCACCTTTACCGACCTTTTTGGCCAGTTTTTGGCCAGTTAGCCTAGCAATTGGGGCCAGTGGTGGATATGTAGCTAGTTTGTAAGACACAATGATGAGGAGTGACACTTTGCTGTGTAGTATGAGCCTGCTGGTTGTTAATGGTAGGTTCACATGATTCCTAATATTTTCGCATTTGCCAACAATGTTAAGTACAAATGTGAACAGTAACTATCATATAATTGATTGAATAACTGCTGCTTTTATTGTCATTAATTTAAATGTCGCATAATATTAGCAAAAGCTGCCTAGCAATCGTAGCCAGTAGTGGATTTGCATCCAGCTAATTCGGTGCAACGATGAGATGTGGAACTACTTGTTTACTAACAAGATCTAGAATATAGCTCAAATTTATTCGCGAACCATGCTCACCGTCTGACATTTGTCCTTTTTCGGACAACCAATGTAATTTTCTCAGCTTAAAAATTAGTTAATGAAAGTATAAAAAAATATTTGTATTAGTATTCAGATACCTGAAAAAATTCCATTCTACTTTTACAACACAAAGTTTGAAGCAAAGTTTTTTTCTCAAGGTTTTCTGCACTTAAGCGCAGTTATAGAAGACTTTTTTGTCAAAAATTAGAGATGGCAAAAGTAAATGTGGCAACCCATTTTTTTAAAGCCAAGGTTGAACTTCGTAAAATGTATATTATTCTGGTTTTTTTCACCCAGTTGCAGTTACATGTTAAATAAACTATTGGAAGAATTAGCTTAATTGCAACGTCTCGCAATCAAATCTAACAGGCTTGAATCAAATTTAACAGGCTGAAGCAGTCAGACAGTTCAAATCATATCTCCTGTTTCAGTCCTAAAAACCTTACTGAATTCATACCGCCAACGTTATTACGAAACAAGTTTACCGCTCCTCTTATCCAATGCCGGCCTGGAAGACAAAACCAACAATCACAATTCAAGGCCATCTAATGCTATCATCCCCATCCAGCCACATCCAAGCAAACACACATCAATCAAATTCTTCGGAAATTGTTTCAGCCGAAAAAGTGCCGAAAAAGCTCGTGTCCGGACCCCGTGGTGAGAATGACCACACGGTGATTTATCGTTACCGCTGGCTGCTGGCCACCTATCGAGGACTGATGTGCGTCATCAACTGCCCTGGCATCATCCATTCGCGTGCACATGACCGCTCGGTGATAACCAATGTAGCCAAGGAAGACTTTCGACACGACCGATGGAAACGATTCGAAGTTCGCCCAATTTTGTCAAAAGTCTCAATTTCTCTTCCAACGTACGGAATAGCAGAGGAGACTAAATCAGACAAATGCTCCTTTGAATTGGTTTGAACTCCGCGATAGTGTTCCAGCAGCATCATCGCCAGCGAATAAGTCATCCAGCGCCACCCAACAGTTCAAAAGTGTTTCGGTTCATCGAGAAAGTCACTCCTTTTAACTGCTTCCGGCCGCGGTGGCTTTCTTGCACTGCGCGCTCGAAATTGAGTTTTGATAGCGGTTAAAAGCTTTTTACTTGCTCCCAGTCTTCTCCCCCACCCCGCTCCCTCCCACTCTATCATCATCATCCTTGACAGCAGCAGCTTCTCCGCCGCGTTGCTTTTAGCGCTGCGGTAACAGCTGAATATAATTGTCAATTGATGGGCGTGGGCGGGCAGACTGCGAACGCAAAATAACCAATTTCCCCGGCGGCTCCACGGCGAGAAAAACCTAACCCGGTAGGGCAGGAGGTGAAGAAATTAATCAAATCAGCATCCCACGGCATCATCGTCGCAAGAATAGGACTCCGTTAACCACCGTCACCAGCCACTCAGCCGGGTGAAGGCCGATGATGGGGATGGAAGTTCAACTTCATCACCATCGTCTCCATCCCGGACTGACTGACTGACTGACTGACGGCTGGTAATCCGAGTCACGTCTTTATGGGGAAGATTCCTGTCTGCCGGAATCTTCACCAGTGCGCGCCCCTAAGCCCTAATAAAGTTATTATTTATGAATAAATTATCCGTTTTATATTCGAAAAGTTGGCGGAATTGGAAGGCACCGAACCGAATGCTGCAAAAGGCAGCGAGTTTTTAATGGGACTTTGTTTCGGGCATTTCCTGGCGCGCTGCTCACTTTATTTTTTCCAACGTTTGAGACTTCCAAAACTGTGATTTGGGTTGGTGATTTTAATGATGCCACTGCTGCTGTTGAAACAATAAAAATTCCGGCTGGGAAGTGATGGCATTGCGGTGGGCAGAAATGATTGTCAAATGCGGGTGCCGTGAACTGGAAGAGGTTGGCGTTGAAGTGTAACAAATAGAATGAATGTTCAGGAACTCAACAGGCTTGAAAATGTCAATCGAAATTGAAGATAAGGTAAAAAAAAGAATGTGGAAGATAATACAATTAAAAAGGCGAAGTAGGGTAAGGGGATGTAATGTTAGCCTAGCTCCTTCATTCGGCCTATGTACCAAATGTGTCATTAATTTAGCGATAATCAACAAAATCACGTTGCTTTTACGATGACCGATGATATCCAAAGCAATTGAGACAATATCAATCAAGTTATAGTTGCTCACTTTCGCGTAATTTTCGATTTCTTGCACTTTTGGGGCATCATGATTTCACCGGTTAAGCTGAACAGATGCTCTACCTATCTATAAGTGATCTAAATTTGGCTTAATTGAGTCGATAAAGCAAACAATGCAGTCTAACTGTTCCCATTGCTGAAATAACAATGCTTTAACGAGAAAATCGTAGACCCAATGTTGGGGACATAAATTTTTGTATGTTCCCGACTATGGCCTGTTGTATCAATAACGTAGAAAAAAGGTTGTTATTGGAAAATTTCAAGTAGAAATGCTTGAGTTTGTAGTTGTTTATATTCAAGTGCCTCATCTTAACGCAAACCGAAGGAACAAAATCATTGTATAGTGAATTATAATGTTTTCATTATTGAATGGCTAATAAGTGTTAAGTGTTTCTTAAGTGTTTCGATGTAGTTTTACTTGAGCTTGTTTTGTGGAATGTTGTAATAAGTAAATGAAATACAGCTAGCAATGCCTTAATTCATAAAACTTGAAGAACAAACCGTACAAAGACTGCATTTAGTAATAAACCCATCGAATGGGACGAAGTTGCATCCATGAATAGACCCAATTTGGCGCCAATAGACCGACATTAAATCCATATCCTTCGAATGTTTCTGACTTTATAACAAGAGTTGTGTAACTATTCGTGATACATTCTACCAAATGTCTTATTAAACTTATTTTTGCAAGTGTTTTACTAGTTGAATCTCGGCTACAGCTTAAAAACTTTATGAGTTATAATAAAAAATGTAATCGATGGTTGCATAACAGGCTGAGTCAAGGGACACATACCCTATATAACAAACGCCAACTGACTAACTGACTGACTGACTGTCTGAACATTTTCAACATGTTCGATTAGGCAACTCCTCAACTGAATTTCGTTGTTTGTTTTTAGTCTAATGCGGCCTTGAAACGGCATAAGGGAAGGTCCATTAATTATGTCACGCAGTAAGGGGGGAGGGGGGTTTTGAGAAAACGTGACGATCCATACAAAAAAATTCGAAGGTCCATACAAAAAACGTGACAAGGGGGGGGGGGGGAGGGGAGATTAAAAAAAGTCAATTTTTGCGTGATGTAATTAATGGACGTTCCCTAAGTAAGACAATGTGTTAGAAATTATTTGGCGGCCTAGAAAAGGAACGCTTGGTTTGAACGTTGGGCAACAGTTGTTTTAGCTATGATGGTTGTGGTGATATGATCGACCAGATGGGAACGTTTATCCGGTATAGAATGTTGAGAGTCTGTGTGTAAATTCATAGTCATCGTCTTAGTTACTGACTGCTCAACCATCGTCCACAACTACGAGAGTAACGAACTTATGATGCTGGTGGCTTCTTCACTTAGGGGGCGAACTATGGAGTTTGTTTCAGGAAACTACGGTGCATTAAGTAAAATAAGGTTATAGAACGTATTTACAAGACACTATCTTTTATTTTTGTTATCTTCAAATTAAAAATATGTTGAATCATAATATCGAAAAAATTCAATAGATTGAAGCAAACATTTTGAAAATCTACCATGAATTGATTGAGAAATAAGCATTCAAACTTTTTAAATTTTTCGTGAAGGTCGGCATTTTTTATTTTCCCATTTGGCATGCTACCCTTTCAATAAGCTTGTAAGTTATATCTGTGGGATATTATAGGTACCGTTTCATTTCCGAGCCAATTTTGCTAATTCTCCAGATATTCATGAGTAGGTCCTAAAAGTCAATTGTAAACATTGACTTTAATTGTCGATCTTTCACGAATCTTGCAACTCCTTTGATATTCAAGTACACCACATGGTAAGCAAACATTTTTCTACCAGATGCTGCTTTCAATTCGCAAAAGTGTTCTGCGATTCGATAGAAATCGACGTATAAAGTTATTGTTTACAATTGACTTTGAAGCCCTAATTGAGAATTTTACAAATTTGTCACGATGTGCGTCAAATGACAGTCATCACTCAAATACATTAGACAAATCCCAATCAAACAAACTCTTTAAATTTGGATTGATCGTTCTGGAACGGATACATTTTCAATGGTCCACATTTGAATACCACAAGATGGATAACATACGAGCACCATGTTTCGCGCATTGTGGTTGCCTCCACCAGCTGACTACAAAAACACCACTGGCTTGGTCAACCGACTGCATGTCCAATGGCTCCCTAGCAACAGCCTGCTGAGCCATCAGCAACCTAACAGCAGTTGCTCGCTAGTGCACCCTCCAGGGTACTTGCCATCGTCAGCTGCCAATCCAATACTGGCTTATTGCCGCTCCGCACAGCTTTAATACTGCCGAATGATTGAGAAAATTTAATGATAAATGAATGTTTGGTTCTTGTTATGTGTCCATGCATACAATTTTGAATTTACGTAAATTTATCATTTCAGCTTTTTGCTATTGTTTAAATTTGGTACCATTGACTATTCTAGTACTACAAGACTTGTTCTAAAAAAAAACACCTTGGTGGTTTAAAAATTAGAAAATGAAA
Source organism: Aedes japonicus (assembly GCA_034211315.2). Lineage (NCBI taxonomy): Eukaryota > Metazoa > Arthropoda > Insecta > Diptera > Culicidae > Aedes > Aedes japonicus. The sequence continues at coordinate 8,597 of JASCZW010002190.1, forward strand.
AAAAAAATAAGCAACTACCTAGCTACAACTGCTATATACAACCTACAACTAACCTTATCTACTATGTACAACAAACCTATTATAAACATATTGTTTATCAGATTATGTTCTGATATGATGCATTCCTGTACAAATTTGTTCCTAATTTCAGCAATGTTCAAATCTATTTTTGGATTGTTCGTCTCCAAGTGAAGGTCAGATGTCCTGTTGTCATATAGGCGATCAGGGATCATCCTCAGCGTTCTGTTCTGCGCGACTTGCAATTTATTCCTATGAGTCTGTGCAAATGATTCCCACACTGGTTCTGCATAGAAAATTGCAATGCTATAGTTTGTTTGTAGACAGTCAATTTGTTAACCCTTAAGAGGCGGCATTTCCGTAATATCAGCGGATATAAACTTCTAACGAACGCGGAACACTTAACTAACGTTCTCTTCACATGTGATCTGAGAAGTTTTTTGTCAATTAATTGTCCTAGATACGTAACTTCAGCAGACCACTCAACTCTTGTGTCGTCAATTACCACAGTAGAAGCAGGAGCTGGTTTTAGTTTGACAGATTGCCTTTGGAGGAACATTATTGTTTGTAATTTGGAAGAATTGATCTTGATTTTCCATGTTCTCGCATAATCTGTAAAGGTTTTAAGACATCGTTGAAGTTTGTTTGTTTTGAAAGACAACTATTCAACGATACCCTAAAGGACCTTTGCTGAAGGTAGATACGGGTGATTTTCACAAGATGCAAATTAAAGTTGAAGTTACAAAGCTAGAATACAAGTCCGTCGTATCGGACATTGTCAAACGCTTTTTTAACGTCTAACAATATCATGGCTGTGTACTGGGTTACAGTTTTGTTACTTCGAATGTTATTCATCACTAACTAGTACGGTGAGTGGTGGAATGCCCCTTTCTGAACCCAAACTGTTCTGGAAGGAGAATGTTCTGTTTTTCAAGATACTTGGGCAAACAATTCAGGATAAAGGGTGTCCCACATCAAATTGCATCACGGAAAATACGCCGTAGAAAATAACCCATTGGGTATATTCTCTTAAAAATCTGGGTATAAGTAGTTTCGAGTTTTTTTTTGTATTTTTATCGATGTAAATTTTTTGAAAATCGGAAAAAAATGGCGGCACCCAAAGAGTGTCGTCGCGATTTGATTTTGCGCAAGCACCTAGAAAATCCTCAATTCCGCTTATCGGGACATCGGAAAACAACTCGGAATCGTGCTGTCAACGGTGAGTCGTGTGATTAAACGTTATTTTGAAACTCTGAGCATCTAAGGAAAGGAGAAAAGAGGTCACAATGGATATTCTATCAGTGATCAGGGTCATAAGCGTGTCGTGAAAGCATTTAAGTAGAATTCCAATTCTTCGGTCAGGGATATGGCCAAAAAGTTGAATCTGTCCAAGTGCTTCGATCTTTGTTCTGGTAAGTTTCTCAATAATGTCAACAAAAAAGCTGTGTTTAATAACTATAGAACCAGACGTAAAATTAATTTTCTCCAAAAAGTTAACATTGATTTTGCATTGATTGCAGCATGTTAGTAATGTGTAGGAACTCCTTGTTGTCCAGCAGTCCAAACAACCAATTCGGCATACTTTCAACATGTAGATACCTATATCTCGTTCCACGCTGATGAGATTTCTCCTTTGAACTCTTTGACATTCCCGTACTGTTTGTTGTCTGCATACACTGTACGTACCATCAATCCCCACAAGTTTTTGTTCGGATTCTGATGTGAAGACCAAGCTGGCCACTCCATAACTTGGATTTTATGTTCAGATAACCACACCATGGTCACTCGGCTTTTATGAACTGATGTGTTATCTTGTTGGAATACGAAATCACCTCGATGGTTTTGCTGCAAGAATGGTAGCAAATGGTTTTGATGCATCTTTATTCTAATCTCTAGGCATGTTAGCACAAGCGAATTCAAGTCGGTTTGCTCATTTTCTTTTATCGGGGTGGGAAATTTGAATCCACATTCCTGAAGAATGTGGGGGAATGAGGCAAACTCCTCGACCCACTAAAAACCCACCCGTGCCTCTAGCCTTGGTGCCCCCCTCCAAACCACCGTTCGGTATTACTTCGGGGAGGGGGCTTATGTTTAACTACATAGTGCTTTAGTAGTTAGTGGATTCCTCTAGCATATCGCTGATCGTTTCGCCATTTGTCCTGAAGCTCTAAGACAATCTGAGAGGCTGTCGTATTTACCGCGTCTCAGGTGTCCTGTTCTTGACACATTCTCTGGAAAAGATTATCCAGGGTCGCGTCCCGATCGATCACGGTCATCATGCTCCTCCTCGCGTCGATGAAGCGGTGGCAAACGAAGAACACATGTTCTGCAGTTTCATCTACTTCCGCGCATACTGGACATGCGGAGGACTCGGCATTCTCGTACTTTTGCAGATACTGTCCGAAACAGCCGTGGCCTGACAGTATCTGTGTCAAGTGGTAGGTAACTTCCTCATGTCATCATTAACAACCGTGACCTTGGTCTTATTACGTCGTCCACAATGCCAATGGAGTGCGAGGCTGTTAGCTCCACCTCTTTAATGGATTTGCCGCATACCTCAAGGGTGACGTCGTCTGAAAACCCGACAGTTTTCACCCCGTTCGGGAGCTCAAGTCGAAGTATTTCATCGAACATCGTGTTCCATAGCACCCAACCCAGGATGCAAACCTTGTGGGATTCCTGCGGTGATCTGAACACGTTTTTCACCTACCTCTGTATTGTACGGTAGCACGCAATTCTTGAAATAGCTTCCCAGACTTTTGTTCAAGTACTCCGGAACGTGGAGGCGTTGGAGCGAGTCGGCTATGACCACCCAACTGGCGCTATTGAATGCATTTCTCACGTCAAGGGTGACCACTGAACAATAGCGGACTCCTCGCCTTTTGTGTTGGATTGCCACTTTGGCCGTCGTGGTGACGGACAGAATGGCATCCACCGTCGACTTCCCTTTACGGAAGCCTAACTGATTTATAGACAGACCGCCTATACCCTCCGTGTAATTTGTCAGTCTGTTAAGGATTATTCTCTCGAGCACCTTACCCACTGAATCCATCAGACATATAGGTTTATATGTCGATGGATCCCCTGGTGGCTTCCCTGTCTTCGGTATCAATACTAGAGTCTGGATTTTCCAGGCGTCCGGAAAGACGCCCTCGTCCAAACACCACCCTGAACATTGCGGGTGCCAGTGAGAAAGCCGTCTTGATAGCCAGGTGCGGTATACCGTCAGGCACATTGTTTACCTTCAGCGACTGGCCTATCGCAATGATTTATTTGTTTGTAACGCTCGCCTCATCTTCTTCATCCGCGGAGCCATTGTCGTGGGGCAATTCTGCAGTTATAGGAGGCCATTGGGTTTCACTTATGAAAACGCGACGCGAGATTGGACACAACACTTATGGTTCTTACAAACGAAAAAGAAACATAAAATTTACCTTTAATTGTCGACCGAATTCAGGCTCGATGCTGCCCATCTACAGGACGATGTCCAAGTTGGACGGGGGGCAATGTACAGACCAGTAATAGGGCGTGATAAACGGTGCGTGAATGTAGCGGCCTCTCGTGGTTTAGAAGTCCTTCTTCCCCCATCCAGACATCCACAAAGCCACTTGCAGATCACCTGACCAACGAACAGAAAAGCAAGACGCATCGAATTCGGAAGTCACGACCTAACATTGAGCTACTACGGGAAACCAGAGTTGCCCAGAAATGCCCGGAAGCGCAGCTTGGCGCAGCTACTCTTGAGGATGGCTGGAGAAATATTCGAACCGTCATTGATATCACTGCTATAGTGGCACTAGGTACTTCTGCACCGAATAAAAAAAAAATACTGGTTTGATGACGAATCCAAGCAGTTAAGGAGTGTATCGAATATAAGCTATCCACATACATTTGCGTTGTACGCATGTATTTGTGATGGTTTTTTATGCTTTGAACACTGCATGCTGTGCGTTTGACTGTCAGATTTCTTTTGTTTACTTGCTTGTGCGGTTCAAATTCTGCGTTTTCAAAATGTCACGTATTGAAAAGGAAGTGAAAATTAAGGTTCTGGACACATGGCTAAGTGAGAAGGGTATTACTATGCGAATATTGGCGAAGCGGTTTGGAATTCATCATGCGAGTTTTAAAACCATCATGAATAAGTTTGGGGAACACTATTCTTTGGATGAGCTACCAGAAAGAGGCAGAAAACCCGGTTCTTCCAACCCGAAACTGGAGCAGAAAGTGGTATCTCTAATCATGAAGAGCAAATCAATGTCAACGTGATTTGGCAAAAAAAGCAGGAACGAGTGTCGGAATGATCCAGCGTATCAAGAGGCGAAACCACCTGAAGACCTACAAGAAGCAGAAAATCTCGAAACAAAGTGCAGAACAGAAGAAGCGAGCAGCAACAAGGGCCCGGAAATTGTATTCGCGTCTTTTGCAGCGTTCGGATGCATGCGTTTTGATGGACGATGAGACCTATGTAAAGGAGGACTCAAAAACCCTTCCAGGTCCACAATACTTTACTGCCGTCGTTGGGGAGGATGTGAGCGATGCGGACAGGTCGATTCAAGTGGAGAAATACGGTCGAAAGGTACTGGTATGGCAAGCAATAGTCAACCATTTTTTACACTACCGGAACTATAAATGCGAAAATCTATCGATCTAAATGTCTTCAGAAGAGATTGTTGCCTCTATATAAGAAGCATAGTACACCTCCACTGTTTTGACCGGATTTAGCGTCGGCTCACTATGCCAAAATCACTCTCAATTGGCTTGCGGAAAACGGTATAGATTTCGTTGAGAAAAATATCAATCCAACAAATTGCCCTCAGCTTCGACCCATCGAACGTTACTGGGCAATCGTGAAGAGGGTCTTCAAGAAGACTGGTAAGGCAGCTGGAAACATGCAGGAGTTCACAAAAATTTGGGCTCAAGCGTCCAAAAAATGCGATGCAACACTTGTCCGGAACTTGATGAAGAGCATTCGATCCAAAGTTCGAAAATTCGTGAAGGAATAACTTAAATTTCATCCGGTCTTCATTATGTTCAAGTTTAACCTCGTACAATAAAGGATCAATTTTTTGTATGAATAAAATATCGGTTTTCAACATAATTTGAAAGAAAGTTTGTGGATAGCTTATTTTCGATACACTCCTTAGCAGAGGAGAAGAATGCAGCACGGGCGAGAATGCTGCAACACCGTACGAGAGCGAATGTGGAACGGCATAGACTGGCAAGGAACAGGCAAAATTCTACTCTTCGAAGGAAAAAGCGTCAGATCGAAGATCGAGAACGCAAAGAAATTTACACACGCAAATTCTACGAGAAGTTGACCACTTCGCACAAAGGCTACGTATTACAAGGTGATATGTGCAGAGACCTGAATGGTAACTTTCTTACAGGAGAGTGTAAGGTGGTTGAAAGGTAATTACCAAGATTTGGGAGGAGGAATGTTTACCGTTGGATTGGATGGAGGGAATAGTATGTCCCATCTATAAAATGGGTGACAAGCTAGATTGCTGCAATTATAGTGTAATCACGCTACTGAGCGCCACCAACAAGTTCCTCTCCCGAATTTCCCGCCTATCACCAATTGCAAAGGAGTTCGTGGGGCAATACCTACCAAGCGGGATTCATGGGTGCAGGCGCTACTACGGACCAGATTTTTGCGGATTTTCATGAATAAAACGTGCCCATCATCATCTTTTCATCAATTTCATATCTGCTTATGATACAATCGATGGAGACCAGCTGACGCGGTAGGTCAAAGCAATGATGGATCAAGTGATGAGTGTCCCTTCGAATCTCGGAGACGGTTACGGTAAGGTGATGGATTGTTGTGTTTGTTGTTTAAAATCGCATTGGAGGGTGTGGTTCGAAACACTGGGATAGACATGAGTGACACGATCTTCAGGAAGTCTGTCCAACTATTAAGCTCCGCCAACAACGTTGATATCGTAGCACGTAACTTCGAGACAACGGACACGTAAATCACACCTAAGGCTGTAGCTGGTAGGATTTGGCTTGTTATAAAGATTGGACTCGGAAAAAAAGCGACACTTTGTTTTGCGAGTAACTTTTTATCTCGTAGGTAAAAATTAATTAAATCTTAAGTAATACTACTTTACAGTGTTATGTTTACGTGTGCAAAATCGTGATCTGTTAAGTTGTTTTCAAGATGCATTCGAAACAAGAAGAGCTACGCCAGCAAATCATGGGCGCGGGATCGGTAATCCTGGTCAGTCGCACATATGTATCGGCAAAAGGCTACCATTCCACCGTGTCCCGCGTTGTGAAGATGTTTCAGGAGACGGAGACCATCGCTGGAAGCGGCCGAAAACCGAAAACGGAATACCCAGAGAAGGCGTAGAAGATAAGGCAGTACTTTAAGAATAACCCGAACCTTTCCACCCGAGACGTGGCCAAAAAGGTCAATTCGTCAAAGTGGTTCTTCCAGCAGACCATAAAGTGGGCTGGGCTACGTGTTTTTAAGATCTGGAAGGCGCCAAACCGGACTGACAAGCAAAACACGGTGGCCAAATTGTGTGCGCGGAAGCTGTACCGTCAGTGGCTGGTCAAGCCAGGCTGTCTCGTCATGTTCGACGAGACATATATCAAGGCGGAGACCAAACAAATCCCAGGCCGCGAGTTTTTTGTCGGTACCGGTAGTTCCGGACGAGAAAGATGGACAAATTCACAAAGAAGTACCAGTTGTGGCAGCCGTCTGCGATTGCGGACGGTACAGAAAACTGTTCGTTATAACCTGCACCATAAACGGGCAGATTTATCGAGAGGAATACTTGCAGAAGCGCTTGCTGCCCTTCCTCCGCTTTCACCGTGGTCCCACGCTGTTCTGGCCGGATCTCGCTTCGTGCCATTACGCTAAGCCTGTAATGGCTGGGTACGAAGTGAAGGGCGCCAAATACACCAGAACTTCGTCCGGTCGAAAAGTTTTGGGCGATAAAGAAGAAGGAGTTGAAGAAAAGCGGAAAAACATTCAAACCCGATAAAGCTTTGAAGAAAAACTGGGAGAAATTGTGTAAGGAAGATGGACGAAGCCTCGTCCAAGATCTCATGATCAATGTTAAGAGAAATGTACGAGCATTTAGCTTGGGGGAGGAAATTCAAAGAATAAATTTTGCCAAAACATAACTAATATATAGTTTTTTGAAATTTGAAAATTAAAATTTGAAAAGTATCCGATTTAAAATGAATTTTTGGTGATCATTATTGTGTGTGTCATTTTTTCCGAGTCCAGTCTTTAAATACATGAAAGGAAGAAGCTCACGAGAACACAACGTTAGCCTTCTACCACGAGTGCAGATCTACGGGAATGAAATCGAGATAGTAGATGAATTCGTGTATCTTGCCTCATTGGCGATAACGACACCAGCAGAGAAATACAAAGGCGCATTATGGCTGGCAATTGTGCCTACTTTGGAATCCAAAGGACGCATGGATCGCATCGAACTACATAGTTGACCATCTATAAGACATTAATTAGATTGGTAGTTGTCTACGGCTACGAAACGTGGTCATTACTCGTGGAGGGCCAACGCGTTTTCGGTGTTTTTGAACGGAAGGTGCTGCGTACGATCTACGGTGGAGTGCAGATGGAAGACGGGATGTGGAGGAGACGAATGAACCACGAATTGCATCAGTTGCTGGGAGAACCTTTCATAACCTACACCGCTAAAATCGACCGACTACGGTAGGCTGTGTATGTCACAAGAATTTTGGACGGCAGTCCAATTAATTTGATTCTCGAAAACGAACCGACAGGCGCTGGAAGGAAAGGCTTGCAACGAGCAAGGTAGATCGATCAATTCAAAGGCGACCTGCGGTCCCTTAGTAGATTGCGAGACTGGCGAGGTACAGCCATGAACCGAATCTAATGGAGCAGAGAGCATCCCGGCCTTGGTCTAATTGGTAAGGGAAGTAAAGTAAAGAGTATATGATTCCTATTCCAATGTTATGCCATTAGAGAAAAAAATATTATTATTTTGGATAGCCCGAGAAATTGATTATTTACTTAGTCAAGTACAATGAAAAAATGCCCGTTGTTTGCTTCATAAAGCTATCGCATACATTTTGAAATCACCTCCAAGTGATTATCAAACCCTGCACGCGTCAGAATTTCCAAATGCCCTCTCTCGACTGCACAAATATTTTCTCAGCCTCGAAGCAAAGTCCGAAGTTTGTTTATCTCGACTCGAAAGCTCAATTTTATTGCCTAAAGGAACCCCGATAAATAGAGGCAGCATTTTTCGGCAATGTTGGATTTTCCGGTTCCCTTCACCCGCCAAGTAACGCCAACATTTAATTGAACAACTTTCATTCATACCGAACCAAAACTCCCGCCCACCCCCAAGGACGACACCGGCTGAGAGGCCAGTTGTTGGCCTCCTAATTGAATTTCATCGCTCAAATCGTAACGCTTCCGTGCGATCGGTGCGCTCTCTATTTACGAAACGGAAAAGTAAACTCCGCACCGCAGTTGGTTATAATTCCAAAGTGCCCAAAATTGTTTACTCTAGCCATCCACCATCAGCACCGCCGCCGGCATCATCATCACGATGGTAGAATCAATATTATCTTTCGAAATATCCACTAACATCCGCAAAACCCGATTCCGGCGGGGGGGAGGCGCAAGTTTCGCTATCGCTATTCCAATATCATTATCGCTATCGGATCTCGTTGGCCTTTGCCGAGTTTCGGCGGAAAAGTGCTTGTCTTTGGGAAAAATTGCCCAGATGCCCCCAGTCCCGGCCGAGTAAATGATGGAACTTTTCAATTACGCCCAAATCCGTGCCATTCCGGCTTATAATGGCCGAATGCTGTTACACGCTGCAAACAGGGGAGCTCCCTCCATTTGGCATCTCGTATCTTCTCAACGCCTTGGCAATTGAATTATCACATTTTAGTGGATTAGACAAAACCAACGATCCGGAGAAGAGTAGGAAGAGGAAGAAGTAGATGGCGACGGCGAATCGATGCTCAAGGAAGATCCCTCGTCGTTTGCCATGTAATGAACTCTGACGCACCACACAGCGCGGGTGGTCGTCATGCTGAGTTTGAACAACTTGAGAATCGTCTAGGCGAAAATCCACTCCATTAGATAATCTCAATGGGATTTGTCGAAATGAGTCAGCATCATTTTAGAGGGTTTTTTTTTCTCGAGCGAACGGAAAACATCATCTCATGACATTTTTTCGCAATTTCTTTCGTTCCAGTGCGTCCCCTTCTGGTGAAGCTGCAGGGGAAAAACCGGCCACTTTCCGCCAACAACACCTACGACTTGGTGTGCGAAGTCCATGGCTCCCGCCCGGAACCGACCATCACCTGGTGGAAGGGCAGCACCGAGATGAAGGGCCATCAGGAGACGGTAAGTTTGTGGGAATATTGGGTGCAATTGTGATTCGTTAAAAAATAATGATAATCTCCCCGAAAGCCCCTTTCGCTCAAGTCTATGAAATATGAAGATATCCAAGTTTTAAGTCGACATTCTCGGCGAGAAAGAACCCCAATTGCGTAAATCATTCACTAACTACCGCTGAACCTAATAAGCCCCGGCCATAACTCACACAGACAGAGACCCTTCCGAGCCAAGTTTGACATCAACTTTAGAAAGCCCCCCCTCCCCCCCTCTCCTCATTCCCCCAAGGAAAACACACGCGTCGCAATACGGGGGGATACGGAAAGAGATTAAAAGTGAACCCTCGCACCAAGTTACTAATGGGGGGTGAGGAAGTCGGAGCTTCATCGCCGTTGTTGAGTGTAAATTGCCGAGGGTATTAAAAGAATAAAACGCCTTGTCCTACGTTCCTATGGCGGAGGGATCAAATTGAGTGCGGGATTATTGTTTATTACCCGGAGCCATAATTTCTATTTTTTTTTTCTACCCGGAGATTAATCGTCCCCTTGATGAAGTGATGTGGAGGGATTAGACCATTTTATGGAGTCTACAAATCATTTGAGGGGGGGTCAGTCGTTCGTTGTCGGTAACTGAATGTAATTGAACGAGCAAGCTCGAAACCACCAGTTGTAATCAATTCCATCAACATTGGTCACGGATGCAGTTTTTTCGTGTGGGATTTTTTTCACCTGCGGGTTTTCCAATGAAATTGAGTGTGTTGGGAAATTGTTTCATGTTTGAAATGCTAATGATAACATTTATTGATGCTGATGGTTAGTTTAATGATTCACTTTTATCCCCGTCTGCTTGAATGGTCTAGGATCTGTAATCAGGCGATTTCCATGTTGTCACGTTAGGGAATAAAAATTTCTTCATCATTACATTAAATATTCAACACGTGTCGGCTGCAATCACACTTCATGGAGGTAATTAGGAGGGTGTTTTATGATTATGCTGAATTGTAGTAGGCAGTGATTTAAAGTCATCCAGTCGTTTGATGCAGGCTACGTGTTGATTGATATTTTGCAACTTTAAGCTCTGCTTTAGTGGTGGAAACAAACGCTGAAAAGTCAATATCATGTCAAAAGCCGTTGCAAAGGTGCTTACCAGTCCCAGTACGATGCATTTTACCACGAACATTCTCATCGATTAATATTTGCACAGCGAAAAGCAGTCAACGGAAAAGTAAGGCTTCTACGTGACAAAATCTGGACACCCCTAAATACGTATATCTCTGGAAATACTTCATCAACACGTGAAATATTTCGCAGACTGATGGACGTATGTCTGTTCACTGTGTAAAATATTTTTTTGGTGATACTAGGGTAAATGTACCAAAAGTGGCTCATTTAGTAATCGTCATTGATGATTCAGGCTTAATCTTATATGATTTGCAAACATATTCGTGATGTTAACTTTTTATATTGTTGATCCATCTTTAAAGTGTTTAAAAATAACGTCTTCTGCTATTAAATATAGAAAGTATCTAAAAAAAAGCAATTTATCTGGCTATCTCTTTGTACCTATAGTGGTGGCGTGGTTCCTATAGTGGAGGTAATTAGAAATCATTAATAAGCCTGAATAAAATAAAGTTGCGATGATTGATTGACCGCGAAATTCACGTTTTAACATTGTGCAGCAGTAATTCTTTTAGGATTGGGAATTCTTTCTTCTCCATAACAATCGCAAACCTTACAAGTTTTCTCTCCTCATCCTCAGTCAGCACTGTTTTTGGGCCTTTTCGAACTTTTGTTGTCCATTTGTCACTGAGCCGGTAGCGAACGGTACATTGCAGAATTCCGTAAGTCTTACACGCTCCATACAATGTCTTCTGTTTCGAGGTGACTTATTCCATGCAGCGGGCGATCGCCGCTTCATCGTATTTTGAAGCAGTTTTCGCTGACGAATCCATTCTACAACAAGTTTAGATCATGTAGATGCGTATAATTTGTGAATATTTACTATATTTACCCGTTTCCACACCAGAATCGAGCAAAATCTTCAACTTTTTGCGGTTTGCGCTGACGGGTCACTTGTAAACATTGGAGTAGCACCTCTATGAGAACATTTGTGTTTTTGGTGCCAATAATGGCACAACGGGAAAATTCGAGGAAAATTGATAAAATGTTGGAAATATGAACTGAATTTGACGAAATTGAATGTATTTTAGTCTGATAGAGTTTAAGTAATAATGTTTACATAGTTTAACAACAATCTATGGTGGTCAAGTTCTTGTGAAAACTTAAGGAATGCAGTAGAGCGTCTACACTTTTTTCGGGAGTGTTTTTCTTGGTCGTTATTTTATGAAAAAAAACAATTTTAGCTCAAACGCGGCCTTTATGCCAAGTTAAAGATTAATAATTGATTAGTTTGTGTAATTGCAGTCTATTTCCTAAAATGGATGCATTTTATACCAATACAACCACTATTGGTACTACCTCCACTATGGGTACACTTACCCTACAAGCTTTTAGATCAAAGATGGCGTCGAAAGAACAGCAAGTGCGAAAAACAGCTGTATGCGGTCGCAATGAAAATCCGGATCTGTCAGTAAGAAAACTTGCAAAAAAGCTTGGTTTTCCTGCAAGCACTAACATCAACACTCTAAACTATTTCGATACACGTTTGACAACAGGTTTGTGCTAAATGTGCACTGCTACCGATGCTGTATTCCGTGTAACCAAAGTAGACCTGTGCGCCGATCAATGTTGAATCAGTGGCGGCGTGTACGGTATTTTCAAACGGAGGCGGCGACGCAGCTGGCTCCACGCCTCGGTCGTACTTGACGGCGTTGGCGGCGGCGTGAATCGGCGCGGGCATAAATTCTCCCCTCAACATTTTCTTATGCTTATCCCTTTTAACTATTTGGCCTTCTCGTGCACTGTAAAGATTATACACACATAGAAAATTTTACAGTATTCGGTAATTTTTTACTGAACTTTCAACAATTCTTTACCGAACTGTTCGGCAATTAAATCAATTATCGAACGTTCAGTACTCAATTTTTTTGATGAACTGTCAAAATAAAGAGTGTATCGAAAATAAGCTATCCACAAACTTTCTTTCAAATTATGTTGAAAACCGATATTTTATTCATACAAAAAATTGATCCTTTATTGTACGAGGTTAAACTTGAACATAATGAAGACCGGATGAAATTTAAGTTATTCCTTCACGAATTTTCGAACTTTGGATCGAATGCTCTTCATCAAGTTCCGGACAAGTGTTGCAACGCATTTTTTGGACGCTTGAGCCCAAATTTTTTTGAACTCCTGCATGTTCCCAGCTGCCTTACCAGTCTTCTTGAAGACCCTCTTCACGATTGCCCAGTAACGTTCGATGGGTCGAAGCTTATTGCAATTTGGTGGATAGATATTTTTCTCAACGAAATCTATACCCTTTTCCGCAAGCCGATTGAGAGTGGTTTTGGCATAGTGAGCCGACGCTAAATCCGGCCAAAACAGTGGAGGTGTACTCTGCTTCTTATATAAAGGCAACAATCTCTTCTGGAGACACTCAGATCGATAGATTTCCGCATTTATAGTTCCGGTAGTGTAAAAAATGGTTGACTTCAAACCACAGGAACATATTAGCTTGCCATACCAGTACCTTTCGACCGAATTTCTCACTTGAATCGACCTGTCCGCATCGCTCACATCCTCCCCAACGACGGCAGTAAAGTATTGTGGACCTGGAAGGGATTTTTCTCATCGTCCATCAAAACGCATGCATCCGGACGCTGCATGCATCCGGACGCGAATACAATTTCCGGGCCCTTGTTGCTGCTCGCTTCTTCTGTTCTGCACTTTGTTTCGAGATTTTCTGCTTCTTGTAGGTCTTCAGGTGGTTTCGCCTCTTGATACGCTGGATCATTCCGACACTCGTTCCTGCTTTTTTGGCCAAATCACGTATTGACATTGATTTGTTCTTCATGATTAGAGATACCACTTTCTGCTCCAGTTTCGGGTTGGAAGAACCGGGTTTTCTGCCTCTTCTTGGTAGCTCATCCAAAGAATAGTGTTCCCCAAACTTATTAATGATGGTTTTAACACTCGCATGATGAATTCCAAACCGCTTCGCCAATTTTCGCATAGTAATACCCTTCTCACTTAGCCGTGTGTCCAGAACCTTAATTTTCACTTCCTTTTCAATACGCGACATTTTGTAAACGCAGAATTTGAACCGCACAAACAAGTAAACAAAAGAAAGCTGACAGTCAAACGCACAGCATGCAGTGTTCAGAGCATAAAAAACCATCACAAATACATGCGTACAACGAAAATGTATGTGGATAGCTTATATTCGATACACTCCTTAATGCACTAATCTGGAGAAAAACAATCCTCAGCTGTTACGTTTTTACTGAAGCAAATTGCACTGTTCGTACCAGCCAACGTGAATTTATCACACAATACACTCCCGTTTCATTGTACTCAATTTTTGAGTACAGTTGTATGCTATCTCTTTTTCTCTCACGGAAATGTTACTCAGTTTTCGTAAAATCTGGATCTACTCATAAAATTGAGAAGATCTACTTTTTACGGAAATTGAGCAACATTTCCGTGAGAGAAAAAGAGAGCATACTATTGTACTCAAAAAATTAGTAAAATGAAACAGAGTGTAAGTGAGCGAGAGATATTGAGAAATTATTCATTCAACCTAATATGCAAGAGAGAAAAAAAGCTTCGAAACAAAAGAAACGCAATTTCATTCAAACGGCAGTATTGGCATTGTTAAAGCCCGAAAGTTAAAGTATGGCCGACTGTTTAAAGCTGTTCCACAGCAATGACGTCTATATAAGGTCTGGGGCAACGCACTGCTTGCTTGTATTGGAAGCAAAAATAATGTAAATATTGCTGAGCCGACGAGTGATGACGTAACACTATTGAGCTTTCTATTGGCGGGCATAGGTTCAGTTTAAAAAAATCGATTCAAACGTTTATTACGAATGCTGAATTGTGGAAATAATCATGATACAAATGCCATTTATTGAGAAGAAGCATTTCGTCCCGATAACATGGATCATTTATAGTGAATTTAGCTGAGAGAATAATTTAATTGAGTAGCGTATAGAGCCAATTCCATCATCGGAAGACTGGAATCGATTGTAAAATTAAGTTTTATAGGGCATACAATAAGCAATCACGGAGCGAACGAATCAAAATCAATAGAATGACGTAGCACTTTGCGAGCTTTTGTGTAACGTGCACAAGGAGTGCAGTGGTATTAGTGTCATGAGCGATTTTTGCTCATTTCACTAATATTGTTGTGGCTACTGCGCCAGACCTTATATAGACGTTATTGATTGAACATGGCTACACGAAAAAGTCTATGCTAAGATCCGAACCACATATGCTATCAGCTGCTTGTATGCGCTTTTGTTAGCGCAAACACGGCTTGCAGCTGTCAGTTATAGAAATCGCTTTATTTAAGCTCTACACGCTCGTTTGAAGGTTCTCAAAATTGAGTGAAAAGTCACCAAATTCAATTAAAACCGGACCAACCCTAAATTGAGTAAATAAACCAATACTCAATTTTGAGTAAACTGGATATATATTTTAATTAGAGTTACTCTTACTCATTTTCATAAATTTAAAATTATAGTGAAATGAGTAAAATTTCAGCAAAACCATTTAAATCATTCAGTTTTCTCTTTAAAATCCAAATATTGGAAATTAAGAAGCATTTTGGGCATTTATATATATTCCAGCTTTATTTATTTTCATTAATTTGTTCTAACTTCCTAGAAATAAATCAATGGCGTGAATGGATGTTTTTGCTTTCACATAGACTTGGGTGTTAATCACTAAATAGAGCCTTCCCACACCCATGGGTTCGGCAACGCATGCGATATGTAGTTGAGCAACGCTGTTCAGTGAAGCAACGTATTTCACCAATGCGATTTCTGAGGGCTGAAATGTCGTAACAGAAACGTAATTAATTTTACTATTAACGAATCGAATTTTCTTACCGTTATCCAGTAAACTAAACGATTAACATGTTGATCTTTCATTTGCGGACTCACAGTTACCGTTCGACGAATGTCATCAATACGCATTTTGTCATTGATCCTGAGTAAGGCCCGGATGTATGCTGAAAAAAAGCAATAATCCCATTACAGTAAGTAATTCAAATGAAGAAGGGAAGTGCGTTTATCATCCTAAACTTGAGCAAACTTATGTGGATAATATAAAAGATATTTAGATAAAACTCCTTTACAATCCGGGTTTGGATCACAATTCGGAAATAACCTCAAAAATGTTTGTTACATCAGAAAACCAACAATTACCTCTCAATTTGCGATAAGTTTCCGCATCCACCGCTGCTGCAACCTGTTCCATTTTTCCTATTTCTCCTTAACTTCTAAAATTTTAGACGAATTAGATTTTCGCTTAGCTTCGCAAAAGCCACCTTGAAATATTTGAGTCATTACCTTAGCGTCGATACAAGCTGAAAACTCAATATGAAAATCTGAGCTTTTTTATTTTTGATTGAGTCGATGTTACTCAAATTCATAAATCCTCTTACCCATGCGCTGACGTTTCAAAAGAAAATATGAAACTGAGTAACCTCAACTCAGTTTTGAGTTATCTTGAACGAGCGTGTATACATTACACCGTATAGCATTGGGCGCAACACATTGTGTACACACTAGAAAAATCGAAAAAAGCAAAAATTTTTGAATGATGACCCGGATTAGCATTTCAACTCGCAGATTTATTCTGCACAAATGGTCTTCCGAAAAATTGTCGTTTCGAGAATTAGCAAAAAGCGTGAAGTGCACTTAATAATGTTTAAGATAGTTAAGAAAATTGGAGAATCGTGTTCTTATGAAGATTTACCCAAATCTGGACGTAAAAAGGGGGTATCGAACCAGAAAAAAGAGCTGGCGGCGGTGCTCCTTCTGAAATCACATAAACCGAGTCCCGTTCGTATAATTGATAGAAAAATTAGCGCCGGAATTGTGCAGAATATCAAACAGCGAAACAATATCAGATCCTACAAGAAGCAAAAGCACCCGTAGGACGGATTTTCAGAAAGCTTCTTGGAAAATACGGTCGTAGTATGACTAGTATGACGTTCTCCTCCAAAATCCGAAGCGGTGAATTTTGATGGATGACGAGCCTTACGTCAAATTAGATTTGCTCTTGTGGCTTGAAGAGTTCTTCATATTTCACAACGGGCACAATTAACCGTGAAGATTACAAAAAAGAATGCATCAAAAAACTGTATCTACCCAACCACCGAAAGCATACAGACCCTCCATTCTTTTGGCCAGATCTGGCATCTGCTCACTAAACTTCTCCCAAGTGACAATTTTGGTTTTATAAAGGTTCTGAAGAGCATGAATTAGACTTCAAGAATGCTATAAAACTATGATAAAACCAACAAGGTTCGTTGGGCTGCTACGGTGGAGATGCTCAAGAAGGAAAAAGTCAATTTTGTCGAAAAATGCCAAA
This sequence comes from Aedes japonicus, assembly GCA_034211315.2. Classification (NCBI taxonomy): domain Eukaryota; kingdom Metazoa; phylum Arthropoda; class Insecta; order Diptera; family Culicidae; genus Aedes; species Aedes japonicus. The sequence continues at coordinate 25,475 of JASCZW010002190.1, forward strand.
ATCCCCAAAACTGCTTGTAGCTTTGTCCCATCGAAAAATACTGGGCAATAATTAAGCAGCATCTTAAGAAAGATCGAAAAAAAGTAAACTCTGTGGAAAACTTCAAGAAAATTCTGCAGCAAAAAGGAAAAGTTTCGAAGAAAGTTGTACAGAATCTATCGGGAAGCTTCAAAGGAGAGGTCCAAGCGTTCTTCATAAATGGGACAATAATATTCAAACTTACCTGAATTCGGATACATGTATATTGATTTTCATTCATATAAAGCATACTTATGAGTATGTTTGAAAATAAATATTGTCCTTTGAAATAAAGGTGTTCACTTGCTTCAATGAACAGTGATTACTATATTTCTAATATCGACTGGTAAGGTAAGTAACGCAGGCTTGAACCAACACCTTTACTCGCGTTCATGAATGGGGAGATTGTTCCATTTTTCGAGTACAGTTCTTGTGGTGCTTTTTGATTATCACATCAAGCTTATTGCTTGTGCTCAACTTACTGTTTTGCACCGCCAAAAGTTACATTCACTTGAGAAGTTTGTTGCACTATATAATCACTTTCAAGCTGTTCTTGATAAATAACGACTATTCCAGAAAGTATGAGCACACCTTATTTTAACGGTCACTTTGAACATAATGAAATATTTCAACATGTTTTGGCTGCGTCCTTTTGTTTGCACATTTCTGAATGACACAGCATCAAAAAAGTGCTCAGTTTTGTGTTACCTATCAAAATGCGCGATCTTACTCCGGAACAACGAAAAAGTATCGTGCACAAATGGTGCACTGTGAGCGGACTCTCCTTGAGAAAATTGGCCAAGGAAGAAACGTTTGAAGATGCGCCGAAAAGTGGTCGGAGATCCGGTCCTGTTAGTCCGGATATCGATAAAAACATCAGGGATGCCTACAAGCGAAAACAGTGACTTCCGTTCGGGATGTTGCGAAAAAACTTGGGACCTTGTCGAGTAACGTCATGCGTGCCAAAGAAAGACTTGGGCTAAAAACATACCGGAAGCAGAAAAAAACCCAAAAGGAACCCAAAACAGGCCGCGTCCGTGAAACCAGGGGCCCGCAAACTCTACGATTCGTTATTGTGTAGAAATTCTGGGTGTAAAATAATGGACGATGAAACGTATGTGAACCTAGATTACAAAACGCTTCCCGGACCACAATTCTACACTGTAAGCGAAGACAAAGACATCCCCGAAACGAAGAAAGCAATTTTTACCGAAAAATTCGGTAAGAAGGTTATGGTTTGGCAGGCAATATGCGAGTGTGGTAAAACATCTAGTCCTCAGAAATACGTTAAGGAATATCTCCAGAAGCGATTAATGCCGGCACCAGAAGCGATTAAGGCAGCACGAAGGTCAAGTAGTATTTTGGCCTGATTTGACGTCATGTCATTACGCAAAGGACACTTTAGAATGGTACAAAAGTCAAAATGTATGTTTCGTGCCGAAAGAAATGAATCCGCCGAACTGCCCGGAGGCACGGCCAATCGAGATTCTTTGGGCTTTAACCAAAGCAAAGCTTCGAAAATTCATAAAACCAGCGGACGACATCCAAAAATTTAAAAATGATTGGCCAAAAGTGGTCAAAAATGGTGGGAAGTACCACTGTGCAGAAGTCAATGGGTCATGTTCGAGGAAAAGTTAGAAGTCTTGGCTTTGATTAAATATTTTGATTAAACGAGAGTAAAATATAAAGGGTGTAACGGGTGTCCACTAAAAAATGAGAATGATTTCAATACTTTTCCATCAGAACAAAAACGGCCGCATAGAAATGTCACTTTAGATGAATGAATCGTTGCACCCTCCAGAAAATTTTCATAACGGGTGTCCACTAAATAATGAGAACGAAAAGAATGGGTCAGGAAAAAAATACCAGTGAAGTTTTGTTCGAACTGATTTATTTTATTAAAAGGGTCAACTTAAATCTTCAAACTAAGTTTAGTGAATATTGTCATATGGTCCGTGGTCCGCCAGTGGCGCTGGCTTAGTCGTTATGCTGGAACATGACCGTTGGACGGCAGCCACATCGATTTTTCGGATGCAGCTTTTGATCCTGTTGGTAAGTTGCTTGGTGTTCTTGGCCTTCCAATTATCCTTGTATACCATGGAGCTCAAAAGACCGAAGAAATCCTCGATAAGACGGCACTGTGGCAAATTTGTCGGATTCCGGTCTTTTGGGACATATGGTATATTTTGGCTCTCCAAAAACGTTAGCGTTTTTTTTTTGCGTAGTGCGATGATGCCTTGTCCGGCCAAAACACGTATTTGCCATCCGAGTGATGTTGTTTAAGAAATGGGATGAGTATTTTCTGCAAACACTCTCTTTGGTACACCTCCTGGTTGATGGCCAAACCGCCTGGTTTGAACCACGGCTTCGAAATACCCTTATCGGATATTACGATGTATAACATAACCTTCGATTCAAATTTGTGCTTGAACTTATACATTACTTTTGGAGGAGTAGTAGATTTGTCCTTAGTGTAGAATCGGTCGTTTCCCGGTATCTGAGACTTCGAAAGAGGAAAGTAGCTTTCGTCGTCCAGAACGAAAGATTTTCCGCCGTAATTCCGAGTCATCCAGCGGCATTGGGATTTCACGGTTTGAATCTGCTCATCTGTGTACTCTGGGGATCTGGTTTTCTTTCTACACACTATTCCTTCTTTCTTTAGCGTCTTGCAGATGAGTGACTTCGAACAATGGACCTTTCGGGCTGCTTCCCGTTGACTTACCGAATCCTTGTTGTTGAACATGCTGCGCAGCGAGCGGAGCGTTTTCTCATTCATTATTTTCGCTGGACGGCCGCAACCTTTCTTCCGGGTTACTCTCATGCATGCCAGGATACGGTATACGGTGGATACCGGAACTTTTTCACGACAAAAATGGTCCACCGTGTATTTTTTTCCACGATCTTCGTTCGCTTGAAAGAATTGTACAACGCGCGCGCGCAGTTCTTCCTGTTTCGACGGCATGCTGAACACGACTGAAGAGTGTATGAAAATTTTCTGGAGAGTGCAACAAAAACGGCCGCATAGAAATGTCACTTTAGATGAATGAATCATTCATCTAAAGTGACATTTCTATGCGGCCGTTTTTATTCTGCTGAAAAGTATTGAAATCATTCTCATTTTTTAGTGGACACCCGTTAATATCTTGTGAACATTATAACTAAACAAGCAATAATTCAACAAACCTGAAATGAAAAATGTGGCTTCGGCAATCTTGACTCTTCTTGGCAGCTCATTTTCGAACCACTTATTTTATACAGGGTGCGGCAGAAAATAATGCGAAAATTTGTTCCATTTCTTTCAAATCCCATTTTCAACTCATTCAAGCAATAATATCAACATTTTCGAGTGCAGTTATCTCCTCCTTTAAAGTCCTTTTAAACAAATTTATTTAATGTGTCCTCCATTTTTATTAAGAACATCCTCGAGCGAACGCCGGAATCAAGAGCATGCCTTTCGGACGTAGTCCTCTGATATTGACTGCCATGTGCGTGCTATGGTTGACTTTAGGGTTATCACACTAGGGTGTGATGTTTTGCAGGCTCGTACTTCAACATATGCCTAAATCGAATAATCCAACGGATTAAGATCTGGACTGCTAGGGGGGCACAAATCCTTCGGCCAAAACTTCATGTTATCGTTCAACCATTGTTGGGTTCGATTGGACGTGTGACACGGTGCTTCATCCTGCTGAGGGACAACGTTTTGGTCCTCGGAGAAGTTGGCCTTCACCCAGGGAAGCACTTGGTCCTTTTAAATACCGATATACACTTCGGTATTGATTTTAACTCCAGCATTAATGAAAACAGGCGGCATTTTCAAACAGTTGGACGTCACCAAGCCAAACATCATGACACCAGCCGGATGTTTGGTCCGAAACTTGAATTTCACTTTTTCCGGATCGTTCTCTATTTTCTGCGGTGAAATGAACCGGTCCGTGCGGCTGTTGGCCACAGCATCGATGCTGAAAAGCTTTTTGCCGGAGAACAGGATTATCATTTTTTCCTTCTTCAACAAGGAAAGCAATCTCTTGGAACGAGTCACTCGTAGTTCCTTGACCCGGTCCGTAATCAAGTGGCGTTTCACTCTGGCTCTGGAGGATGCATGCAGGTCTTCTTTGATGATTCTCCGCATGGATTTCTCCGAAATATTGGCTTCCTTTGCAAGTTTTCTTATGTAACGCACCGGGTTGCGAGCAGTTTTTGCACGGACCGATTTGATCACGTTTGGCGTGCGTGCAAAGCGCGGATGTCCGCTTCCTGGCTTTCACATCTTAGGACCATCCTGCAGGGACTTTTTTATGCGGCCAAATGACACCCTACCACCTTGGCAATGTCTTTCGTCTTCTTCTGGGCGAGTAACAAACTGGTGATCACTTCTTTCGCGAACATTTTGACGAATTTGCAATAAAACAAATAGAATGTTTGGATGCAGCACTTGAAAGTTAACATAAACAAATGCACTTTCGACAGAATTTAGTCCCTAGCTACACGAAACCACCCAATACTCAAGTTTGAACATTTTCGCATTATTTTCTGCCACACCCTGTAATTGACTGCATCATCGCTATTGGGTTCTTGGTTCTGATGGGAGTCCCATTGATGCCATTGATGCCATCCAGAGAAGCGCAGGAAGCTTTCAGAATAGTTCTAAGAAACCTCCATATTATATCAGCTAAAATTCTAGAGTAGTTTTTTATGCTAAGAATAGAATAGAAATGGGGTGCTTTCATAATAATTACAAATACCTAGACGATGGTTTCAAAATAGTTCTGGGATGCTATAACAGTGTTTAAAGTGGTTCAATAATGATCTCAGAGTGATTCTAGGATGCATCTAGATGTTCGTTTGAGGATGCTTCAAAGTTATTTAATTGAATGCTTTCGAAGCTACAGATGCTGCAGAAAAGTTCTAAGGTGCTTTCAAAAAACTTCTGGATTGTTTCCATATAAAGGGTGTATTCGATAAAAATGGCACACAGAAAATCTTCTGTAACTTTTGAATCGTATGAGTAAAAAACCTAGAAATTTGAGTAGATCTTATCCATAGTGTATTATTTACATCTGCCAAGTTTCATAGTTATACATTCAGTAGTTCCAGTCATGTCGTCGAAACAAGAAATTGTCCGTGAGAAAATTTTGTGCACTCACAATCAAAATCCAGGGGCGTCCCACCGGTGGATTGCTAAAAGGCTTGGAATTGCAAATACAACTGTGTCTCGTGTAATAAGAACCTTCAAGGAGCGTCTGAGTGTCCAAAGGAAGGAAGGAAGTGGTCGTAAAAGTGGTCCAATCGACAGTAAAATGGCCAGGAAAGTCGTACAACAATTCAAAAACCGTCCAAACATGTCAATTCGAGATGTCACTAAAAAATCTAAGGTGTTAGTCGGTTTTGTGCAGAAAACCATGAAACGTGCTGGGTTACGTGCTGGGAAAATCGGTTGTACTAAATTTGATGGGTGGAGTGAAAGAGAAGGTACGGGCATTCGGGATGGGAGACGAAATTGAATAAAACAAATGTTGTAAATCAAAACTCATAAGTAGTTCTTCATTCCCTGAAAATTTCAAGAAAATCCGAAAATCAGTTTAATTTTGATGAGTATATATGTGTGTGTCATTTTTATCAAATACACCCTTTAAGTCTAGGGATACTCCCAAGTTCTGTGATACTTTAGAACTGTTTATCAAAGGATCAAGAATGTTTCCAGAATGGTTGTGTGGTGGTCCCAAATTAGGTCAGATATAATTCAGAACAGTTCTGAAATGCGTTAAGAGTAGTTTATTGATGATTTAAGAACAATTTTAAAGTAGCTCAGAGACGCTTCCAGAGTTGTTCTACGACTAAGTTTGACTGGGTATGTAACAAAGGGTTCACCCAAAACCAATGTTCGCGACATTGAGTTTGTTGGGTGTTTCATATCTCAAATTGTATTTTTTTACTTTTTACCAGTGCTATAAGTGATGTTCGTTGTTATTTTTCCATGTACAGTTCTTGCGGTGGAATGATTGTATGGCCAGTACTCTATTTCTAGGAAGAATTTTTCCCACATTGTTTTGCATTTTTGCTGCATTTCTACTGTCACGACGAGCGCTACCTTGGTATATGCACCAATGCCAGACTCATTTGAGAGGAACATCAAATATTTCAATTATTTTGACATGACATAGTTATTTAAATCAATTGAATACCTACGAAAAATGTTTACATGAAAACAATAATAATTTTTTGCACTTATAACACAATGCTGAAATTATTTCAATGTCGTTTCAATGTTTTCTACACAGATAAAAATAATTATTGAACATTGAGAACGCAACATTGAATATGCGTTTTCTAATGCACATAAAGGGAATGCTAGATTTGGCAGAAATTAATGGGGTATTTCATGTAAATTGTGGTCAGATAATGCCTGCATCTAGTCTGTTGTATGACAGATTACAAACATTGTTGCATGTTGCATGGAAGATTGCACTCAACTTCGTTGTTTACGCCTCCTTTGGGTTGAAATTAAACAAGGGGAAATTTTACGCGCTTGTTAAATTAATTATTTGTTCTGTGTACCGGAAATTTAATTTTATTTGGGCGAGTTTATAATTTATTTTTTTCTGATCAAATTCCGGTTCCCGTGAAAATTAGTATTGAGATAAAAGCGATGTGCTAAATTTTCCTACATGGAAAATTCCTAGACCAGACTGGGAATCAAACCCAGCCAAGTGAATTGGGTGAGCAAAATTTGTGAAGAATTATGTCTAGAATAAAACCGCGGAGATATGGCTAATCCTTAAGTTACTACAGCCAAACAGAACGGTCCACACGCCACCACACGTACTCATTGATGTTTGTGTATCGGTAGTAGCTGGAAGACTGCAATGTATCTTGAAAAATCTCCCTAAGTCTCCATTCAATCGCAAAATAAGAGAGCGTTGAGTAAAATAACCATTTGAGATCAAACGATGTCTAATTAACATATGAAAAAATGTGCTGTGGATCTATCATTTGTCTATCTATCTATCTTAGATGTGATGAAGAAACTGAATCTGAACAAAACTTTCGTGCAAGTTGCGAAAATAACATGAAGGACTACACACGTACAAAGTCCAAAAGGCGCCTAATTGCGATGAACGGCAGAATACGGAAGGTAAAACACGTGCACGGAAGCTCTACACCCAGATGTTAACGAAACCACATTGCCTCGTTATGGATGATGAGATGTATGTAAAACCAGACATCCGGCAGCTTCCGGGACTCCAGTTTTTCACTGTTCATCATAAATTCGATGTCCGTCCCAAGAAACACACATGTTTTATAATGGTTTAAAATACTCTTGCATGACTAGATTTGGTTATATAGAAGCTTACTCAACATAGAATCATAAAGATGTGCTACTAGGGTTGAGGACGTTAGAAAGTAGAAAATGTCAAAGTTTGCCACAAAATATATGATTTGGTTAGCAATTTGCTCGTGTGGAAAGCGGAGCACCCCATTCGTGACAACTGGAACGGTCAATAGGCAGGTGTACTTAAAGGAATGCGTATTAAAAGCGTCTTCTTCCTCTTCTGAGGTCACACGATGGTCCTGAGATTTTCTGGCCGGATTTGGCCTCGTGCCATTTCTCGAAAGAAGTTTTGGAGGACAATTTCGTGCCGAAGCATCTCAAGCCCCTGAGCGCACCGGAGCTGCGGCCAATTGAAAAATACTGCCATCATGAAGCAGGCACTTCGGAAGCATCCTAAGGAAGTGAAAACAGAGGAAGATATGAAGTAAAAATGGATTGCCACGCAAAAAAAAAGTTGGTTCAAATGTAGTACAGGACCTTATGAGTAGTGTAAAAAAGAAGATTTGTGCATTTGGATATGGGTTTGAAATTCAATAAAACAAACATGGGAAAATATTCATAACATATATAATTTTACTCCCTGAAAGTTTGAAGATTCAACCGAACGGGCGAATTTTACCGAACATTTGTGTGTGTCGCAATTTGATTCCGTACACCCTCTATTTGCCGATAATAGAACTTTTTTCACGTGCTTTTCAAATGGAACATTGGCCAAATAAAAAGCGGCGTCCGACAATTAGGGATTCCGGGAATTCTGACATTCACTTGAGGAATTTGGAGCTTCATAGCAACACTTTCAAGCTGTTCTGGGTAAATACTGATGGAGCAAATAAATGCTAACAAACAAAAACGGTAGATGTGTACACAGCGTTGTCTGAATACTCTGCTTAGTTTGCCAAGAATAAGGAAATCCCCCAAGGCAATATCAACTTGACATGCATATATCCGTCTATTTTCTCTACATGCACTATTCGAACAACATATATTTTTGGTCGCTACTATACATTGAGAATAACACCATCGTTGAAGTATGGTTAGTATGTGCATGTATGAAGTGTGTGCAGTTACTTTAATTTTTAACTGTGTTTACTCAACTTTTAAGCAGCCATCATATTATGTTGAGATTCTTAGATTTCCCTCCATAGCGTGAAAACTCCGGGAGTAACCCTTTAACTGCCTTTTAACACAACATTCATCAATAATTTGATCTACCTCATGGAGCGTAAACTTCAATTTGTTCTAATTTTATGGCTTCCACACCCAGGCGCACGAGCAGCCATCAGCATCATGGAAACCAGCAAAGCTCCCACCCGCGATGATGACGGTGTAGTCTATTTTTCACCAACCAAAACTAACTAACCGATGAAGCTCATCGCTGAAAATTGCAAAACATCAACAAACCACATATAGCTAGCGTGTTCTATTACTAGTTTCACCTGTGGATACTGAAGGGCCCGAATCTCCATAGGAACTCCGAGGAACGTGCATCCAAGGCTCACTCCAAAAGGGAGACCTCCGTTAGTAGGTGATAAATTTACGGTTGTTGTTATTATCATTGGACAGAATTTGCATACAAATTGCATGTAGTAGGTCCTGGTGAATGAAGCCAGCGGCAGGCGCACAGGAGAAGCTCGAGAGCTGTGAAATGGCATTCGCCCGTCGATGGGGTAAAATAGAGTCTAAATTTTCATTGGTAAACAACAATAGGTCACGTACGAGATAACGTAAATATTAGCAATCGGAGTAAAAGTGTTGTGGCAAATAAAAATTACATATTTTAAATTCCAGCGAAAATTTAAAAAATCACATCAAGATTCAATCTGACAAAAATTTCACCAAACCGTGTCCCATTCAGTGACCAAATTTCAATTTCCCATCTGAATTGCATCATTGAACAGCCACAGTTAAATCACAAATGAGCTGATCCCTCTCTACGGAAGCGTAAACTTCGATAATAACTGTTGCTGCGTGGTTTTGGTTGGCTTATTCCAGGGCGCGCAATGATCATTACGTGAAATTTAAATGGGCAAAAGAGCCATCGCTGACTCTCACACTGGCACCAATTTCCACACTCGCTGCGTCGGATGGTTTTTGAATGAATGACGGTCCTGCATCGAGAGCACTGATAAGGGGATGTGGTTGGTCGCTGAAACATTCCCGCCAATGATGATGAGATTCGATTAACTTTGCATTTATGAAATTGGGTTCATGTTAAACTCCAGGAAGGGGTTACCCGCATGAAGTGTCATTCTATATATGTATTTGCAATCATGAAGAGGGTTGTATTCATTCACGTAGCAAGACCTTCCTTGAATTATTGTGCATGTATCCTTATGTCCTTCCGGAATTGAAAGACTGAATAATTTATCAGACTCAAAAAAATATCTTGACTATATTTAGATTCATTCATGTTTTGAATCGAGGAATCCATTATCGAGTATTATTTTGATAATTGATATTTTAATTTAAAAAAATAGGTTCAAGAAGTAATCTGGGGGTGGAACAAGTGTGTAGGAAAAATAATTTTTACGAATAAATACATTGTCCTTAAATTACTTAAGTTAAATAAGTTTAAGTTTAAAACTATATTCGAGGGTTTATTTGTGAAAAATGGCACACTAAAGAATTTGCATCAAAAGTTTGTCTCTTATCGGATGGTTTTGACACTTGTAGAACATGAATAACAGCTAAGAAGGTTGGTCAAAATAGTTTTTTAGACCCAGAGCTCTATGCCAGTTTTCGTAAGCTTGGGTCCCAGAACCACCAAAAAATAGTAATTTGACCTTATGCTAGTTGCATTTTTCTTCACAAATTGCCATCAAAAATAGAAATGTTGATATCTTTTCAGAACCACTTATATAACTGCCTCAGCTTAAATGTAAATGCTCCAGAAGTATTTTAAAGAAACTTCTCAGACTTAAACAAACAATTTTGCTGAAAAAAGTGTGTCGATCCAACTTCGTCAGAAATTTGTTTGACTGTTGCAAGCTATTTTAGCAAAAAAACATTCAAGTATATACAGTGAAACCCCCGACATGCACGGATTGCCTTGAATGATATATGGACCTTTGCTGCCATCAGAAATTATTTCGTGATCTTTCATATATAAAAAGTTACTTTCTTCAGCAAAGTTGTTCAGTAGAACAAGGCCTCTAGGATGGAAAACTTGAAAGTTCAGAATTATCTCCAAACGTGGCGCTAGTGTGCATGTAAACTTACTTTATAACCTGAATCTCGAGATGCTTGACATATAGAAAGTTGGGTCAAGATGTTTGGTTAAAAGAAGCTTTTCGGATGATGTTAACAGTACTTCAGAACTCGTCCACAATCAATCGAATGATGTTCCAGTATAATCGACATTGCGAAAATATTGGCATTATTTAGTCTAAAGAATACATAAAATCTTAAAGACTATAGAATTAATGCATAGCATGCAGGTAAAACATTGTAACAATTGTAATTGACTACATCTACTTTGCTTGACGAAATAAATTAATAAATATATAAATTAACTTCTTTTTTTTATTAATGACACTTTACACCAGAAGGGTGCATTCGTGTCTTACGAAATTTTAATATTCACAACATATATCAATCCACTTTACTTCATGCCGCCCTTTTCAACCCTTATTCATCTAATTTTCTACTTATCCTTCTGTTTCTTCGCTGGTTTTCTCCAAATTTGTTCTGCTTTGTGTGATTCTTCTGCTTTTCTGTTTCTGTTATTTTTCATTCTTCTTGATTTTTCTGTTTTCAAGAAAGTTAGTTGTAAAATTATGAGCTTGCAGATGCTCGACTCAACAGTTAAGAATTATCTCACTCTTTAAGGAAGTTCTTCAGAAAACTTCAGGAAAGTTCTGCAGAGAATTTCAGCTATATTTTGCAAAAAGATATTCTCCATAGAACTTCAGAGAAAACCTGCAGAGAACATCGGAGAAGTTCTGCAGAGAACTTCAAAAAAACTTTACAGATAACTTCAGTAAAAATACAGATAACTTCAGGTATATTCTGCAGAAAACTTCACGGAAGTCCAGCAGAGAATTTCATGAATATTATGCAAAAAACTTCAGGCAAATTCGGCAGAGAACTTCATGAAAGTTCCGCATAGAACTTCAAGGAAATTCTGCAGAGAACTTCAGTGCAGTTCTGAAGAGAACTTCAGGTATATTCTGCAGAAAACTTCAGAAGAGTTCTGCAGAGAACTTTAGCAAATTTTTGCAAAGAATTTCTGGGATATTCTGCAGAGAAGTTCATGAAAATTTCCAGAATACAGGAAAATTCAGCAGAGAACTTCAAGGAAGTTCTTGAGAAAACTTCAGAGAAGCTTTGCAGAAAACTTCAACTATATTTTGCAAAGAGCTTCAGGGATATTCTGTAGAGAAATTCAGAAAAATTCTGCATAGAACTACTAGGTATTCGGCAGAGAACTGCAGGGGAGTTCTGCATATAACTTTATGTGAGTTCTGCAAAGAACTTCAGAGAAGTTTTACATAGGCCTTCCGGGAAGGTAAATAATTTAGATTTTTTTCAAACGGTTTTCGCACGGCTGGTTAGAATTCCAATATGAAATATTTTATTATATGTTCTGAGTAAATGTTAATATTATTTTTAAATGCCATTTCCAAAAATTTGTTTTCCATTTCAATGCATTTTATATGCCGTAGATATGTTTCGAAAAAAATGCTTCAACTGACTGTACCATCAACAAAATGTCTCTCCGTTTGTGAGAGAAAATCATAGTGATATTGTAACACAGGTTTAAGGAGATTGATTTTTTTTGGGTGTATTTATTTACAGATAATATTTGTTGATTCTCCTACGGATAATTGTAGTTATTTATTTATCTATCCATTTATTTCATTATCTATTCATTTATTTGTGTTATGTTTTTACCTATTTATTTATTTGTTTAATTATTTATTTATTTATATATTTATTTATATATTTATTAATTTAGTTATTTATTAATATATTCATTTATTCATTAATTTATCAATTAATTTATTTATTTATTTATTCGTATATTTCTTTCTAGTCTGTCCTTGTATTCTCCCATACGCGGGGTAACGATCTGCGATGATGTTGTTTTTGAGAAGGAAATAATTTCTCATCACCATGAGGCTCTAAGAGTAAACAGCAATTTTTGCTAGAACAAAGTTGTTAAGAGAAAGTATTGATAATTCCGTTAGCTCACGGCAGGCGGTGACCTACCCCGCATGGGGATAGTTGGCAAAAGTTTGTGTCCCTGTTTCGTAATACTACCTCACAATGCCCTCCGCTCAATTTCAAACTACTTCTATTCAATTTTCACAGCCTGCCGTGAGCTAACGGAACTATCAATACTTTCTCTTAACAACTTTGTTCTAGCAAAAAAAAAATGCTGTCTACTCCTAGAGCCTCATGGTGTTGAGAAATTATTTCCGTCTCAAAAACAACATCATCACATATATCTCTATGGTTTTTTTTATATATTAATTAGTTCATTTATTTATTTTTTCATTTATCCATCTAGTTTTTCACTAATTTATTCATTTATCTTTTTTTTATTTATTCATATATTTATTAAATCTATTAATTTTTTTGTTATATATTTATCTTTTAATTTATTTATATATGTACTTTTATATATATATATATTTATATATTAATTTTTTTATTTATTTATTCATTTATTTATTTAGCTATTTATTCATTTGTTCAGTTACTTATTTATTTATTTATTTAGTCATTAATTTATTCGTTCATTTAAATATTTATTTACTAATTTGTTCATTCATTTATTTAGTTATTTATTTATTTATTTATTTAATAATTCATTCATTTAATTATTTATGAATTTATTCATTGATTGATTTATTTATTATTTTGTTAATTGTACACTATCTTCGACTAAGTCGTACTGCCTTAAGTTATCTTCAACTAAACCTCTAATTCTAGCACTAAATCAGATTCGTTACATACATCGTTGAAGGAGCGCAAGCACAAGTGAAAACAATTATTTAATCCGAAGTTCGTTCTGTGAAACGGAATTGCCAATAATTTGGAGTTTTGGATCCGACGTGGTGGAGTTATTCATTTTTTTAAGGTCTCTTTAAACTGTATGTATGTTTGCTGTAGACGTTTTAGTTCATTCAAGACGGCAAAGGAACCGCAAGCACATGAGCGAAATAACGGCTCCCGATTTCTGCTGGTTTCTTATTTCCACTCTTTTCCCGTTTTTCCCTTTTCGAAACCTACAGACGTTCGATAAAGCATAAAGACTGTATTCGATGAAATTTGGACACACGCAATTGTTCGTAACTTTCTAGCGTATGGGTAAAAATTATTGAAATTTTAACAGAATGAATTTCATTGTGTTGAGTCAGTTGTGTAATGAGTTTCGTGAAAATCGATCTAGTGATTTCAGTGATGGCTTCGAATGAAGAAATAGTGCGCCAACAAATTTTGAGCACTCACTTCGAAAACCCAAACGCTTCTCATCGATGGATCGGAAAACAGCTCGGAATCGCACATTCAACCGTATCTCATAGAATCAAAACGTTCAAGGACCGTAAGACAACCAAGCGGAAAAATGGTAGTGGCAAAAAACGTGGCACATCAAATCCGGAGAAGGCCAGGATGGTATTGAACCAATTTAAGCGTGATCCCAACATTTCGATCAAGGATGTTGCGAAAAAGGCGAAAGTTTCAGTTTATTTTGTGCAGAAAACAATGAAACGTTCTGGATTACATGTGTACAAGGTCCAGAAGGCACCGAACCGGAGCGATGAATAGAACTCGGTGGCCAAAACTCGTGCATGAAAACTGTACAGGGAGTGGCTCACAAAACCGTTCTGCATTGTGATGGACGATGAGACCTACATTAAAGGCGACACCAAACACATGCCAGGACAGGAACACTACGTCGCCACCTCTAAGTTGGCCGTTCCAGAGAGTGTACGGAAGAAGAAACTGTCGAAGTTCGCCATAAAATTCCTTGTCTGGCAAGCGATCTGTGGATGTGGCAAAATGAGTCAGCCCTTCATCACCTCTGGGATCGTCAACGGACATATCTACAAGGACGAATGCCTCCAAAAACGACTTCTGCCATTCTTGGGATCTCACGATGGCCCGACACTGTTTTGGCTGGATTTGGCATCTTGCCATCATGCCCGGTCCGTCTTAGACTGGTACAAAGATAATAATGTAGTTTTTTGTACCAAAAGACGTCAACCCTCCAAACACTCCGGAACTTTGCCCAAAACTGATAGAAAATGAACTTGAACTAAAGAAAGTGTGGTTGAAAGTAAGTAAGCAAGTCGGTCCTATCATTGCCCAAAATTTGATGAAAGGGGTCAAGGCAAAGGTGCGGGCATGTGGGTTGGGAGTAGAGGTTCAATGAACTAATGATGTCAAAACTTAACCATTTAGTAGTCCTTTATTTACAGAAAGTTTGAAAAGAATCGGGCTCAAGGAAAATTTTTGGTGACCTTTTTTGTGTGTCCAAATTTCATCGAATCTAGTCTTTAATTGACCCTCTTTACAGACCGCTTGGAGGTCTTTGATTGTGGTCTGTAGTCATTACTTTCTTTTAAAGTACGACCTCTATTCACTGGCTTATATATTATCATATAAGTTCAACGCCCTCATGTACTTCAGTACAGATAGTTCTGTACTGCGGTCATTATACAATACTTCACTTGTTGTGCCTATATCTCCCGCTTCAACTCAATTGTGCCCTAGCAGGGTGCTCCACTAATAGATGATAGACATCTAATTCCGCTCCGCATCCTTGGCAGTAGGCTTTACTTCCGTTGATTCGAGTATGTCCTATCCTCAGCCGAGTCAGAACCTTCTGGTCTCGACGGTAGGGCATATCTTTCCACTCCTGCGTAGTATTCTGGATACGACATAGGAACGCTTCTCAATGTTTAAACCATGTTTCACGTGCAATGGGAGGTCCGCTTCACCCAGCGGGTAACGTCGCTGTAGGGGACAGGTAGGTGCCCCAGCTTAGCATGACGACCCTGATTTGCTAGTTTATCAGCAGCCTCATTACCAGGTATACCTGCTTGTCCAGGTACCCAGACAAAGTATACGTTGGCAAACTGTTGCACATACAACAGTCTGAGTCAGCGTAGGCCTCAGCTGAGAAGATACCGCAGATGCCGGGTAACCGACCGTAATGGCCAATGGCCTTCTCAGATAACCCGTAACCAACCTCTTCCTCTATTAACAAGCCGTCGGTAAACAGTAGATTCAGGCCTTCATATGTGGAGGCAATTTCCCCATAGGCCGCTTTCGTTACCTCGGGGTTTGCCCTTGCTCCACATAACTGCCGGTTGAACCAATTCTGACCCAGCTGACCCAGCGTGTGAATCTCTACTCCCTTTACGTCTCGCCACCACGCCAAGGGGACTTTACCACATTCCACCAATAGGGAAGGTATAGGTGAGGTCCGAAAGGCCCTGCTACATGTCCTATAGACCTCATTTTATTGACGTTCTAGGATTTTAAGCAGGGATATTCCACCCCTGCTCCATAGGTCTGATCCGTAGAGTATGCACGGTACGATCATGGCCCGTGCAATCTTGGTCAATGTACAGCGAGAAGCTTCAGAGAAGCGGCCGCTTAGGGCTCGGAGAACTAGACGTTAACGTTACAGAGCCTCGACGAGAACTAGACGTTCACGTTACACTTCACTGCCTTGGCGTGCTTCACAAAACGCCGTTTGTGATCGATCTTCAAGTCAAGAAGCTTAATTTCCCGTACTGTCTCTCGAGCTCGTCAATACAAACGTGAGGTACGCTTGGCCTGTGAGTATGACCAAAGCAGACGTGCATGGTCTTAGACTTCTCGGAGAAAATCTTAAACCCAATGCATCCTGCCCAGCCAATCAAATTATACACTGCTTTTTGCATTCTGCCTCTGACTGCCCTCGCGTGTTTACCAAATACAACGAGGGTTGTATCGTCAGCGTACACAGGGATGAGTACGTTTTCTGGGATGCGTTCAAACACGTGGAATTAATTCTTAAAGTTCCACATGGCCCAAGGTCGAAGATGAACAGCCGTTGCAGATTAATACTGGAACGATTACCACGCTTCTTCCTCGGCTGGTGTCAAAACTGTATTAAATTTGAAATCATTGAGCAGTTTTTTGGTTTGTGGGCCAAAAAATACATCTTCCTTTATCTTCGCGTCAGATTATTTAGGAAATACCGTTTTCAAATACTGGAATTACGAAATTCAAATACGAAATTTTTGAATAGCCCAAGCTTTATATGCTGCGGTGGAAGTATATTTAATGCATTTAATTTCCGCGATGGCATCATTTTTAACCAACTGTGAAATTATCCCGTTTCGGTCAATCTTTTCGTACGTAGTGTCCCTTACGAGCTCGAATGTTCTATTCACATAAAAAAACACATATATTTTGTGTATCCTTGTTACAATCCAGTCAACATGGCAAAAATTTAAGATCGGATTTTTTTTTGTAATTGTGTTGATTGTAATTGAGCAAAAAAGACCATTGATTCATACGCTCTCTTCAAATTTACGGTAATGGAATAGAAAGTTTCTTACATACGAGTGTTAAATATCTAATATTTTCAATATACAGTGTGTCTCACAATAGGTGTCACATTTTTTCAGTCTTGGTTTGTTGCAGCTGGGTAATTTTAACAGCGGAATTGATTAAAGGGCGAACACGAAATTATTGCGACACCGAAAATGTCATGCCAATTTTCTTAAAATGTTTAGAATCAAACCAAAATTTTAGGGTAGTTTTATACATATATTTAATTCAAAAATCAAAAGAAAAGTTAATCGATGGAGCCTTGAGTGTAAAATTGAACGTATTTTCGCTTGATGCCCTCCATCAAAGTCTTTACAGTGTCATCCGGTACCAGTTTCTCAGTTTTTTTTTCCATTTTCTTAACATGTCCTTCTCGTCTTTGACTGTCTTCTTGCTCTTCCGAAGTTCCCGCTTCATCATTGCCCAGTACTGCTCCACCGAGCGCCGCTCCGGACAGTTTGGCGGATTCATGTCCTTTGGAACAAAATGGACAGAATTGGCCTCATACCACTCCAGGACACTTTTAGAATAGTGGCATGATGCCAAATCTGGCCAAAATAGCGGACCTTCGTCGTGCTGCTGCAAGAACGGCAAAAGGCGCTTCTCGAGGCACTCAGATTTGTAGATCTCGCCATTTACTGTGCCCTTTGTCACGAAAGGCTCACTCCTCAGTCCGCAAGAGCAGATGGCCTGCCAAATGAGATATTTGGAGGCGAACTTCGACATTTTCTTCTTCTTAAATTTGTCGTCCACATAGAACTTGCTCTTGCCGGTGAAAAACTCCAACCCTGGAATTATATACGTTTCGTCGTCCATCACACAGCAGCCATATTTTGTCAGCATCTTCTCGTAGAGCTTCCGTGCCCGAGTTTAAGCCGTCGATTGTTGCCGCTCATCACGGTTTGAGAAGTTCTGTACCTTGTTTGTATGTAGTCCAGCTCTCTTCTTAGCATTCTGGACGTAGCTCTGCGACATGCCGATCTTTTTAGCCAAATCACGGCTTGAGACGATGGGATTTGCTTCAATCATCCGCTTCACCTTTCCCTCCGTCTTTTTGTTCTCCGGTCGCGGTATTCTTCCAGCTCCTTTGCCGTGGTCCAACGTCAACCGCTCCTGGAACCGCTTCAACACTCTGGAGACGGTTGAATGGTGAATGTTCAACATTTTTCCCAACTGCCGGTGCGACAGGTCAGGAAATTCCAGGTGTTTGGAAAGAATTTGTTCTCTCGACTCGCGTTGGTTCCCTTCCATTTTCGTTGAATCGAAAAAAAAAGACTTCGAGTTTGAAAGCATGTGAACAATACACATCAATGAAAAAGTGTGCAAAATTTGATTATTTTTACCCAATGGTAAAAAAGTTATGCCCTGTTGAATGTGTCGCAATAATTTCGTGTTCGCCTTTTACACCGGTGTAAGGACGCCAACACTGCCGTGAATCGCATATCCGTCCCATATGGATAGGAAGTCAAGAAAATATGATACTGATATGCGATTCACGGCAGAATAAGTGCGAGTCATTAACAGCTAAGGAAACGTTCGTTAATATCATCATATTTTTAGAGGGAAGGGGATTTTACAGACCATGGCGATCCAAAAGAACCATACAAAAAGGGTGACCAAGGTGGGGGGAGGGGCTTTGTGTAGAAAAACGAACCATTTCACACCTTTTCTCCAACACAGAACAAAACAGAATAAACCCTTTGAGAGATTGGAAGGTAGTGCAACACCTCGAGAAGGTTGTCGCGTTTATTCGTTTGGTCGTTATTTTCGATCAAAATATTTTTTTTATTCATCAATTTGTTTAAGTATACAAAATTAATATTTTTTCGATGTGAGAGAGACAAATGTTTAAGTAATCTGAAAATGTAGATGTCGATTTTTTTTAAATCATTTTATTGCTTGAATATATGGTTGTTGATGGGCTTGGTAACAAGTACCATAAGGAGCATTTTTTTAAAAATATTTTTTTATACTGAAGGAAATAGAGATATACTAAAAACAAAATGCATTTATATACCCTAATAAATGCTGAATATATATGGTTCAAAGCTTTAAAAAATTCAGGCACTTGGAGAAGGATAATTTTAAATTGAATAAATATCGGACTTGGCGGTTGAAGTCACCCCGTTGATCAAAGTCACCCCGCTCTATGGTACTATAATCGAGTCCTCGATTGACAGAATAAACCCAATAGATGCGGTCGAAGTGCTCGCCCTCGTTTCGCGAAATGTTAACAATAGGAAGGAGGCAGTCACATGCTCCGTATCCAAATCGTTTCACTTGGGTGCCCTGATGGTCCCCTTCTCTCCCCGTTATATATTAGGTCGTGGATATTCAATACATTTTGTAGTGGCAATATGATTGCTTACCTTGTGTTAGAAAATTTGGCTGAAAGTAAAATTGGCTAGGGCTTATACCGTTCTTAACTTATTGCTCTGTGTTGTCTCGATGTTTCTGCTATGGAGAGTTCGACGGATACATATGAGAGATCATTCCCGATGAGTTTTCACTTGTTTACTCAATTCCATCATGTTTGGTTATAGAAGACAAGAAATATTTTATAACGTGCTCCATTTAGGAATATCAGGGCAATGATCCC
The DNA here is from genome assembly GCA_034211315.2 of Aedes japonicus. Lineage (NCBI taxonomy): Eukaryota > Metazoa > Arthropoda > Insecta > Diptera > Culicidae > Aedes > Aedes japonicus. Next base: position 44,980 of record JASCZW010002190.1, read on the forward strand.
CCATCGCACTTTCAAGTGATCTTTACAAGCCGTCCATTTGGGTTCAGGCACTTTTGAACGTTGATGGAGCAGCCGATTCACACATGAAATCTACCGCGACCAACTCGACAGAACGCGCCCATACCCCTTTCTGAGTCGAAGGGCAGTGCTTAATAGTTTGTATTGACACATGTAGGAAATGAATATCAGCTAACAATTTACGATTTGCAACAGTTATATTTCACTCGATGTTCCACTTTTCTTTAGACCATGTTTCTTCCATAAACAGAATGTGCCTGGAAATATCTAGACTCTCACCAAAACCACAGAGAACAGACGTTCATCTTCGGTCTGCTACTTGTGTAAAACTTTAAACATTTCAAATGAATGTCGGCGGCGCTGCAGTTGTGCGATAACTGTCATGTGAATGTTGATCAATCAAAAGCGTAGCCCTTAACCTGAAAAGCTTGTTTCCGTTTAGGGCCAAAAGTAATCAGTTAGGCAGTTTTTCAAAAACTTCACAATTTTTTGTGTAAATACTTAAAATTTCAAAAACAGTATTTTGCCCATCGCATGAAAAGGTAACAAATTCAAACAAAATTGAATTAATTTAAAATGTTTATGCATGTGCATTTATCTACTCTATTTCATCTTTTTTTACGCGGTCTTACAGCAAAAGTGGAACGTATTCTCCGTTAAAAAAAAAAAACTTTTATTTATTTTATTAGCAAATCCATATGTAGTTGTTGTCTAAAATCTAAAAGCTTGGTCTCTACCAGCACTATCAATAAAGATGTGTACGAAAAAGAATATCTGCAATAGAGGTTGCTACCGTTTATCAGAAACCACACTGGGCTCTAGTTAAGCGGAAACTGCTCAAAACTAAGAAGAAAGCAAATGGTACCGATGATTTCAAGAGATACCGTACGGAACCTGATGGCGAGTGTACCACAGAAAGTTCGAGATTAACAGAAAGAAAAGCTACCATTCGGAGGGGAGGTGTTATGTGCAATGTGCACCTCGTCCCATTTGTTTCTTTTAGTTTAGCTAATCAGCGATCGACATTTGTCATGTTGAGCCCTTTGGCTCCTATTATTACTCCGTGTTGAACTAACCCGTCAAGACATGCTTGCCCGGCGGTGGCCATTCTTCCGGAACTGATTCTTCAGTTATTCACGGACCAACCGGTAGGGTGCCGTGGTCAATGCAGCGATACCGGTGGAGCCGACGGCCCAGATATGCTTCGCGATCTACTCAACTAGTCCCCGGCAGTGAATCTAGCCTACTCCGGCGGAGAGTTCCCCGGCGAAAGAATTTCTCCCAAAAACCGATCTAGCCAGTGGCTCTGGAACGTTGATTATTACGCCACTTTCTCTGCAGTTCGGACGTGCCCGTTTTCACCGCATTTCCAGCACCGTTTGGATCTGTCTGGACCCATGCAGTTTCTGGGCTGGTGACCAAACTTCATGCACCGGAAACACCTCTCCATTTGCTTGGTGACTCGGGGAGTCAGTCGCAGCGAGCACACCGACCATCCGACTTTCATCTTGCCTGTGTCCGCCAGCTTATTTGCCTCCTATGCAGACAGTCGGATTGCCGCCATCTGGGTGTCTCCAAACGCTTTCCTTAATCGGATTGTCACTGGTACTTTCATGTTGCACTGCACGGTCAATGCATTCCTCAGCTCTTCTTCAGTCGTGATTTCGTCTAGATTCTTGACCTCGACCACTGCTTCCTGTGAAAGAGCTCTCACGGTGGCCTCGTTGCCCAAAAATTTTCCTGTACTCTGAGCTCTTAACCAAAAGATCCTCCTTGAGCTCGAACAGCATCTCTCCTTTTTGGATGCGTCTGGTCTTCATCACGTTTCTCTTTCAACTCCGGGTGCTCTCTCACTCTCCCAAAAAGCGCAGCGTACGATGTCTAACACTCATCTAACACTCATTCGCCGGCAATAGTAATATGGGAGAAATCTGTTTACACCAATCCCTAAAGTGACCATTGCAAGCAGCTGTAATAGCTCTACTGCAGATCCAGCAAGCCATTTCAGAATGTCTGGAGAGTCAGGCTCATTCTAAGGTTACTTTCACATACAATAAGCCCCGCATGTTAACATTACCGATATCATTTGGATAAGGGCACTTTCATACTTGCGAATGAACATTTCCATACCAAGCACGTAATTAGTAGATATTATTTAAAATTAAAGTTATTGTTATATATTTATAATCAGATAGATCTCACCCATGGCCGCGTCTTTAATGGCACTATCTTGTTCATCCGTAAAAATAAAAAAATTTCGACGTTTATTCGATATTAAATCCATGCATTCGCGACAAATTAAGCACAAAAGACAACGTTTGTTGCTTCTGACCAGCAAATGGCCGTTTTCTACGTTACACATGTCTTCTTTTTTTCACTCCATGCTCTGCCAATAATCAAAATCCCCGCTGTGAGGCGCGTCTACATCCAACTTCAAAACTACTAATAGTCAGTTTTAAAGCATGGTGGTCCTCCAGTAACACCAACATTATTTATGTTCCGAAATAAAATTCGTTCATCCTGGCTCAAATGAAAACAAGAGTGCTTCATGGGTGCTAATCACATAGAACAAGAGTTGCAAAATTTAGCTTTTTTTTTTTAATTTTATTCGGCACACTTTTATCTGTACCTTGGCAGGCATGTTTGGCTAAACTTTCGGCACAATATAAATGGCACAATATATGTTATCGATCAAAATAATAAATATCTGAAGAGCTGCGAACTTGAAACGATGTCACAGTAATTTCTCGAGACTTTGGGCACAGTACAAAAGCTGTAAAAAAATCCCGAGATATTTGTTCTCCTCCAAGCGCATTCTAGCCGAAAAGTCAGTCACTTTATACAGTCAAAAACAAAGCCGGTTCACTAAACAAACTCATTCTAATTTTCCCCCAAATCACTTTCCAATGAACCACCCGGAACGAGTTCATAGAAACTGGAACAAGCCCATATCTATAATCACCTGGCTATAAAATATCGCTCTCCAGCTTCCCCCGTCCTTTGAGAAAAGCTCCACCAAAAAAAATGAACACAGCAGAATCTCAGAAAACCAACCAACCGGATAGCCATAACGGCAGGATATCACGTGCGTTTACCGACATGATTCATTTTCCTCCCAACGCGGCAAAGATTGGGTGGGGGTTGGGGGGAAATGCAAAGAGGCCAAGGTGAAAGTGTTTGCGCATCGAGCTTTTTCCTATTTGGTCCAATTTTGGTGGCGGAAGAAGGGAGGGGGGGAATTTTTTCTTCCGGAGACGGCGGCAAACCTTCGGGGGGTTCCGGAACGTGTCTTATCAAAATTGGGACGGTTGTTGAGCATCATGCTCCTCGGCTCCCTTCCCTTCCATTATTATGCTGTTTGGTGTTCCGGAAATTCCGGCAAAATATTAATCGATGGCTCAGCATTGTATGTGCCGGGCAAACAATCTCGAGCCAAGGTTGCCAACTTTCTAGCCACGACGGACACGAGGAGGGAGGGGGTCGTCGAATTTCCGTTGAATTAAATTATTAACAAATTTTTCCCGTTACTCCACTTGCAGACCGACACGGAGGGCAACATCACGATGTCCATATTGACATTCCAGCCCACGATCGATGACAAGGGAAAATACCTCTCGTGCCGGGCGGAGGTCGCCGTCATCCCGGATGCGGGCAAGGAGGACGGCTGGAAGCTGGATATCTACCGTAAGTATTTGCTGTTGGGTGAATCCATTTTTTGGAGGAACAGAAATCGATTCCTGAACTGAATTGTGACGGTGGTTTTTAACTTCGAAGCAAACTATAAATCATTTAAAATTTGTAAAGTGGAGTGAACAGCCTGTCGTCGTTCGATATTCGTATTTCAGTCTGAATTATGTTCAATTTCAAATAAATATCGTCGCCCACCTGTTGTAGCGTGAACCCGAGATCTTGCCAGTCTGCTTATGGTGGTTGTTGCAACGTGGTGACAGCTTCAACGTCGTTGTGTTGATGGGACCGCCATTTTTAAACCAACGCGATGACGCTAATGCAATTCGATTGGTTCCCCACGGGAGCTGTCGGTGCTTGTTGAAGTTGGTGGTTTAGTTATTTCTGTTACAGGTGAACGGAGCTCTGCAACCTACTTTGGAGGAGAAATACGAAGGAATGCTTGGTTCTTCATCGCTGGTGGTAGGGAAGCGGAACCTATTCTCACCATAATACATATATCCATCACATTCTGCAGCCATCCAACTTCAAACGTAAAAGGATGTTTAATTTCTCCAATAAATGGACGCAGTACCAAGAATATATAATCCTGGCAAATAAAACAAGGTCTTGAAAATAATTAAAAGCTAAAAAAAATGTTTCGGAGACTTAAATATCGTAAAAATAATGAGCAATCAGATTTTCAACACAATTTCTTACTTTTGCACTACAAATTCGTCGTATTGATCTAACCGTACTGGGGAATATACTCGAGCCAGACTCCATGTTTTCACTTTAATTGCACTATATCCTCACACATTTCCGGTGCGTAATTGCACAAACCATAAAAATCACACTTCACTTATTACACTAGCCACACGAAAATCGACGAATACGTGATAAAATACTAGAAAACTATGGGATTAATTTTCACAATAATTTATATACGCTTGCACCTATTCTGAACCGTGTTTACAATCGACGTAATCGCTTGATGTTGCACTACTCACATACTGTATAGCATACACATTAACGCGAGTGTGCGTGTTCAATCATTCATAGAGCATTCTATGCCCAACGTTATGGTGAGTCTTGTTGTCAATATTCTCATGGAAGAGCAGCAAACAAACCTTTTCATTTTGTCTTGGTTATATGCATGCTACCCTACACACGTGAAGTGCTGTCAAATGATCAACTTCATTTTTGGGTGCAGTAGTGAAGAACGTTAACTTGTTGTAATTTTTTTCTTGATTAAAATCAGTACGATTAACATATGTACACAGATGTGATTAATGTTTTTCGTGATATTATTAATACAGGTACATAGCAGTGGCAACTTTTCCGTATTCAATTGGAAGAAAATTATCAGAATCGAATGTTTTGTGTGTTGCTAAACGATTAACGGTAAGTGGAACGGTAATCACCGATTTCCACTGGAGGTCTGCTTATTGAGCTCAATATAGGTTCCGCTTCGCAAGATGAATTTGAAATATTAGGGCCAATCTTCTATTAGTTTATCTATGTTTTTTTGTTGTTTATACCTTATTTATTGTCAAGACTCAGCTCTTTTTTTTGCAGTGCATTCAATTTTTAGTGCCCAGTTTGATATTTTGATTGACTTTTCTATGTCTGCCTACGTTAAATTTTGGACACTTTTCTTTCAGTGTATATTTTGAATTATTTCACGGATTAATGAAACGTTTCACTCATATGACAGTTGAAACTCTCTACTTTATTTCGTGGTACAACATGTTTACATTCTTGTTACATTCAGTAAAATGACATCGAATCAAGTGTAAGTGTGCAAACGCATTTTGTACGAACGGCAGCAAAATCCAAATGGCCAAGAAGCAAAAACTACCGGAAAGTATCGTGTTTTGTGTGTACAAATCGTTTGGCCAGCGCTTGACTGTGGATCGGAAGGTTGGAAGTGGGACAAATCCAAAAGTATGCTCCTGATCTTGCTGTGCGAAATGTGGCTCGCAAAGTTGGGAAATCGAAAATATACATACAAAAAGTGAAGCAGAGGCAGGGACTGAAGGCATTGAAAGGGAAAAAGGTGCTCAGTCATGATGACAAGTGAAATTTTACTGCAACAAGTCGTACTACGGAGTTTTACACCAATTTTTTGCAAACATTTTCTTATATTATAATGGAAGACAAAATCTACGTTCCGAGATGCAAAGAAACGCGGTTTCCAAGCATTTCCGGACAAATAAGGTATCCAAATTTCCGAAGAAGTATTTGATATTGCAGGCCATATGTAGTTAGGGTCGAATATCTGTAAAATTTTCGTCTCTACGGACACTGTCAATTAGGACACGAGATAGAATGTTTGCAAAAGCGGTCTCTTTGGCATGATTTTGCCTGTTTTCACTATGCGAAATGCGTCCTGAAATGGTATAAGGTACAAGAGGTCAAATACGTGCCAAAAATAGCAAATCCACTAAACTGTCTTGTAAGATAACTTTCCTACACACATAGTTCCCACAAGAGTGGTCTTTCCTGAAAAACCCTTATGCCAACACACATGGTAAATTTCCTAACACATCATCCATAAATTAACCACTTTCCAGCTAAACATCCATTCAACAACATTCAATAGCCGATTCGATATTTATGTCAAGCAACAAGTTTGTTTACTCCATGCTATGCTGTGGTTGGAACAAGCCCTGAGTTATCTTTGAATTTACCTAAGATTTATCAGTTGTCAAAATTGAACAACCAATATATTGATTATTTCAAACAAATGTTGGTTAAATTAAGGTTTAACTGTGGAACAAAAACAACCTAAATTTTTAATTCATTCCAATCATTATGGTTTATCAAAGTAAACCAATAATGTGTTTGTAAATTTTTTAATATTGAAATTTGTTTGCTGCAACCTAAAATATGGTTGTTTATACTATACATTTTTCTCCGTGTACGAACTATTCCCATGTCCATCATTCACAGCAATAAACTTTAAGCGGTTCACCGCCAACCGACTCCAGAACCGAAGCGTATGCAAAAAGTATCCTATTACCACACCACTAACCTAGTTCTTGAGCATGACGCCGGCGCTTAGAATAATTCTATGGCACCGATCTCTCACTATCTTCTATATTCACCTCTACTTAATTTCTCCATTTCACTCTCTTTCTCTAAGAACTCAATGCGAGTTTAGTCCAGCTCTCTCAGAAATCAAACTAATACCAAATTATGTATCTAGCTTATAAATAGAAGAACCTGATGATAAACTAGGAGAGATTAACTCTTAAACTGTAATGCTTAATTGATCCGAACATTACAGTCTAGAAGTTTGCCCAAGCGAGTGCATTCTTGTCGGTATTTCTTGCTTCACTGATTCTCAATTGCTACACCTTTTTCATTTTGCATTTTCTTGTCTCTCAACTCTTTTTTGAGCTTCTTCTGTTTCTATTCTCACTCTCTTTTCCTTTTCAGCTTCTCCTCTTCCGTATATTTTCTTCTGCTTCTATTCATCTACTTCTTCCGCTTCATCTACTCCGTATCTCTCATCCACGTCGTCTATTCCATTTCTCTGCTTCCACCTCTCTTCTTCTTTTCTTCACTTTTATTCTTCCGTTTTGCGTTTTCCGCTTCTCTTCCTACGCTTATGTTCATTCGTTTCTCTCCTTCCGCTATCAATCTTCCGCATTTATTCTTCTGCAACGTTTCTTTCAACTTACCTTTTTCTGCTCCTCTTCTTACAATTCTACTTTCCCAGTTAACTTATTTCGTTTCATTTCTTCCACTTATCTGCTTTCTTTTCTCATTTACCACTTCGAATGTTCGCCTTTCTTCTGTTATTTCAATTCTTTCCTTTTTTTCTCTGCTTCTTATCTTCCGCATTTCTACCTTCGCCTCTTTTTTTTCTAATTCTCTTCTTAATTTTTTTATTCTCTTCTTCCACTTTTCTTGTTCAATCTCTCTTTTTCCGTTTCTTTTCTCATCTTTCTCTTCTCTTTTCTTACTTCTCTGCATCCATTTATTTTTTTACGCCTCTCTTCTTCCGCTTATTTTCTTCCGATCTCATTTTTCTTCAAATACTCTCATTCTCTCATTTTTCTTCAAATACACGCACTGCAGCCAGTTCGAAGCAGCTAGAACCAAGTACGATAACGATCCGACCAACCTGAATGTGGCGTTATGTAACGAAGATGACAACAAAAGGCGATTGTTGAAGTTTCTACATGAAATTGATGTGTATCGAAGCTTGTGAGGAGAATAAAGAGCAGAAAAGTGAGAAGTGGTGTATTTTGCAGGGCATGTCGGAGCTGAAACACACGTTGATCCAGATACAGTAGAAAAAGCGGGGAACGTATGTAAAAAAAGGAGCTGATGAGAATAAATAAACGGTAGCTGACAATAAACACTGTGAATTCAGATATTTGCACAGAAAGTAGGAAGAAAGAAGATATTGGAGAATATAGCTAATTTTTATTTTTATTTTTTCATGACACTACACCAGAAGGGTGCATTCGTGTCTCGCAAAACTTTTTATTTCGATAATCTATTTGATGAACAATATTTCCAGTAATTCTTCTCCCACTCCACTTCATTTTGTCCATCTCAAATCTTATTCTTAAATTTTTCTTCTTTTCTTCTATAACTCCGTTGCTTTGTTTCAACTTTTTCTGTTTCTTGCGATTATTCCAATTTTCGTATTTCTGTTATATTGGAGCATACAGCAAATGACGTAGATGTAAAATAATGGAGAAAGTACGGCGCAGCCAGCATTTCTTCCATTCCATTTCTGAGTTTTTGAGTTTTTTTTTTGCAAATTTGATTGAGATAAAAAAAGCAAACATGATCTGTATTGTATACACAGCGTGCTTGTGCCTCTTCCAACCGAAAATACATGTTCAAGTGCGGCCAGGCGCCAATTTGAGGGGGACTCCTAACCTTTAACTAATAACAGCGGTCTTCTAGATGCGCTTTGTGGTCCTACCCTACCACAAACCATATTCCAGCATCTTCCAGACGTGCCTTACGGAAAACCGTGAACCTACAAAAACATCATATACGTCGCATTTTTGGGCATATACAAGTGTCATTTAAACTTTATCAGTTTTAGCACCAACTCACCAAACGATCTTTCAAACGTTTTTGTGGTGCTCCTAGCCTCAAAGATATTCCCTGTCTGTAAATCAAAACGCGCCTTGAGATTTTTTTCAACGCAACAAACCCAAATGCCAGTTCCAGTATTTTCAACTTCCAGGAATTAATAATAATGGCCTGGCAGGTTCGCCAATGTTGAGCTTTAGCTTCCACGAGCTACCGAAACACTTACACCGTGTTCAATATATTCTCATACACTTTTTTCCTTGCATTGGTGTCGTGCACCTACTCAACATGCTTCCACGTATGTGTTGGTGTAGTTTTTTGCACTAGTGGTTATACAACGCCATTAGGTTATGTCCGAATCTGTTTTCATTCGGTGTTTATCTTTTTACCAGCAACGAAGGAGTTTGATGCTGTGGGTGATAAGTATGTTTTTGAAAAAAAACTTTAAAAAATATTTTCAGCAAATCCTTGTAGCCGGTTTAAATAACACATACTGATGAAGAAAAATGTAACCTTAAACTTTTTTCAAAAAGATAATCGTGGTTTTAGTCCAAACATTATTACGATTTTTTCAAATAACATTGGTTTTTAAAGGGGGAAAACGGGGATGCGCATACACCCTGCATATGAATGGCAAAGATAAGAGGTCTCTTTTGTATATATAAACAGGTGAATTTGGAAGAATTTAAGGTAAAGTGGTATCATGAATGTATGTCGTTTTAAAAATAAAATTCTCGATTTTTGTTAAATGTTGATGGCAATGACGTTCATCATTTCAATAAAGAAAACTAATATTTGCAATGTGTTCATTTTGAAAATATAGCACAATATGCCTTAAAACGTACCAAAATTTTAAAATTTTGCGAAAGTATAGTGCGCCATTTAAAAGTAAGAAGGCTGCCATTTTATCTACGTCTTGCTAGCTTTCAGATTTTTTCAAGTACTGAAAATTTCTGAATGGTTTTATAATAACGATTTTTGAATTATTTAATCATTTGCTAGTACTCTAAGTGCTAGTACTCACATAACGCTCTTGGCAAGAGATATCTACAGGTATACTTCGATAGTACGTACATCAACTTCATCACTTCAAATCAAAATTGCATAAAAACTACTGATTACACTAGAAAACTAGTACTACCAAAAGAAAGAACAGAAGTTGTTCTTTCTTTTGATCTTATTAGATTCGAGATGCAACCAGAAGTTTTTATGCAATTGCAATTTGAATTGAGAAAGTTGATGTACGTACTATCGAGGTATACCTGTATAATATTTAAGTTTTCGAAACATGAAAATGTTGCACAGGAAAACAAAATACCACTTGTGTGAATATTTTTACAACCACGCGTTTTCAATTAGAATATAAGATTGATTCAATAGTTATGCTGACCTATGATAATCTGGAAGGTATTAGTGATGTGTTCTGAGGATAATGATATTTTATTGGAATATTGTTCCAAGTTATACCAATTTGAAGTACCTAAATTGTGTAAATTGATGTACAGATAATTGGATGCTAATGAAACGAATTTTGTACTTACCAGACTTTTGTTTAATTTGTTGAAATTTTGCGGTCGATACTGATTTTTACGATTAGTTGATGGTAAGAGGAATCGCAGAGAACATGTGCAATAGATTCAGGACATGATTGGGACATTGTAACCTCAAAAAATTCTGATTATCTAATTCATGAAGAGGCATATAGTCTTCATAAAGGAAGCTCAAGCAGGCTTCGAGAAAAAGAAATTAATACATACATGTGATTTTTTGTACAAAATATGTTAATCAAGTTAAAATAATTAGTCCTTTCCGGATATTTTGAGACGAAATCTCGATAGAATTAAAGAAAAGCCCATTACAAAAGAATCAACCACGATGTATTATTCCAAACAATTCAAAACTGTATAACTTACAACCGCAGAGAAACATGTTGATGGCAACACAAAATACAAATAAAAATTATTACATTCATGCAAAAGAACCTAATGCTGAACTTCAAAATGAAATTTATAAATACAAAATAAGCTGTATTTTTGCATATGCAAACCAACATATTGAAAGAATATGAACCACATTTTACATAAAAGCACAAAAAAATAATATCCAGAGTAGACGAGGCGGATTGATAGTATAGAGAGTATGTATGAAGGAAATGTTAAATGGTTTGAAGGATTTCAGTGTATTAATTAACCTTGCGATTTGGGTATAATCATCAGATTTGAGTATAATCAACTTAGCGTGAAACGAAATACAACTTGCAGTAAGCTAATGCAAAATCCTCCTCACTTTGTGACAGTAAACAAACCAACTGACAACGCATTGACATAAGAGACCGTTAGCTATAAATACCAGCTAGCTATGCTGATTCAGTTCACCTAACAATGCGCCCAAGGGCTGAACTGGTAAAGAGCTAGGCTAACATTACATCCCGTTGCCCTATATAGAAAATAAACGTTGCAAACAACAGCATCGATTATCTTTTTATTGACAAACATGATATATTACTGATAGATCAAGAAAGACATCTTTAAAATCTCTGTATATTAAAGGACCACTTTAATCTACAAATTTTATCATATTAAGCTTCTTAAGCCATACACTTTGTCAAAGACAGTGTGTTCCTAAAATTATATTTTCATAGTCATAATAATTTCTTTATCGTCCCACAAATTAACGTTCATGATAGGTATTTGAATAATATTTCCATTTTTTTACCCTTTGCAAAATGAAATCAGCAAATTCATCGATTAAAACTGAACATATTGCAAATATTAGTTTTTTATTGAAATATGGTGATTTATTCGAGATTGCAATCAACATTTAACAAAAATCAAGAATTTTATTTTTTAAAAAGACATACATTCATGATTCCATTTAACCTCAAATTCTTCAAAATTCACCTGAGTATTTATATACAAAAGAGACCGGTATTTTGCCATTCATATGCGTCGTGACCTGACCGAAGTTTTCCGTCTTGAAAATCTTGATAAACTGTTGCTGCTGCTCTGGTCCGTTGCTGTCAAAGTTCGTTACAAGAATGAACTGAATCAGCACAGCTAGCTGGTATTTATAGCTAAAGGTCTCCCATGCCAATGCGTTGTGTTGGTTTTGTTTACTGTCACAAAGTGAGGAGGTTTTCGCATAGCTTGCTGCAAGTTTTATTTCGTTTCACGCTAAGTTGATTATACTCAAATCAGATGAGTATACCCAAATCGCAAGGTAAATTTATACACTTAAAATCCTTCAAACCATTTAACATTTCCTTCACACATACTCTCTATACTACAATCCCCCCCTCGTCTACTCTGAATAATTTGTTTGTGCTTTAATGTAAAATGTGTTTCATATTTTTTTTTAATATGTTGGTTTGCATACGCAAGAATACAGCTTATTATTATTATTTTTTTTTTTTTTTTTTTTTTTTATAAATTTCATTTCGAAGTTCAGCATTAGGTTCTTTTGCATGAATATAATAATTTTCTTTTATTTTGTATTGCCATCAACATGTATCTCTGCGGTTATAAGTTATACAGTTATTTTTTGCATTTTGCGTTCTATTGTAATGAGCTTTTCTCTTTGCTATTCTATCGAGGTTTCATCTCGAAATATCCGGAAAGGACTAATTATATCAATTTAATTAACATATTTTGTACAAAAAAAACACTGCATTTATTAATTTCTTCTTCCCGAAGCCTGTATGAGCTTCCCTTTATGAAGACTATATGCCTCTTCATGAATTTGATAATCTGAATTTTTTGAGATTACAATGCCCAATCATGTCCTGAATCTATTGCACATTCTTTGCAAGTTCCTCTTTCCATCATCTAATCGTAAAACCCAGTATCGACCGCAAAATTTCAACAAATTTAACAAAAGTCTGGCAAGTACAAAATTTGTTTCATTAGCATCCAATTATCTGTACATCAATTTACACAATTAAGGTACTTCAAATTGGTATAACTTGAAACATTATTCCAATAAAATATCATTATCCTCATAACACATCACTAATACCTTCAAAATTATCATAGGTCAGCATAGCTATTGATTTCAAGTTTATAATTAACCTGAAAACTCCTTAATCAATCTAATATTCTAATTGAAAATTCACGGTTGCAAAAAATTATTTACACAAGTGGTTTTTTTTGTTTAATTTTTTGTTGTGCTGTCAACATTTTCCCGTTTCGAAAACTCAAATATTATAGATATCTTAGCTAAGAGCGTTATGTGGAGTAAACTCGGGTAATGCAGCATAATCCTAGATTTAATTGACTTATAAACTCCAACATTACAGTTAGTTTCCATAACGCCACTGTATCCTGATTGATGTTTTTTTTTTTTTAATCATACCTCTTACTGCATTATTGAATTTTGTCAGTTTGCAATCTCATATTAATCAATTTTTTTTTTTGCACAATTCATTATCGTCAATTTGAAAATTTATGTGTTTCTAGTTCCATTTTGTTAGTTATTACTTGAGCATATTAGACTAAAATCTTAATCTACAAAAATAGGAAAAAGCTACTGCTGATCGCTTCAAGGTTGCTAGAAGTCACCACATTGCTATCAATTTTACTATTGCCCAGCTAAAACATCAACATTCTTTTCACAATCGAACTCAACATTATAACATTGCTACATTGCCAACACTTTTATGGAAATTTTCAATAAATTGGCTTGGTTTAACACGGTTGCACAGGCTTCTCACCCTCACTATATTGAACAACACTCCTCTTCTAAATCTTCATTACTCATAACTTTAAGGCATACAATCGTGTTGAGTCAAAATGAGTTGCAACTTGTTTGTCTCACAGCGTTTACTTTTATATTGCTCTCAAGCCATATTATCAGAAGCATCAACATTCACTTTGTTTGAATTTAAATATAAACGCAAACATTGACGTCAGACCGTAATCCAATAACGTCACTGTAATCTGTCATGTTGAAAATCCGATGTGGTCAGGTGGAATGATCTCAAAGTATCTTAAATTCCCAAAATCGACTGTAAATACCACGTTGAAACGTTACCAGGAACCACTTTCGATGGATCGAACCTTAGAAACGGTACATACTATCATAAACTATGGGAAAAGATCCGTAGGGCAGTTCGGAATAATCCTGGGTTCTCTGTTCTCTGCACCGTATAGTTGCAGTCGTACCATGCCAGCAAACACCTCAATAGGATCCTGAAACAGAACCTGGTGGCCAAATGCCGTGCAGGAATGCTGTATGAGCAAGTTTTGATGGAATGCAACGGATACATTTTGATGCTCAATAAAAAAAGCGTACATCAACATCAACGCTGTTTGAATTTAAATATATACTTAAACATCAACGTAAACCCTGGATGCAGTATGGTCACTGTAACGGTTGTAACACTTTTAACAGGCCAGTTTTCACATATCCGATATTGTCAGTTTAGAGAAAATTAAGCATTCGGTGTCAAAGTTTACAATCGGAATGGACTACCTTCACTGACAGCTAATACAGTGAAGTTTCCAAGCTCTAATTGAAAACTCGAACATGAAAGCCATATTCTCATGGCGAAATAGAATGCAACAGAGAACCAAATCAATTAGGATTTTTTTTTTTTTTAACCATCACATCATTTCCAATCAAGAAAAAAAGGTCAAGGCTGTGTCTGCTAATTCTTAATATTTTTTAGCAACATCCATCAACTTCAAAAACAGCTTGAAAAACCATTCATTTCAATAACTCCATTTACTTTGCAATAAAAACTTCCTAGCATAATGGTGAAATTTTTTTAATATAACTTCCATTCTTTGTGGTCTAATTATAAGAACAGTCATTATGTCGATCAATTTCACTCTACGACCTACTCCACTTCCTATTACATCATCTTCCTCCGCAATCTGTCGGAGAGGAACTGTTTTGCCAACTGCGGTCCACTCCACTGCCCATTTCCGTCAGGGAGCCTTACCGAGGGTACTTATGATCTCCTCCGCCCTTCCGTCGGAGGGATTCTGTTTCATATTCCATTCGGCCTACTCCACTGCCCATTTCCGTCAGGGAGCCTTACCGAGGGTACTTATGATCTCCTCCGCCCTTCCGTCGGAGGGATTCTGTTTCATATTCCATTCGGCCTACTCCACTGCCCATTTCCGCTCAGAGCCTTACCGAGAGTACTGTATGATCTCCTCCGCCCTTCCGTCGGAGGGATTCTGTTTCATATTCCATTCGGCCTACTCCACTGCCCATTTCCGTCAGGGAGCCTTACCGAGGGTACTTATGATCTCCTCCGCCCTTCCGTCGGAGGGATTCTGTTTCAGATTCTATTTGGCCTACTCCACTGCCGTTATCCGTCAGGGAGCCTACCGAAGTTAATATTCCTTCTCCATCTTTCCATCGGAGAATGTGCCCTTTACTAGTGAGCAGCGTTGTTTAAGCAAAATTATACCTACCAACTGTGCCATTGTCGTGACCTGACCGAAGTTTTCCGTCTTGAAAATCTTGATAAACTGTTGCTGCTGCTCTGGTCCGTTGCTGTCAAAGTTCGTTACAAGAATGAACTGAATCAGCACAGCTAGCTGGTATTTATAGCTAAAGGTCTCCCATGCCAATGCGTTGTGTTGGTTTTGTTTACTGTCACAAAGTGAGGAGGTTTTCGCATAGCTTGCTGCAAGTTTTATTTCGTTTCACGCTAAGTTGATTATACTCAAATCAGATGAGTATACCCAAATCGCAAGGTAAATTTATACACTTAAAATCCTTCAAACCATTTAACATTTCCTTCACACATACTCTCTATACTACAATATGCAATTGTATTTGCATCCCCGTTTTTCCCCCTTTAAAAAATAATGTTATTTGAAAAAATCGTAATTTTTGGACTACAATCACGATATCTTTTAAACAAATGTTTAAAATTACATTTTTTCTTCGTTAAAGTGTGTATTTAAACAAGCTCTAAAAGTTTGCTGAAAATACCGTTTTCATAAAACTTAAAATGAAAAAGTTAGGCGAAAAATACTATTTTTTTCAGGGCCACCCTTCTCTTAAGCGTTAAAATGATCATAACTAATGACACAAAAGACCAACGACTATGATTTTTGCAGCAAAGTTGCTTTAAATTTAATAAGAAACAACTTTGTCGAACATTGTATTGGTCTATGTCAAGAAATGTGAAAGATAGAATTTTTATTTCAATATAATCAAGGACCACCCTATCTGAAACTTTTATCAAATTTAAGCCCTAATTATAAGCTGCAACTTTGCCCAAGACAGTTTTGTTCTAAAGTTGCATCTTCTTGGTGAAAATAATTTATTCCTGCTAATTTTTCATTCTGTCCCAGTGTGCAATGTCCAGAACGACAGATTGTGGGCTCTCTCTGTTTTAAAGAGTGATAGGAACATTCCAAGGTTCCAAAGTGCTGCGTCAGTGATGGTTTGGGGAGGAATTTTCAAGCGAGGCAAATTACCTCAGGTTTTTGATCGAAAAAGGCGTTAAAGTGAATGCCGTATATTTTAAAATGGAAGTTTTGGAGAAAGTAGTCAAACCATATGTACAAGAGGTGTTTGGAGATGATCACTAAGTTTTGCAGCAGGACGGAGCACCATCGCATACTGCAAATCTCGCTCAGGGCTGGTGCCGAGAAAATTTGACCGACTTTTTGGACAAAAATGAATGGCCTCCCAGTTCACCAGATCTGAATCCCTTGGATTATTTCGTATGGTCATAGATGCTGACGATTGTAAATGACCACAGGGCGTCTAATATGAACCAATTCATAACCGTAATCAAACGAATTTGGGACTATATGCCGATGGAAGTCGTGTGGAGTGTCTGGAGCTGGTCAAGAAGGTTAAAGGCGGTGTTATTCCAAAACATATGCTGTAGTTGATCAGTATTATATTGCAATATAATGGGTAAAGTTATCAATAAAATCTGGATTATCGATTTGAAATAAATAGAGTTCGTATGAGAATATATTGGACACGGTGTATCTCCTGATTCAAGGTTTTGAGAAGGTTGTTGTTGGTGTGCTTGAGCCTCCATTTGAGTTAGGCGTGTCAGTTCTTGTTCCCGCTCTAACAGCTCACGTTGACGTCGTTCGTTGATTCGAATATGTTCCTGAATTCGCTAGGACAACTCACGCTGATGTTGTTTGTGGATCATACGCTGTTTACGATCCTAACGACAGAACTACTCTTCCAAGTTGCCCATCGCACGTTGCTTTTGTTCTTTGAGCCTGCTCTGTTCATTTTACCGTCGTTGCAGTTCCTCTTCCAGCTCACTATGTTTCTGAAGACCTTTCACTGTATCTTCAGCCGATTCAGCTCATCTACCAAAACCAATTTGTTCTTTTGCTGATGCTTCCGTTCGAGTTCTTGAGTACTATAACGCCATTGCTCATAGGTTGGTTGATTTTGGAACAGCTTTGGCCGAGTACCTGTCCTCGAATTGGTTACTAACGGATCACTCGATAGTACGTTCAAAGGGTCAACGCTTGGATTTCCTCCAACAGCTCCACCGCTAGTATCTGATTCTTCCATTCCGAAGCTTTTGTCAAATCACAATGGAACTGGTTGGACTATCCCGGTAGCGCTATCAACGGTTTCAACCGGTACAGGTGTTGAAGACGCATATACCTCTGTGGCAATTATTGGATTTGCCCCTCATTCCCGTACAGAATCGTTTGAATGGACTTCCGGAAAATGCGGTAGAAAACTGTCTTCTCGATCATCAATCCAGTTCTGCACGACGCTGTTATCCTGTCGAGTTTGTTGACTTCAATGGCTGCTAGATCTCCGAGATCCTTTTGTTCGTCGTGGAGCTTCAGCAATTCAAACTTCTTGTCAAGATATTGTTTCTCTTTGTATTCCGCTATTGTTCTTCTAGGTGCATCCTTTCCAGCAGAACTCTTTCCTCGTCAAGACGTTCAAATTCACGAGCGATCTTAGCCTGTCTGGAGGTGGTAGTGAGACTTGCTATAGAGCCCGGTTGCTTATTCTGAATCCGTGGAACACACAAAGAACACACAAAGATCTCATTCCGAACGGTGGACTGTCTCACATTGGCACAAGAAAAGTGATACCAACGAGAGTAGTCCCGACATTGAATCCTGTACAGTTCAGCATTGTTGGGTTTATCACATCCAACACACGCGATATTGTTTCCTCCTTCATCAACATCAACAATAGACGGTTCAAACGAGCTTCCTGACAAGCTCCTCTCCTCCAAAGAATCTCTCTCAAATGCGAGGCTAGGGTTTGCAGTATCTTCTGCTGCTCGAACTTTCGGACGCGTCTGTCGAATATTTAAGTATCTTTGCGTAGTGGACATCCCAAATCGTCAAAATTTTTCGAGTTTTCTATTGACGAAGTAATTTGCGGAGATTATGCGGAGCAAAACTCGTTATTTGCATATGAGTTAACTCGAAGTTCTAAATGTGGTATTCATCAGACTTTTATGTTTTAATTCAACCTACATACAATTTGTCTCCAATTTGTCTTTTTATCGCCAATAGAAGGGATGTAGTTTGATTTAAAGAATTCAAAATTCTTTAATTATAAGACCATAAGTTTATTAATCTATATATATAAAACAGAGTGGCATACGTAAGACCACGCATAACTCGAGAACGGATCGTCCGATTTAAGTTGCTTTTTTTTGTTCTGTTCGGCTACGCTCAAGGAACATTTATAGAAAGAGAAAGTTGGACAAATTTATCGGGAAAATGAAAACTTCGAAATGATAGATTTTCAATACATTAAAGGGTGATACGGTCAAAATTTGGTCAAGGGAAAACGCGTGTAAATCGGTGAAATCGTTTATTTAAAAAATCAAATTAAATTTCTTTTTCAAGTTCAATTAGAATAAAATTCAGGAAAAATATTCAGTTAGGCTTCCGCTTTTCCAAATCCGAATTGCCGGGCCTTACGCTTGACCCCTGCCATCAGATTTTGTACAGCCACCTTGTCCACCTTCTTCGCCGCAGAAAGCCAGTTTGCCTTGAACTGCTGCTCGTCCTTAGCAGTTTTTTTGGTCTTCTTTAGGTTCCACTTGACAATAGCCCAGTATTTCTCAATTGGGCGGAGCTCTGGCGTGTTGGGAGGGTTCTTGTCCTTGGGAACCACCTGCACGTTGTTGGCGGCGTACCACTCCATGGCCTTTTACCGTAATGGCAAGATGCCAAATCCGGCCAAAACAGTACGGAACAACCGTGTTTCTTCAGGAAAGGCAGCAGACGTTTGTTCAAACACTCTTTCACGTAAATTTCTTGGTTGACAGTCCCGGAAGCTATGAAAATGCTGCTTTTCAAGCCACAGGTACAGATGGCTTGCCAAACCAGATATTTCTTTGCGAACTTTGACAGTTTCGTGTGCTTGAAAATATCTGCTACCTTTCCCCTTCCTTTTGCCGTATAAAACTCCTGTCCCGGAAGCTGCTTGTAGTCGGCTTTGACGTAGGTTTCGTCGTCCATTACCACGCAGTCAAACTTCGTCAGCATCGTCGTGTACAGCCTCCGGGATCGCGCTTTGGCCGTCGTATTTTGTTTATCATCGCAATTTGGAGTCACTACCTTCTTGTAAGTCGATAGTCCGGCTCGTTTTTTGGCTCGATGCACGGTTGTAGACGATGCACCCAGCTTATTTGCGGCATCTCGGAGAGATAGGTTAGGGTTTCGCTTGAAACTACCGGCAACTCTCTTTGTCGTCGCAGCGGCTTCCGGTTTTCGATTTCCCCCCGATCTAGACTTCCTGGCTGTCGACAAACGTTCCCCAAACACTTTAATTACATTTGTAACGGTTGATTTGGCAACTTTTAGCGATTTTGCCAACTTTGCGTGCGAGTAGCTCGGATTTTCGCGATGGAAATCGATGGAAATCGAAATAGGAGCAACATTCTACACACACACACCTTCAAAATGAGGGGTGTTCAGGTTTTTTAAATGCAAAATTGAAAGAAATACGTCAAGTTGATATTGACCAAATTTTGACCGTATCGCCCTTTAGTAAGTTAGTAAGTTTCGCATCTAGAGCAGTTAACTTGTCTTCAAAACTACCTTCTAGGGTTTTTGCAAACTCCCTTCTGGCAGAGAGGGAGTCCTTTACTTATTTTTTTTTCGTTCGTAGCAGCGTTCTTACAATGTTGAGAGCTTCACTATATGGTATGGAGACTCCGAGGTTTTTTAATAACGATTGTACTTGATAAAAAATTCAACACTTTCCTATGTTTTTTTTTTGCCTGAGCATAAATTGATGAAATATTGAGTAAAACTAGCTGAGAGTGTATTGTTTACGTGTGTTAAATTTTGTCAAAATCTGTTAAGTGGTTATTGAGACGGCTTTCGAGCAGGTAGATTGCGAAAAAGTTGGGAATCGACAATTCGAACGTGTCCCGTGTGGTAAAATCGTTCAAAAAGACCCTGACGGTACAAAAGCGAAGACAACCGTACCCCGTAGGCGATGAAGCGGGCCGCACTTTTTGTCTACAAGGTAAGGAAGGTGCCTAATCAAAGCGATAAACAGACTACGGTGGCCAAATCCCGCGGCAGGGAGCTGTACCGCGAATGGTTAGTGCAGCCGAAATGCATCGAAATGAACGACGAAACGTACATTAAAGCAGACGCCAAGCAGATCCTTGGCCTGGAATTTTTCGTTGGCATATCCCGTTTACAGGGTGTCTCTCAAAAGGTGTCACTAAAACAAAATGGGATTATAGCAAAACCAACCAACCAAATCATAGCATTTATTTTTCATTTAAAAGATATATTTTATAGACATAAACCATGTTAATTCAATTCGCATCTCTCGCCCTTTTCCTAGATAACTTTCAGCTTTTCCAGCATGTGGAAAATTATTTGCTGTTGATTTGAATGAAACTTTGCATACGCGTTTGGCTTAGAAGACTGAGCATTTTCCGTGCTAACGTAGTTTTTTGTGACTTAACGACCTTATTGAATTCCATTTTGAAATTATTATTGAACACTCAAAACAAATGTGTTACTGATGCTTACCCAACGGACGAGTTTTTCAAACTACTGGGAGCCTTTGATGCTACCTAAAATTCAGGCAGGCGGTAAGTTGGTTCAACATTTGAACAAAACAGTTAATAAACTGTAGACGACCCATAGCGCTGACGTCGTTGACAGAATATTTTTTCCTGGTTTTAGTAGGCCAGAGACATAACTTTCAATGTGAAAAGTATGCGATTTGACAGTTATGTACCCGGTATGTTCGCATGTGAGAACAAGACGAACAGTAGCCCTATGCATCCTCCATAGTTTATAATCTGTTTTATTTGAACCGTTCATTCAATCAGAGGTCAAAGAGCGAAAATAGCGTAACATGTTTATACATTTCGAAAAATCAACTCTTGTTATTGGAAAATCTAGAAAAACTTATGAAAAGGTCGTATTTTCCAAAATTATTCGAGTATGATAACATTGAATCACAGATATCTCGAGAACGTAGGCTCTTACGAAGATCATCTTCAGATACTGAAAGAATTTGAAATACCTCAAAAATCAGATTTTATCATAAGATTACGTTTATTTTCGCGAATATTAAAATATTGAGCAATGCACCAAAAGTTGATGTTTCATAAACTTTTTTTCTTAACTTCTTTTCATCGTAAAACTTTCATTAAATTCTGTGATACAACTTGGAATTTTCACAGTCAAGAAATTAAAGAAATAAATTTTTTTTAATTTTTTTTTCCGCGATTTTTTTTTCTGTGTATATTTTTTCACAACCTTCACACATAGGAACACAACGTTTTCTTGAAAAGTTTTTTGTGCAACCAAAGGTTTTCGAGCAACAAATTATTAAGTGAAGTGCTATTCAAAATGCTAACGCCCTTTTTAAAACTGACTCTTGAGTCCAAAAACTATTTGTAACAATGGAAAAAACTAACTTTCGTGGGTAAAACGTGTGTACAGATTTCAAATTTAATCGGAGGCACGCGAAGTTGGTCGGTAGGTTATTTCGCCTGGAAACGCCCTTTGCGCAAACGCTTTGTAAACCCATATTTGTACGTGTAGCATCATGCCCCTATTTTAATTTTGAGATTAGCACTTCAGTTATCAAAATGTCGACGAAGGACGAGAAGCAACGCATCAAAATTTTGCACGTGCATGGCGAAAAGCCAAACTACTCTCACGCCAAGTTGGCGAAATTGTTGAATGTGGCTAAATGAACTGTTACCAACGTATCAAAAGTGTTCGGTCAACGTGTGTCGACAGCCAGTTTCGAGCGGAGCCCCAAACTCTCCTTGAGAGATGTCGCAAAGAAGCTGGGAGTGGCACCTTCAACCGTGGATAGAGCTAAAAAAGGAACTGGACTGTCGACTTACAAGAAAGTGGTGACGCTAAATCGCGACGATAAACAAAACACGTCGGCCAAAGCACGATCGCGAAAGTTGTACACGACGATGCTGACGAAGTTTGATTGCGTGATACAGGAGGATGAAACATACGTCAAGGCAGACTTTAAACAGCTTCCTCGACAGGAATTTAATATGACAACCGGACGGGGAAAAGTGACAGATATTTTTAAGCACATTAAACTGTCAAAGTTCGCGAAGAAATATCTGGTGTGGCAGGCCATCTGTACCTGTGGCTTGAAGAGTAACGTTTGCATTGCGGCCGGAACCGTCAACCAGGAAATTTATCTGAGCGATTGCCAACAAAAACGTTTACTGCCTTTCCTGAAGCGAAACAATTGTTCCGTTCTCTTTTGGCCAGATTTGAAATTTTACCATTACGGAAAAAAAGGCCATGGAGTGGTATGCTGCCAACAACGTTCAAGTGGTGCCCAAGGACAAGAACCTTTCCAGCACGCCAGAGCTTCACCCAATCGAACAATATTGGACCATCGTCAAGCGGAACCTTAAGAAGACTGAAAAAGCTGTTGTGAGCGAGAAACAGTTCAGGGCAAACTGGCGTTCTGCGAATAAGGGAGACTATTCAAAATCTTATGGCAGGAATTAAATGAAAGACCCGGCAATTCGCATTCGGTTAACAGAAAGATTAGCTGAATATTTTTCCTGTAATCTGTATTATCTGAACTTGAAAAAGAAAAAAAATGGCTTATTAATAAAACTTTTGATCGACTCACACATTTCTGTTTGCCCAAATTTTGATTGGAACACCCTTTATGTGGTCTACCAGTTCATCGAGTCGTTCCATGTGCCCAAGATACTCGTATTTCTCCATAAATTGGTCGTAGGTGGACTCAACGTCGGAATTACGTTAGAGGCGGTGCTCCAAACCGAGGAATCAGTGCTTGGCAATTAGTTCTGACTCTCCCAGATCGATCACTTGGTTTTCAGTTCTTGGCAGCCGAACGATGTATCGCCTCGTCGGGTCTCTGGGCGTGCTTGAAGTGTTGAACTCCTCAAATCTCTTCAGGTACTGGACTGAACGAATTGTTTGGATGCAAATAAGATATTATTTTTTCGATACATAATTAAACAAAATATGTTCTAACAGAAATATGAAAACATGCTTTTGATCAAACAAATCTACAACAAATACCTCGCTTTTCAGGTCATGTTCGGTGAACTCGAACGGCGTCAAGCCTTGTCCTCGTTTACTAAAAAAGAGCAGTAAACATAAATTGCTCATGTCATTCTGCGCTTATCTCATGCATATTTCTCTTTTTTCTTTTCCACCCCTCCCCCCAGACGTTCCCGTGGTGACACTGGAGTACGGAACGAATTACAACTACACCTCGTCGATCCGGGAGGGTGCCGACGTCTATTTCGAGTGCAACATCAAATCCAACCCGTGGGTGTACAAAGTCATCTGGCGGCATCAAGTAAGTTGGCGTTATAAAATGTGACTTATTTCCTCCTCCCTGAACCTCCCCCCTCCCCACCACAGAACCCGAGAACAAATGAGCCAGCATGCGAGCAGAAGTTGCTTTATTACCTTTCCTCGTACTTCCAGCAAATTGCAACAACATTCCTCATACATCACAAAAATAAATTAATCCTTGTGCTGTTGCGATTTAGTATTCATGTGAGGATACAAGTCGAGTTTCTTGCCAACGGAGGATTGTGTCTCCCAGGGGGGTGTCGGAATTATTTTTTTGCTGTCCAACCTCCATCTCCGAAGGGACCCATGCCGGAGGTTGCACTCAGTAAATACTTATATCCTCTCACTTATCTGATGTCGTTTCGGTTTATTGCCGGTGCTTTCCCAGCCGGGCCCTTTTTTCCTGCCAGCGGAATCCTTGTCATTTCACTCTCGACACCCACAAAAACGCCATGCTGGTTTTTGCGCTGTAGTGTTGGTTTTTTTTCTTCTTCCCCTTATCCTCGAAGGAGAGAGAGGTCAACGCAGGGCACTGCGTAACGACACTTTACGGATGGATGAACGATGGCGGTGTAGTGTATACTAATTATATCCTTTTATTACGGCGATGTTCCGGGCGGTTGGAGCTTGGATGATTAGAAAGAGGACCACTTGAGAGCTGCGTGCTGTTTGATGTCGGAGGAGTCGAGTCATCGGGCGGAATTTTGCCAATGTAGATAATTACATTTTCGGCTGCCGTTGTGATTCATCAAAGATTTAAGTTCCATGAAAATGAGATTTCGTTGAATTTCACAATTTTTCAATTTTATTGGCTGACAGCCTTTTCAAAGGAAGTCCAATTCGTCAAAAGTTGTTCTCGACAATTGAAAAACAAATTTCACTGAAATTCGTTGATTGACTGAGTGCAACTCAAAAAGGAAATATTTACAGCAAGCAGAGAAAAAATCTAGATCCGGGTTACTTAGGTTTCCTTTAACGGCGCAAAAAACAAAAAGAAAAAAAAACAATCACCCCTGTTCCCGGCAACAATCTCGAAATGAAGATGTAGATTAAGTGTGTACCCGGAATTAAACCACCCAAGTAAAGGTTGCCGTAATTATCTCGTTTTTTGCGGGCCTAGCAATTCGTTCCCCTCCCACTTGGCAACTTGTCCCATCGTCATGCATTAGTAATTACCAAACGACTTGCTCAAATTCCTTCGTTTTGTCTCCTTTGTTGGTGGAGAATCCTTTTGTTCAGCAATTCTTCCGAAAATAAAAGTTTCAATTCCCTTGAGAGGCACACACACACGGCCACGGGAAACAGCTCGAAATTCACTAGAACTTCTCGCACTCTTAATTCACGTGGTTATTCAGCCTCCTACTTTCACCAGCATTCGACCAAATTTTGCATGATTTCCATCGACCGTGTGCCGCTTTCCCGTAATGGAAAGAAAACGGTCGCAATTGCCGGCTTACAGTAGGCTTCGGCTTTTGTGAAAGGATTTCCCCCCACCAAAAGCTCCCTCCTCTTCCGACCATCGCTGAAGGTTTACTTTGGTCTTTTGTACTAATTCGTTTGTCGTTTTTCTATTTCTTTCTTCTCCTACTACAGGGTCGAGAGCTGCTGAACAATCCATCGGAGGGCATAATCGTGTCGAACCAGAGCCTGGTGCTGCAGAATGTAAGCCGCTCCCGGGCCGGGCTGTACACTTGCGTCGGGAGCAATCGGGAAGGCGACGGCGAGAGCAATCCCGTTCATCTGGATATCAAATGTAAGTTCGGGAGAGGGTTTTGGGTGCTGTTCTTGTTTCGAATGCGTGATCGTCGGATTGGCAATGCACAGTGGAGCGGTTCCATATCATTTCAGCAACGAGTAATTTTCATATTTTTTGATTTGCATGAAACCTTGCATACAAGTTTTTGGGGAAGAAAAAACGCCGTTTTGCACATCGCCGGTTTCGCCATTTTTGAATCTAGCCTTACTATATGAGAGAGGGCCTATGAAAAGGCTGCACATGATATCTTCGGAACGGTATCTCGGAAACGGTTTGTCCGATTGGTTTGATGTCATCGGCGAAGTTTAAGACAATTGTTGGTGCTATATGGAAAAAAATATGCACGGTAAAAATAAGTTTGGTTTTGTGTTTTGAACCAATATATCACGTTATTTTCGCCAAAAGTTACATGTCAATAATTTTTCTGAAATTGTCAACTATCTGTACATCAGCTGACTAAAAAAATGCTATTTGAGTGCACGATGAGTCGTTCTGGAGAAAATAGGTTACAAGGAAAAAAAAATTTTTTTTTATATTACAATTTTCAAAAAATGCTATTGAAAAAGTCAAAAGTTTGTCATCCTAATTTTATAGAAAGACACATTGAATTTGCAAGCAAAAAGTACTTCGGTAACATTTTTCTACAGATGCACCGTTTAGAAGATGTTACTGATTTATTATGAGTTTTTGATAACTGTGTTAAGTTTTGGCCGCTTTTCGGATGTGCCTTTGTGTTTTCCAGTTTCACTGGTATTTTTTCGGAAAATATTGGAAAATTTTGAGTTAAAATAGACACTGACAGCTTAAAGATTCGAGTTGGTTCTCTGCCTTGTAAAAGTATTTTTTGAAAAACAGACCTACAATCCCACTATCATGGAACAACCAGTTTCTTCGGGTTGTTGCTGGGTACTGTGTTGAAATTATGTGCATTTCAACTCTTGCATGTCGCTTAACGGTTCAATCCACTTAAACTGGATGTGTTTATACATGTGCATATTTTCTCTCTATTGCCGGGCATCGCCGCAGAACATCAAACCGATGCTGACAACTCGATTTCGAGATACACCTTTTTGAGGCACTGCCGTCACGGCTCTCTCAATTGGCAATGACTAAGGCAGATTGAGACTTATTTTTGAGGGATGGTGATTGTGCGCAATAAAAATAACATTATATGTTGGACATCGTATCTAGTTTATTTTTATTCCATGTATTTTTATAAAATTGTTGTTTACTAGCTTTCTTGTTCTGATCTCGAATATTTTGGCATCTATTGTCAGGTCGAGTTCCGACAGATGAACTTCTGGCCTTTGTTGTATTTTCTGATAGAGGAAGAAATAGAGTGGAACTTTTGGATTCTTGCGTATTGATGTTCAAAAGGGAGATGTTCGCTCGTTACGCGAAGGCGCCAGAGTGAACAACGATGTTTTTGGCTAGAATTGAAAGATATGAGAGAGAAAGTTTTTGATAGTTCCTTGGTTGTGCGGCAGGCTCGGAAACAGCGGATGACTTTAGGAGAAAATTGAGCGAAAGGGCTATGTGCAGATGGTACTCGAGACCACGGCATTGTTTGCCTAACATCCCTGGGGTAGAGTTCAAGCACCGGACTAAGTCCACCGCTTCGTGCTCTGTTCGCGGAAGAATCAGATTAGAATTTGTTTTATTCAACGCACGGCTCTGTAAATAAAAATATGGATTCCCCTAATATTTTCATATTTTTCACAATTTTTTTTGACTCAAGATCAACAAAATAATGCCACTTCTTTGTGAAATTTTCTGAGAGATCGATTTGAATTGGTTCCTATCACCACACGGCACTGTGAACGTAAATATGGCATGATTTTACCCGCAGTTCCCGCTAATAGTTTTGTGTTGTATGTGAAAACACGTTGACAGAATCAACTCAGCATTTGACTTATCGTTTTCTCAACTCTGGTTTTCTGTTCACTCTCATTTTTACACATATTTTTCTTTAATTGATGAATAGCCCTGACTGAGAATGAGTAAACCTGAATAAGAAGAAAAAACGGACTAACAAACTATTAAAGTCATTGAAGCAAGTTAGTTCTCCGAACGTGTTTTCATATGACGGCACGGTACCTCATGAACTTCGAGGGTTTCGTTCAGTTCATTCAGTTGCATTCATCAAGCTTACCCAACTGCAAGGAAGACTATTACCTTGTGCGGTAGAAAGTTGGAGAGATTACAAGAAGAGGTACTACCGGCAGCTGTCCGAATGTGAGTGTCAGAGACGGGAGAATGGAGATGAATGCAAAGAAGTTCATTGCATTCATTTTTGCCGGTTTTGGCTGGTCCTGTTAAAAATAACCCTTCGAGCACTTTGCCCGCTGTACATCCAACGAGGCATATAGGGTCCCCTGGTGGCTTCCCTGTGTTCGATAGCTTTCGACTGGGGTCTGGATTTGCCAGGACGTCCGAGAAGACGTCGCGATCCAGGCATCTTTGCATTGCCGCCCTGAACATTGCGGGTGCCAGTGAGATAGCCGTCTTGATGGCCAGGATCGGCATCGTTTGTAATGGTTGCTTCGTCCCTTTCGCCATTATCATGGGGCAATTCAGCCATCATAGGAGGCCAGGGTCTCTGGTTGTGGCTTGGAAAGAGTCGCCAATGATGACCTGTAATAGCTCTGGTGATTACTCGGTTGGAGCGGTCGTGCCTTTGGTTTTAGAGATTACAACCCGATAGGCGTCACCCCTTGGATTCGTGTTAGCTTTCTAACATAGACCCTCAAAGCAGGCTCGCCTGTTGGCCTATATTTGTTTCTTGAGTGCAGCCTTAGCGGTGGCTCCGTTCTTTCAAAGTTCAATCGCGCTCTTTGCATCCTCCTTCTAGCTTGGTGGCAGGTTTTCCGGAGATCAGCGATCTTTTCTGTCCATCAGTAAACCGGCAACCTTCCATCCCTAGGTTTAATCTTTCTGGGCATGGTTGCATCGCTCACTCGTGCAAGAAGTACTACGAGTTGATCACCGCGAGGATTTTGGGTATCGCTCAATCTCTGTTTCCGCTCTAGCGCCTCTTTAAATACTTCCATATCGCAGTACGACTTCCTCCATCTGCGGACGAACGGAGTCGGTGCGCTGCCTAGCGCTGTGGTTGATGCTATGGCGAACCGATTGGTGGTCTCTATATATATATATATAATCAACTCCGCTCCGTTTCTATAGTAGGTACTACTAGAACATACGTTGGCCAGGTCTACGTTGAGTCTGGCCGGGGCCTCCAGCAGAATCTGGCCCCTTGAGATGGTAAGTCGACTGCCCCGTTCTAACGCCCAAGCGTTGAAGCCACTCGCTTCTACCAGCTGGCTATGGCCAGTTAGCTCCGTTGTCCTCCAATCTACCATTTGTGCAAACTGGTCAACCGACCACCTCGGCGCGCATAACAGCTGCAATTGAACACTCCATTCACTTTTGCGACTGCGAAGCCCTCATTTTAAGTGGACATAATCTCCTGGACTGGAAACTTGCCCAGCATCCATAGTACCGCCTTATTAGATCTACCCGGAACCTAGTTTCCGTTACCGGCATGGATACGATATGGGTCAAATAATATTACGGTATCCGTTCCTGACTCGCGAACTGCCTGACACAGCAGTTGCTGGGCCACCTCACAGTGGTTAAGGTTCAATTGGATTACCTGTATTTGGCTTTTGTAGGCCGGGCACTTGGGAACTCCCGTGACGTGCTTGTCCTCTGATTTCCTAGAGCACGTAATGCATTTGTGGGGCTCCTAGCAGTCCCGGGCCTTGTAATCTTTTCCTCCGCATTTTCGGCATAGATCGCTCCTTTTGGTGCCTTTACATTCCCACGACATGTGCTCGCTATCAAGGCACTTAAGCACGCCATGGGCGGCTGATGCAAACTCAGTGGGCAAACAGACCACCCGACTTTAAGTTTTTCCACTCTTGGAGCCGTGTCTGCGGCGGCAACCGGCGGTCGTATTGTTACCACTTGTGTCCCAAGTGAACCCTTTCGCAGCCGTATGGCTGTTGTGGTAACCTTGACCCCACACTGGGCCTTATTGGCCATGGAGATTTCGCCAGCCTCCATGAGCTCGTTCAAGTTTTTACATAGGAGAGCCACCAACGTGGCTACGGCACGTACCTCTACTACCACTCCTAGGGCCTGTTCGGCCAGCTTTCTATACGCTGGGCCCTTCAGCTTCATGTCCTTCTTAAGCTCTAGGATTTTTTGCCGGTGTGAGTACGGCGGATGCTCCGCACGTCAGCGCCCAGATTCGCAAGCTTAGCGTTGCCGCGTATCGCCTTGAGAACTTCGGAGTACTTAGACTCTTTGGTCTTCACGAGGTTACGCTTTTGAGCCAGACTTCGATACGCTTTTTCTTTCTGAGGTATATCTCCCTTTTGCCGGACCTTAGTCCATGGGTTTTTCCTGCCTCTGGAAGGGTTATCGCTCGTCCCTCTTTTGTTGTCCCGTTTATTACTGGGACCGGTCCTATCGCTTGGCGCACTCGTTGAACGTGGCGTTTCGCGCACCACCGAAGGTGGTATTGGCGCTATTGGTGCCTTTACTGCGTTTCCCGCCTTCACCGCCTCTGCCCCCGTTGCAGCCGTTGCCTTTTTTGCTTCCTTTGGTGCTGGGGTCACTCTCTTCACGCCCCGCAGGACGTGCAGTTGGACCCTCTCGCGACATGCCGCCTGAATGGACCTACGAAGCTTCAACAAGCTATGTTTGAGGTCCTTGATGATGCTGTTGCGACTCAAAGTAAAGTTGATTATCGCATTCAGCTGTTCGGCGACTACCAGCACTCTAGGAAGCGTGTCATGCTTCCTCTCCATTGCCCTCATGATCCCAGGCGCATCCTGGCCTCTCCGGTTTTACCAGAGACCCCTGCTTCTGAGGTAGTCGCACTTCCGCACGTATCGGATGCGCCGCCAGATCCTGCCTTCTTGCCGGGGACCTTATAAGTCCTCTTTTGGTGAACGGGTTCACCTTCTCTCTCTGCGTCGTTCTATTGGAAGCTTGCGGCTCCATGGTGTTGGGTCCCCCCTCAGCCGCTATCCATAACTACGTGAAGTAATCGCTATAGTGATCCCATGGTTGTCTTTGCTCGCTTGGAGGCCATGCTAGGGTTGACATGGGCCTTCATAGGGACACCGCATTCAGATCCTGATCGGCGTAGGTCAGGATGGGCATCTGAGCATACTCCCGCCCGGCTAGCAAAGCCGGTCGGTAGAGATGGAACGAACTGAAGACCTGCCGAGGTTTTAGTGAGGCAGAGACAACCTATGTCGCATGAAACCACGCCATTTCCTGTAAGTGTCACCTAACAGTACTCAGGGAGACGACATAGGTGCCAGCCCGAAATCGTGGTACCGTGGAGAGATTCCGTAAATCAGCCAGTTTCCGTAATTGGGATCTTACTGACATTGACCCCCAGGCAGAGCCAAGAAGCGCAAAATGGATACACGAACGGACACCAAGATCATGCGCGATGTAAAAAAAACCCGAAAATAACATTCCGTGAAATCCAGGAAACCCTTCAGCTAGCAGTGTTAACAAAGTTGCCCGGACGCTGCCATTGATCAGCAAGGCAAACAAAGCCAAACGGCTTATGTTTGCTATTGAGCATGCTGAGTAGAGTTCTGAAAAATGGTTCTCTAGACGGACGGAAGAATCAAAATTCGAGTTTTTTAGTCGAAAGCGGCGGGTTCGAGTGTGTTGCAGATTGAGGCCACTTCAAAGGCACGGTGAACGGAAATGTGGTGGTCTGGGGGTGCTTTTCTTGGATTTGAGTGGACGGGCCCTGAAGAGAAGTTCGTATTGCAGCACGACAACGACCCGAAGCAACCTACCGAGAAGACCAAGTCTTTCTTCCGGTCTTGTCGGATCAAACCGCTGGAATGGCCTCCATTAAGCCCGGATCTCAACCTCATCGAGAATTTTTGGCTGATTCTAGATGCCAAGGGTCGACAAAACTGGTGTTACCAATAAATTCAACTGTTTTGAAGCCCAGAAACGCGCCTGGGAAGAGCTTGATCCACTGCACCTAAGGAACCCGGTGGAGAGCATGCAGAAGCGCTTTCAGCTAGACCTGAAGGCCAAAGAAGGACACTTGAATTGTTCAAATGCTTTTCTATTACTTAAATTTTTCTTCCCGGAAGTCACACTGAAATGGGCACTTATTCTTGTCATTGTTTTTCCTCAACATGAATTGATTTTGTTTTTCTTCAAGTCGAACTCTTTTCTTATTATTATTCCGTAAGTGAAACTTTAAAAGAAAATGAGAGATAATATATCAAAAATGACTACAATATGTTAACTCTAATATGAACCAAATAAATGAGAGAAATTCAAATAAAAAAAATTAAGAGGTGGGCACTTAATTTTGCAAATCAGTGTAATAAACAAGTTATTTTAAATTTATACCTATTTTTTCATAGTTTTTAGGCAATTCATCGACGGTCTCCTTATTATCTGTACTTCTTAAATTTTCCAAAAAGTTTGTTATAACGCGCTGGAACGATTTCCTGGCTTCTTTCTCATCTTGTGTCAAAACTGTATAAAATGCGGAAGCATTGGGCAGTTTTTCGACACTTTCCTTTATCTACGCGTCAGATAATTTGGAAATATCGTTTTCAAACTTCTTGTGACGATTTCTCTGACCAGAAATTTTGACCTCCTTGGATTTCTCTTGCGATAGATCGAGGTCTCGCAACAAATCATTAAATTCGGATTGTGTAAACAAGTTTGGGTTTCTTTCCAATTCCACCTCGAATATCTCTTCGCTTTTTGTAACGGTTGATTAAACAGATGGGTTTCGTTTCCGCTCTGGATGAACATGATACGGGACTGAACTTGAATGTAGAACAAGTTTTGTGGATACTCATCTGTTTTGTGACGTTCTTGTTGCTTAACTTTTGTTACACAGCAAAAAAAAACAGTCGACACCATATGTTGGGCATGTCAAAGGACAAATACCGACTGAGAAATAACAAATAAGTGAGATAGTAAGTATGACATAAACACTTATTTAGTTTAGAGAAGTACCAAGAACTACGATACTGTATATCGTTTATATGGAAGTTACTCAAAAAATCAAGAACTGCTTAACACTTTTGGAATCCACATTTTGTTAAAGTCTTCAGGATCAATTTTAAAATAATGCCTCTATGCAGTTTGCAACGAAGCAGTGAAATTGACCGATTTTGTAAAAATCACTGGAGTGGGATCTTCTGCTAATATACAGCAGTGATTGAAAATTTTCTTTGACGCTACATAACATAGGAAGAATGAAGAATGTTTCTTCCCGCTTCTTTTTCCGGACAGTTTCTACAACTTCGTCGACGATTTCAATATTAAGGCCTCACCAACCTGCAGCGTTTTGTTTGCCGCCGCTGCGAAATCACCGCGGTGAGATTACATGGTGTCTTATGGAAGCGCACAAACCGACGCGATGCGTTTTTTAATACCGTCGGTTTGTGCTCTCCCATAAGCCGCTATGTAATCTCATCGCGGCGATTTTGTCACCGCGATTTCGCTGCGGCAGCGGCGGTGAAAAAATCGAAAAAAAAAAAAAGCCTTTAATCGCACCAGCGAATCACATAAAGAGCACCGGCGCGTCCTCGCACAAGTGTACGCAGGCGAGAACACTTGGGCGAAGACAGATGAGAGCACGTGAGAGCAGTCGTTTAAAAGATAGAGTGATTCACTCTCTCCAAGCCATGCCATCACAGGCGCACACTTTCACTCTGTCTACTTACCACCGAATAAAAGAACACTTTGCTTTATCTGTGGTAAGTTATGACTATATCCTCTTTGAAAGTACAAATCTCACGCGCCGGTGTAACATTAGTGCGAAATGCCATCTCTGGTATTTAGAGATATTTTTAACATTCCGTATACATGCAACCATTTCTGCTAATAGACCAAACTGTGCAACATCAATGGAAGTGACATTACATTACGCTCAAGTGTAAATCTATAAACAGATGAATAAAGTCGCAACTGCTTCGGAATGAACCGAATGTAGAATTTTGTCAATTATCCCTGAAGTCGATACAAATGCCGAATGAAGAAGCTAGATTGACATTACATCCCGCAACCCTGCGCAAACATTGAATTCTTTGAGCATTTATATCCGACCCAGAAAAAGTCACCGGCTTCAAAAATATGGCTTCCGCATGCTCGAAGCGAAAAAAAAACGGAACAAACCAAAACAAAAACCAGAATCTTCCGTTCTGATGAATCGGTACAGGCCGGAAGCCCACAAAATTCCAAAACACTTCTGATAGCGAGTGCGGTCGGAGAGGTCGAGAGAAAGAAAACATTGGAAGGGGAGCAAAAACAATCATCGTGTTATCGCTGACAGCACGTCTGCCGCAGAGAAAGCGCTTTTCTTATTTTCATTTAACTTTTCCTGTTTTGCGGTGGTGCGGCAGTGGATGCGTTTCGCCTTTTCTCGTTTTTTTTTTTGGTTGGGCATTCGGTGTGTGTGTGTTTGGTTTTTATCGGAAACCAACCGAGGTTTGCACTGAAAGAAATCTTGAAAATTTCACCAACTAACCAAAATGAACAGAAATAACTTACATTTGTGATTGTAAATTTTCGGTTTTACCATGTAGTATACAAACATATTTTTTCTAATTTTTTTTCTACAAAATGGCGGCCGTTGAAATGCGTTGAAAAAGTCGTTGTACTTTGCTTGTGCCGGCTCTCTTGGTCGCAGATTTGATCTGAAATCTGCTTACCCAAAAAAATTACATTAACTACACTAACAGTTAATAGATGAATTGAAAAAAAGTAAAAAAAAAAATAATTGCACTTTTCGTGTAACTTTTTTTGAAAAAATCCACATTTTTTTACCATTTTATCTCTTGTTTCCATATTTGATAATAAAATATAACAATACTAAAATAAAGAAATCCTTTAACTTTCAGTTTAATCGAATAATTAGTTTAAGAGGCTCTTATAATTGTAAAAAAGCTTCGATCGGTTTGAGTAAAAACTTCCTCTTGACATTTTTTTTCAGAAATGAGTTTTTTTTCACGCTCTAACTGTATATTCCCCCTTAAGAAGATGCTGAAAATTAATGCTACTTTCATAAACATGTGGAGTTGAAAATTGGATGGGAGGCTTTTTTTTCGCATTCTGAAAAGAGAAAAAGGACTCGTGGACACAAATTTGGAACAACTAGTTTGCATTAAATTTTACGTTTTTAACTGTTTCAATGGTGCGAAGATATTGCAAATTAATCTGAAAACATCAACAAACTTATAGAACGGATGATAGATCGCAAGTCGACTCTTAGAGAGATGGCAGAGGAAACTGCTCTTGGATCCTTTCAAGACATTTTGGTTGGTCACACAAAAATCCGGACATACAAAATATATTTTTGAAAAACAACAGCTTGTTTTTGGTTCACATCATTCATTTCATTTCATAGTTAAATGTGATACTCGACACCGCTGCATATAGATTTATATGGATTTATTTCCATGAGCTTTTGCGCGCACTTTCTTATTCACTCCTTTCATCAATCTTTGCACGGTGTCCTTGTCAGTTTTCTTCGAAGCAGTAAGCCACTTAGAACGAAATTCTTGGATCGTTGATACCTCTCCACCGAGCTTTTTGAGGTTTTCCTTGACCATAGACCAGTATGTTTCAATCGGGCGCAGCTGTGGACAATTTGGTGGAGTACAATCCTTGCAGAATAAGGATTGAGTCGCATGTTTTCTAAGTAAAGGTTAGAGCCGCTATATGAGGCCTTCTTGCTGGTAAATCTCAGCGTTTACGGTACCTGTGGTTACGAAAATCTGAGATTTTAGCCCACAGGAACATATTGCTTGCCAGACCAGATATTTTTCAGGGAATTTGGTTTTATATTTCCGTTTCAGATGTTGAGGGGCATCTTTCCGGCTAGTTTTTGAAGCAGTATGTTTCGTCACCCATGACAACACAATGGAATTTTGTGAGAAGTTGTTCATAGAGCTTTCTGGAGCGTGTTTTTACCTATTTTTGTTGGTTTGCGTTACGATCTGAGTATGATTGAGCTTTGAATGGTCGCAATCTAGTCTATGACTTCACTTTTTGCACAAAACCGGTTGACATTTGCCCTTTTTTCGCAAATGTTTGTAGGATTTTTTTTCTCCTTCCTTGTGTTGCTTTGTCCAAGTTCACCACAACTTCCAGCTTTGCATTCGGGAGTAAGACCCTCTTTATAACGTGTAATCACATCTACAACAGTTGATTTTGATACATTTAACGATTTTGCGATGAATCAAACAGTAGAGTTTGGAATTTCCAAATATTTGTGCCAAATAGATTTCCTGCATGCTAGTTCAGACGGCGCCATCTTGAATACAGAATGTGTTTTTGTAAACAATGTGTGTGGTTCACGTTTGTCTTTGTATTGGTTATGTACATAACAAGTTTCATTCTATTTCCTAGTGATTTGACTAAGAAACAGGAAAAATACTTTGTCCGGATTTTGGTGTAAACGACCTTAAATGGTTTGGGCCTCAGACTTGCCGCTGTAAAGCTGGTGCCGAAAGACCTGAATTTCATGCAAAAAAAGGAACCGCGTTGACGTTGCAAATGACACAATTTCCAAGGCTGAATCTGACCCAATATTTATCTAACGAATAATTACTAGAAACTAGACGTGGATTTTTTTTACCTATTTATTTTCTGTCGGCCTATTTCCTCACATGGTGACAATCACCGACGCCCGGGAGACGACTACACCACCTGGACCCTACCTAACGACTCATGACAATGAACCGGGACCAACGGCTTTACTTCCCTTCTGAAGGAAGACGTGACCAAGATTTTTTCGCTTCAGAAAAACCACCGACGTTGACTGGGATTGAACCCAGACCCACTGAGGTGCCGACGCCGGCAGACGTGGATTTTTAAGAATGACAATCAAGACATCAAGTTAGTGAATGGCGTGCACCGAATGAGCTGCAACCGAGAAAACCACGTCGTTTTCAGTTGAAAAAGAAGGCGATGCTTACAGTTTTCCCATGAATTACAAGGTTGTTGTGTATCAGGAATTCCTTCCACAAGGCCATACCGAAAACAACGAGCATATAATGAAACCGGGCGTTATGAAACCGGAATTGTGGGCAAACAACTCGTGGACTAAAAATATGACTCCCTGCGACTTGTTCGTATTCGGTCGATTCAAAACGCGTTTCAGTACCCGAGAAGATATCGATCATGGAAATATCGCAGATGGCTTTTTTTTTAAATACAAACAACGAAAATTTTTTTGGCCATACTGCAAACCGAATGTAAAAAATTGTTAAGAGGATTGGATAAAGCACTGACAAAAGTGCATTGCAGTCGATGGTACTGAGGGGGACACTATCGATTTTGATGTATACTCTCGTATTTTAAATTTCCAGTATAAATATTTACGAGATAAAGATTGTACTTGAAAAAAATGCAACACTGTCTTTTGTGTACAACTTTTATCAAAAACAATGAAATTTTCAGTAAAACTAGTTTAGAAAAAAATGTTGATATGTGCACTTTAACCGGCCAGAACCCATTAATGGGTAAAAATGTACCCAGTTTTTGAAAGTATATGAAGCTGTCAAAAAAAATGGGTACTTTTAAAATCAAAATAATGCATACAATAGACCCATTTTTTTATTCAATGAGAGATCAAAAGATGGGTATTTTTTACCCATTAATGGGAAAAAAATATCTTAATATTTTCTTGACTCATACAACGTGTGTGTGCAGTTCTACAAATAATAAAAACTTCGTGGAATCCTGTCCACGAAAACGCGAAAAATATAGAAAACCTGAAGGTTAAATTGGATAGTCAAAAACTGAGAGGCACGTTATTAATTTATTATAATACTTTAAAATGCTTCAATTTCATCAGTAGAATCCTACTTCCGAGTACGTGTCAATTATTAAAAGCTTATCAGATGTATTCCACGGTAGCCTTCAGGAATTGTTTGGGCGATGTAGGAATCTGTCTGGATGTAAACGATGTGATGACCGCATCAATGGACCACTCGAACGTCGCCGAAATATTTGCCGATGTGGAAACCTCCGAACGAAACTTGACATACCTTAGAGGTCAGCTCGGAGGTAAAAGGCCTGAGGCTAAAGAGTTGTCTTTACGAAAAAATACACAAATGCAAGTACAAATACAGCTATTGCAATGAAATATTTTTATTTTCGTGCTAATTATTCAATATCATAAGTAAAAACAAATCACGAAAAATGGGTATTTCATACCCACTACGCAAGTAACAAACAATTTGAAAATGGGTATTTCATACTCATTTTCCAAATAACAAAAGTTTTGAAAAATGGGTATTTCATACCCATTTCGCAAATAACAGACATTTTGAAAGCTGGGTAAAGGGCGATACGGTCAAAATTTGATCAATATCATCTTGACGTATTTCTTTCAATTTTGCATTTAAAAAACCTGAACACCCCTCATTTTGAAGGTGTGTGTGTGTAGAATGTTGCTCCTATTTTGATTTTGGAATTCACTCTTCAGTTGTCAAAATGCCGTCCAAGCAAGAAGAGCAGCGTATCAAAATTTTGCTCGCGCATCGCGAAAATCCGAGCTACTCGCACGCAAAGTTGGCAAAATCGCTAAAAGTTGCCAAATCAACCGTTACAAATGTAATTAAAGTTATTAAAGCCAAAAAACGAGCCGGACTATCGACTTACAAGAAGGTAGTGACTCCAAATCGCGATGATAAACAAAATACGACGGCCAAAGCGCGATCCCGGAGGCTGTACACGACGATGCTGACGAAGTTTGACTGCGTGGTAATGGACGACGAAACCTACGTCAAAGCCGACTACAAGCAGCTTCCGGGACAGGAGTTTTATACGGCAAAAGGAAGGGGAAAGGTAGCAGATATTTTCAAGCACACGAAACTGTCAAAGTTCGCAAAGAAATATCTGGTTTGGCAAGCCATCTGTACCTGTGGCTTGAAAAGCAGCATTTTCATAGCTTCCGGGACTGTCAACCAAGAAATTTACGTGAAAGAGTGTTTGAATAAACGTCTGCTGCCTTTCCTGAAGAAACACGGTTGTTCCGTACTGTTTTGGCCGGATTTGGCATCTTGCCATTACGGTAAAAAGGCCATGGAGTGGTACGCCGCCAACAACGTGCAGGTGGTTCCCAAGGACAAGAACCCTCCCAACACGCCAGAGCTCCGCCCAATTGAGAAATACTGGGCTATTGTCAAGCGGAACCTAAAGAAGACCAAAAAACTGCTAAGGACGAGCAGCAGTTCAAGGCAAACTGGCTTTCTGCGGCGAAGAAGGTGGACAAGGTGGCTGTACAAAATCTGATGGCAGGGGTCAAGCGTAAGGCCCGGCAATTCGGATTTGGAAATGCGGAAGCCTAACTGAATATTTTTCCTGAATTTTATACTAATTGAACTTGAAAAAGAAATTTAATTTGATTTTTTAAGTAAACGATTTCACCGATTTACACGCGTTTTCCCTTGACCAAATTTTGACTGTATCACCCTTTAAAAACTACCCGACAGTCTGATGTACAGGCTCTTTACCCATTAATGGGTAAATCTGTTTAACCCATTAAAGGAGTTACCCAAGTAGCACACTATGATCATAATTATTAGTAGTTACTTGATTATGACTTAGCAAGTCACATTTATGTTATCTCAACCGAATGGCAACAAGTGTGCTACTTGGGAACCCACTTAAGTTTGAAATGGGTGATATTCTACCCATTAATGGGTACTGGCCGGTTACAGTGTGCAAAGTTTCGTCATAATCTGTCAAGTGGTTATCGAAATGGCTTCCAAGCAAGAAGTGATTCAACAAAAAAATATGGATGGATCCAAAACAGTTGGAAGTCGACAATTTGACAGTATTCCGTGTGGTAAAATCGTTCAACGAGACCCAGATGACCCAGCGTCAGTGGTGAGCTGAAAGCTTGAAAAAGCGAAGACGACCGACCCCGTGAACGCAAAGAAGCTGAGGGATTACATCAATAGCAAAAAGAAGGTTAAGTCTTCCGTCTGGTTCGTCCAGCAGACAATGAAGCGGGTCGGATTTCATGTCTTCAAGGTGAGAAAGGTGCGTAATCGAACCGATTAACAGAATGAAGTGGCCGGATTCCGCGCCAGGAAACTGAACCGCAAGTGGTTGGTGCGGTCGACATGTATCATAATGGACAACGAGACGTACATTGAAGTGGGTGCCAAATAGATCCCCGGTCTGGAGTTTTTCGTCGACAAATACCTCCTGGATGTTCCGGAAG
This sequence comes from Aedes japonicus, assembly GCA_034211315.2. Classification (NCBI taxonomy): domain Eukaryota; kingdom Metazoa; phylum Arthropoda; class Insecta; order Diptera; family Culicidae; genus Aedes; species Aedes japonicus. Next base: position 84,527 of record JASCZW010002190.1, read on the forward strand.
AAGAAGGTTGACAAATTTGCCAGAAAACTACTTGGTGTGGCAGGTGAACTGTGGGTGTGGCAAATTTTGCAAGCCGTACATAACGACCGGCACCATCAATGACCAAAGGTATGATGAAGAATGCCCCCAGAAGCGCCCGCTGCCCTTCCTCCGGGAGTGCACTCTGTTAAGACCGGATATAGCATAGTGCCATTACGAGAAACCGATGATGGAATGGTACGAAGCCAGCGACGCTGTTTTTGTGCTGAAGGAGGCAAATCCGCCGAACTTGCCAGAACATCACCTTATAGAGCGATTATGAAGAGCAAGCTCTGGAAAACAGGGGAGTTTTTCAAAAACGACAAGGATTAGATGAAAGTGTTGATGTTGCAAAGGATTTTATGGGTAGCGTTAAAGCCAAGGTGCAGGCATTTATCCTAGGAGAGGAGGTAGAATAAACCAGTTTTGCAAAACCATAACGCATATGTATTTGTTTACTCCCTGAGTGCTTCAGAAATATCTGACTCAAAATGAACTTTTGGTTATCATTTTTGTCTGTTGCAATTTTTTTTCAAGTACTACCTTTATTATAAAGGATCGAAACGATCAAAATTTGGTCGACTTAAACTTGACGCATTTCATTTCATTGAGCATTGAACTTTGAACAACACCCCTCATTTTGTAGATGTGTGCGTGTAGCATCATGCCTCTATTTTGATTTTGAGATTAGCACTTCAGTTATCAAAATGTCGTGGCAAGAAGAGAACCAACGCAACAAAATTTTGCACGTGCATGGTTAAAATCCAAACTACCCTCACGCCAAGTTGGCGAAATTTTTGAATAAAGTGACTAGATAAACTGTTACCGACGTATTATAAGTGTTCGGTGAACGTTTATCGATAGCCATGAAAGCTAGATCGGGGGAAATCGGAAGCCGGAGGCCACAGCGACGACAGAAAGAGCGACGACAATCCCAACCTCTCCGTCCGAGATTTCGCAAAGAAGTGGGGCCTTCAACCGTGGATAGAGCTAAACAATGAGCTGGACTGTCGACTTACAAGAAAGTGGTGACTCCAAATAGCGACGATAAACAAAACGAGTGCCCACAAAAACGTCTACTGCCTTTCCTAATTCGACACAAATGTTCCGTTCTATTTTGGCCGGATTTGGCATCTTGCCATTACGGAAAAAGACCATGGAGTGGTACGCTGCCAACAACATTCAAGTGGTGCCCAAGAAAAAGAACCCTCCCAACAGGCCAGAGTTCCGCCCAATCGAACAATATTGGGCCATCGACAAGCGGAACCTTAAGAAGACTCAAAAAACTTTTGTGAGCGAGAAACAGTTCAAGGCAAACTGGCGTTCTGCGGCGAATAAAGTGAATAAGCACACTGTACAAAATCTTATGGCAGGTGTTAAACGAAAGACCCAGCAATTCGCATTCTGTAAAAAAAGCTTAGCTGAATATTTCTCCTGTACGCTGAATTAACTAAACTTGAAAAATAATACGAATTCGACTTATTAATAAAAACTTTTATCGACTCACACACATATCTGTTTGACCAAATTTTGATCGGAACACCCTTTAAACTTGTTATTCTTTACCTTTAGCAAACCACGAGTACTTTGTAGCCCCAAATCAACCTTGCTTTTTTTTTAAGAACAAAAATATACAAACAAATTTGTTATGGTTCCGTTATGCTAAAATGGATTTCTGTCTGTCTGTCAGTCTGTCTGAACCTTAAAGAATCGAAAACAGCTTAGCCGATCAGCGTGATATTTTGTATGCAGGGGTTTTTAGGGCCGCGGAAGATTCTTACAAATTCCTGCATAAATCGAGAACCAATCAAGCAAAGGAAACCAAATTTTGCAGGTGGGAGTTTTTGGAGGCAAAAAATGTTTTTTATGGTAGTTTGAGACCACTCCCCTCTCTAGAAGGGGAGGCTCTTATACAAATAAAACAAGTTTCTGCATAACTCAAGAACTTATCAAGCAACTGGAATCAAATTTGGCATGTGGGGATTTCTGAAAATTGTTTCTAGGGTGGTTTGAGACCCTTCCCTTCTCCTATAAGGGGGGCTCTCAAACAAATGAAACTAAGACTTCTGCATAGAATTAAGAAAGCAAATGGAACCAAATTTGGCATGAGGGGATTTTGGAGGCAAGAAATGTTTCTACGGTGATTCGAGACCCCTCCTTTTTCTGGTAAGGGTGAGGAGGGGGGGGGGAGGGGGGAGTTGTGTCATACAAATGAAACACAAATTTAAACCAATTATGAGAATTCTTTCTACTGTTATGAAAATTGGTATGCAGGGGTTTTTGGGACCAGAAAAGGTTCTTATGATGTTTTAAGAGCCCTCCAACGTCTGAAGGTTAGGGGGGCTCCCATAGAAATGAAACACAAATTTCTGCAAGAGAAAATCGAACCAAATTTGGCACGTTGGGGTTTCTGGAGACAAGAAATGTTTCCGCGATGGTTAGAGACCCCGCCCTTCTCAGGGGGGCTCTCATACAAATGAAACACAAATTTCAACCAATCATGAGAACCCATATAACCATTAAGCACTAAAAGTGGCATTATATTAGCATTATATCTGCATATAAAGCAGCACTTAAATGTCTTGAAGCTCTATATTCATATAAGATGCTAATATAATGCTAAGAAAGGCGAAATAACGTGCTTATATAGTGCAGAAGTGACAGCTCGTGAATAGCATTAGTAATGCTATATTAATGCACCTTAACATAACTGTCAGTTTTGATAGCCCGTTTCTGGCACTGCTAATGCTATTATGCTGCAGTTATCAACTGTCTATTTCCGATTTATTTTAGGAACGATTTCTTTTTTGCTTCTTCTTATTGATGGTATAAGCAAAATAAAGGAGGATAATTCATGCATTAATGAGCTATAAATAAACCACTTAGTTTTAATTCATATGATTAGTAATGAACGGGTTTATTAGTATGCGTAAAGTAATATTTTGTGAATTCAATCTACTGCGAAAATTTCCTGTAATGCGTCTTGAACCAAGGTATCATCATGCATGGTTGGACCGCTGCCTTTGCTGCCAGTGCATAGCTATAAGCGGTTCCAGAATTGTTACAGCTTTCACCTCTGTTTCTACGAACGAATTTGAAGGCGTAGAGATGGCTAATGGAGATGTAGTTGTTTCTGGAACCAAATCATCGATATGTGTGTAAAGTTAAAAAGTTTCATAGTTTCGATACAATTTAACTTTACGTCTATAATTTCCACTTTCCAACGTTTTTTTTCACATATTCTCGTCCATACAGGTTTTTGTTGACTGCAAATTACTTTTCAATGCTTTTGTAAACAAGATCTTAGCATTATATCAGTGCCTTATATTAGCACTAAATGCAGATATAAAGCATGTATGTTGTGAACATGATAAATACTTGTATGCATTATAACAGCCTTATATGCGCATATAATGCTGGCGATAATGCTAAGTTTTGGTTGAAGCTTGAATGCATTTGTGTTGCTAATATGAAGCTTCCATGCCTAACATATGCTAATAAAGAACTTTTAAGCAACATTTATGCTGATATAGTGCTATTATCGAGCTAAAGCTTAATGCTTATGGTTACTTGGGAATTCTTCCTACTATTATGAAAATATGTTTGCAGTGCTTTTTGGGGCCGGGGATGGTTCGAGACTCCTCCCCTTTCCGAAGGGAGGGGAGGGGGGGGGGGTCTTATACAAATGGAACAAAAATTTTAACCAAGGATGAGCATTATCCAGGTAACTTAAATACAAAATGTGAATTCCGTGGGAAAAGCAGCATGAAGTTTGAACCCCCTTTTTAGTCAAGAATGGGGGATACTTGAGTTACTCTCAGTGCTACTTATGCACAATTTGTTAATCTAAGGTTTTCCAAGAAAAAAAATTCGTTCAAACTGACAGGGTACGGTGAAGTTTCAAGATAAATGCTTTGTCAATGTATGCTTCTACACAGAAAAAAAATCCATGGTAGAAACTAAAACATAAACATAAACGCGCCAGTTCAATTAAATTTTCATTCATTTAGTTGCAAGCGTAGCAAGGCTCGCACCGGATTCAGCTAGTCTATGTATATTAAAATGGATTTCTGTCTGTCTGTCTGTCTGTCTGTCTGAACTTTATAGACTCGAAGACTACTGAACCGATCATCGTGAAATTTTGTATGCAGGGATTTTTGGGGCCGGGAAAGGTTCTTATGATAGTTAAAGACCCCTCCTTTCTCTGGAAAGGGGCACTCCCATATAAATGAAACACTTTTTTCTACATAACTCGAGAACTAATCAAGCAAAATAAACCAAATATGGCATTTGTTTTTGAAGGCCATGATGGTTTCAGATCCCTACCCGTCCTGAAAGGGGGGCTCCCATACAAATGCAATACAATATTCTGTGTAACTCGAGAACTAATCAAGAAAATGGAGCCAAGTTTGGCATATGGAGGTTTTTGGAGATGAATACTGTTTCAATGCTGATTTGAGACCTTTCCCCTTTTTGAAAGGGGGGTTCCAATAAAAATGAAAAACACAATGTATTGCATAACTCGAGAAGTAATCAAGCAAATGGACCAAATTTTGCATATGGAGGTATTTTAAGGAGAGAAATGTTTCTATGATGATTTGAGACCCTTTCGCCTTCTGAAAGTGGAGGGGGGGATCTCCCATACAAATGGAACACAAATTTTTGCATAAGTCGAGAGCTAATCCAGCAAATGGAACCAAATTTGGCATATGGAGGTTATTGAAGGAGAGAAATGTTTCTATGGTGATTTGAGTGATTTGAGACTCTTCCGCCTTCTGAAGCGGAGTGGGGGGGGAGCTCTCAAACAAATGGAACACAAAGTTCTGCATAACTCGAGAACTAGTAAAGTATATGGAATCAAATTTCGCATGTGATTTTTCTGAAGGAGAGACATATTCCTTTGTTGGTTTAAGACTCCTCTGCCCTCTGAATGGGGGAGGGGGGTGCTCCCATACAAATGAAGCGCACATTTCTGCATAACTCGAGAACTAATTAAGTAAATGGAACCAAATATGACAGATGAAGGTTTTTGAAGAATAGTAATGATTCTATGATGGTTTGAGACCCCTCCGCCTTCTGAAAGGGGGGTTCCAATAAAAATGAAACACAGTGTATTGCATAACTCGAGAACTAATCAAGCAAATGGAAACAAATTTGGCACATGGTGGTTATTGACGGAGATAAATGTTTCTATGGTGATTTGAGACCCCTCCGCCTTCTGAAAATGAGAGGGGGGGGATCGCCCATACAAATGAAACACAAATTTTTGCATAAGTCGAGAACTAATCTAGCAAATTGAACTAAATTTGGCATATGGAGGTTTTTGAAGGAGAGAAATGTTTCTATGGTGATTTGACACTTTTACGCTTTCTGGAGGAGAGGACAAATGAAACACGAATTTCTGCATGCCTCGAGAACTAATAAAGCAAATGGAATCAAATTAGGTAGGTGGATTTGTTTGAAGGAGAGACATATTTCTATGGTAATGTGAGACCCCTCTGCCCTCTGAAAGGGGGTGGGGGCTCCCACACAAATGAAACGCAAATTTCTGCATAGTTCGAGAACCATTCAAGTTAATGAAACAACATTTGGCATGTGGGGGTTATTGGACGCAGAATTTTTATATATATTAAAATTGTTTCTGTCTAACTGTCTGTCTGACCAATCGGAGAGAAAATATGTATGCAGGAATTTTGGGGCTGGGGAAGGTTCTTATGAATGTTTGAGACCCCTCGGCTCTCTGAAGGGGGGGGGGGGGAGCCTCCCATACAAATTAAACACAAATTTCTGCATAACTTGAGAACTAATCAAGCAAATGGAACTAAAATTGGTATGCGGGGTTTTTTGAATGCAAGAAATGTTCCTATGGTAATTTCAAACCCAAATTTCAACCATACTTGAGAATTATCCAGGTAACTAAGCCACAAACTTTGTTTTGCATGGGTAAGAAGAATATTTTGATAGAAGTTTGAACCCCTTCTTGGTAAAAAAAAAATCATTAAAAAAAGCGTAAGTTCTAACGGGTGGCAATTAAAATTTTGGAATTTTTTCGAGGCCTCTATGCTCAACAACAAACGAGCTCAGAGAGAAATAAGAGTGTGTATGCGTTAGCTCTTTCTCTCCTCTTTTTGCTAGTATTTTCTGTTTTGTTTATGCTTGCTCAGTTTTGCTCAAAATGCCGTCGAAACAAGAAGTATTTCGCGAGCGCGTTGTACAGTTCTACGAACTGCACAGAAATCTCGGCAAAACGTATACGGTACAACATTTTAAAAGCGAAAATGTTGCGACTTCGACTGTTTACCATATCCTAAGATCCCCAACAACTGCTCGCAAGCAAGGTGGTGGAAGACCAGCCAAAATTATGGACGCAAAAGGACTTTGTTCTCTTTCTCGTGTCTTCAACAACAAGGATTCACTGAGCCAACGGGATGCCGCAAAAAAGTTCAACTGTTCTCACCAGTACATCTGCAAAACATTGAAAAGAGTCGGAATAAAGTGCCAAAAGAAGACACGAGCCCCGGAATATACTGATGCACAGATTTCAACGCTGAAACCCCAATGCCGTTGGTTGATTAAAAATTATTCCGGAAAAAGTTTTGTTTTGGACGACGAAAGCTACTTCCTCTTTTCGAAGACGCAGATTCCCGAAACGATCGATACTATTCAACGGATAGTTCTACTACACCTCCGAACATAAAATATAAGTTTAAACATAAGTTTGAACAGAAAGTGATGCTGTACATTGCCATTTCGAGAAAGGCATTTCTAAGCCATGGTTCAAGCCCTCTGGTTTGGAATCAATCAAGATGTGTACCAGAACGAATGTTTGAAGAAAATTTTGATCCTGTTTCTACAAAAACATCATGCTGATGGACAATATGTGTTTTGGCCGGATAAAGCGTCATCGCATTACGCCATAAAAACACAATCGTTCCTGAATACCCATTCTGATCCCATTTGTACCCAAAAACCACAACCCGACAAATCTGCTCTCGGAGATGTCTGGTGTACAAAAATAACTGGAGAGCCACGAATTGCAAACAGTTGATTGTGGTAGAATCAAGAGATGCATTCGCAAAGTTGACATGGAGGCCGTACAACGCTCCTGTTCCGACATCAAACGGAAGCTTCGCCGAACATCCGATTACGGACCGTTTTCAAATGTTCACTAATTTTTTCAACAATGAACAATGTATCTTTTATTTGAATAAATCAGATCTTCTTCAACTATGTTTGTCTTTTTTTTGACAGCTTGAGAAAGAAATTCCAAAATTTTAGTTGCCACCCGTTATGTATTGTTCATTCATTTTGTTGCGGGCGTAGCAACACTCGCACCGGGATCAGCTAGTAATAAATAAATAAAGAGAATAAAAAATAATATGTAGGCTTACATCTTATTATTAAACAATAATTTCCAAGTGTAAAATCCATAACAAAATTCCACCGTGTCCAAATTACCAAATTCTTCGCCCCTGAGCACGCATTCCGTCCATTCTGTATTGTTGTGTCTGCAATTCTCTCCCTCTCTTCGGTATTTTCCATTGCCTAAAAGACTCCGTGAAAGTCGCCTTTCCAATCCCCGGGTTTCCCCCATTCCTGTCCTTGGATCAACTTTGTTCATTGGACCGGTTCTGTGATGACGGTTTGATGATAATATTCATGAAGCGGCGCGGGATTTTTTTTTTCGTCCCCGAAACATTTTCTTTTTATTATCGGTGAACCCCCGTCGCTTTGCGGCACTGGCCACTCAAACATTTGTCGGCAGACGAAAATGGAGCTTTAATTTACATGGTAATTGGTTCCATGAGATAATCGCCCTGATTGGATGAGATCGAGGAAAACCTGAACTTTAATCAAATTGACTGCTGCTTCGAAACTCATTACCCAGTTATTGGAATATGGCCCGGGGGAATCAATCATTTTTAATTCAATGGCCGAAAATGGGAACAATCCGATTTCGTTAACTCCATGGCACACTATTTTAATATTTCACGATCCGTTTTTTTATTTTCCAGTTGCCCCGGTTTGCCGCCCCGGCCTGGTGACGACCTACAACGTCGGACGATACGAGCAGTCGAAAATCTCCTGCGAACTGGAGGCCAACCCGACGAATGTGACCTTCGTGTGGAAGCACAACACGTCGGTGTCGGAAATGCTGGACATTCCATCGGATCACGTGACCAGCGAGCGCGCCAAGAGCATATTCCGATTTAAGCCGATCAGCGAAAGTGTGAGTATTGAACGATTCATTGTTTGATTTTTTGTTCTGAGGCGCATTAAATTGTCAAGATCGTCGGATTTCTTATCTCGAAGGAAGCGGACTGGACGGATAACATTCCGCATCCTGTCAACTCAATTCGAGAACATACTTCTTTCCGTAATTGTATTCCCCCTGACATGCTCATAAAAGAAACTCATGCAACAATAATTCCTGACAGCAGATGCAGAGCTACTTGTCCTAGTTATATCCACTAGAGGAACAAAAACAAAAAAAAACGTGTCACTTTCTGCTACCAGCGTGTTCTGTGATCTTCCAGAACCCAGTCTCAGCCTGGCACACGGTGTTGGAGAGATGTAACATCCCATCAACATTTCTGATGACGACGGACGGACGGACTGCTGGCTGGTCCTTGGCTGTGTGTCCCTATTTGAATCCCATGAATAATGAGTGCGGTGTGGAAAAATCATCCCTGTCCCTGTCCAAAGGGTCGTCCTGCATGTGTCCTGTGTTTCCCATCCTTAAGTTTTTTGTCCCATCCCATCCTAGCCTGGCACCAGCAGGGAGGGACTGGTAAGTCTCAACCCATCACCATCAGCCATGAAACCGAGAAGGACACTCGCCATCACACGGTTTGTTGGAGGGTCCGTGTCTTCTCCCAGGATGTGTTTCGGATAAAATGTCATGAATAAATAAATGCAGGACTGGAATTGAGGCCTTTGAAATGAGAAGAGCGCCACCTACCGCCATATGGCTCTGAAGTTGACAGAACTGAACGAATTCAGCGCGAGCGAGCCGCAAAGATTGCCATTATTATAATCTAGACACTAGATGAATGTTGATCCAACTGCCGACGATGATGATCATGATGATGATGATGATGATGATGATGATGATGATGTTGATGTCGCAAAAACCCAGCGGAAAGAAGCCGCCTAGTGCTGCACTCACGTATTTACCGAAAGTGCAAAAAATCGCAGATCCACAGGCTGCGGCTTCCTCTGATGGATGGTTCCTCCTTTCGGTGGCGTAATGTCCCTAGGTGAAATAATGTGGGAATCGCCGTTACCATGGCAGATCACGTTGCCGTAGTTGATTATGGTCGTGATGATGATGATGATGATGAGGTGAGTCCCCCGTTCCCCATCCCATCCCCCCGGCAGCTTGGCAGCGTAGGTTGAAAGAGGGATAATTATTTGCTCTGAACCAACGGGAAAGCAGAGCAGATTTTCCCAAACGGAACCACCTCGAGAGTGACATGCGGGACAATCTGTTGCGAGTTGGAATTTCGATGTAAATTATGCTCACAAAGTGGAAAGCGGGCGCTGTCTGTGGCACGTTTGGCGCAGCGCTGCACCGTCGAGGGTGATATGAAGTTCGGGGACGGACCAGGCTGGTTGGTTGCCTGGGTGAGATTTTCGGGGAATTTTCTGATTAAGTTATCAAATTCCGATGCTGCTCCTTGAATCACGGTGGAGGAAAATAAAACTGTGCCTGTGTGTGCTAGCTTCTCTTTTTTCAGGCTAATGTTAAGATATCTTCGAAGGAATATTCAATCATCTGTCATCAACTCATGGTGATTGTAGTTAATAAATACGGTTCATATTCAGTTTGTGCTATTATTAAATATGTGTATGTACAATGTGTGTATGTACAATCGAACTCCCACTGTCCGGCATTGCTTTTATGGAAGAGAAATATCTGCAGTTATAATAAATATTTGTTCTTGTTCTAATCACAAACTGTGAACATTTTTAGCCTGGGAGTTGGAAGGTTATAGCACTGTTTAAATCCAGTGACCCATTTCAGAATAACTGGTCACTCACGTCCATTCCGAGGTCACTTTCACTTACAACAAGCCCCGCATAAACACAATACTTATATCAATTGGATATTTGTACTATACTTTCCCGGGAGTGTCCGTAATATGACTATAAGGTTAAGCAATGTGGTCTTAGAGTGTCGGAATGACAATCAATGAACTCATTGTTATATGCCCCTTTGATTTGGAGTATCGCATGGTGGTTATGGGGTGTGTCTTGCAACCATCACTCATGTCTCGCCGATATTCTCGGAACCAGTTGATCGATTCCAAAACTGTTCTCTTGCGTTCCATGGACCGAGAAACCAGTCATTAGGCGATTGTTGTGTTGAATTCGGTCCAATAATTGCCGAAAGCTTTTTAAAAAACGCGCACACACACACACACGCCCATTTTCTTGTCTCGTCCAGCTTTTTATTGGTATATGGTATGATAGTGTAATCATTTCTTTTTCGGTATTAACTGCCTTAATATGACAAAACATATATTTATTTAGTAAAAAGTTTTGTTACATATCATTGAAACAATTTTAAAACGCTATTCTAAAACATTTAATTTTTGCTTTTGTGATTCAATACTACGTACGTTTCGATAGTACGTACACTAAACGAGGCGCAGGTGTACGTACTATCGAGGTATACCTGTATTGTTAATCAATTAATAGCTGTTCACTTCCGCGTAATTTTCGATTTCCTTTTTTTAGACAGCACAAATTTACTGGTTAAGCTGAACAGATTTTCTACACGATCTTCGAATGATCTAAATTTGCCGAAATTGAACCTATCAACCGAATAATGCAGCCAAGATGTACAAAAAATAGTAACACGTTATAACCCAAGCAACACAGCTTGTATTAAACAAGTTGAAAGTACCGTTAAATGACAAAAACATGTTATTAATTTAGGTATATAATACTTTATTTCATACTTCAATATGACGCAAAAAGCGCACAAAGTGAAGCCTTACAAAACATAAATGGAAAAAAAACTATCCTCATACAAAAATATAATATTGCCCAGCGTGGGATTTGAACACTAGTCCTTGGCGTGAGAAGTTTTGCTCAGCCAGCTCCGATTGTTGAAAAGTAAATTCTGAGTATCTATGATATGCTTCCCGGTGGCAGTGGAATAACAATCTAGTACAACAAATGTATCGTTATGACCCAAGCAACACAGTTTGTATTAAACAAGTTGAAAGTACTGTTAAATTACAAAAACAGGTTATAAATTTAGGTGTATAATACTTTATTTCATACTTTAATACGACGCAAAAAGCGAAAAAAGTGAAGCCTTATAAAACATAAAGTGGAAAAAAATTAACCTCATACAAAAATATAACATCGCCAAGCTTGCGATTTGAACACTAGTCCTTGGCGTGATAGGTTTGTAGCTTCTTTGCTAAGTCAACTCAGATTGTTGAAAAGTGATCTCTGAGTATCAGTGATATGCTTCTCGTTGTCAGTGAAACCACAATATTCAAGGTAATGAGAATAAAAACAAGTTTTACAAAACATGGTTGATGTAATGTAATTTCAACAGCATATAAAACTGCCCACAAAATCATGTCCTGTTTATGTATTATAAATGTATGGAACCCTGTTTTTAAGAACAATAATAAGGTATTTGTCACTTACAGCGGTGAAAAAGTATTTTTAGCTCGACCGTTTGTCAGAGTGATACATAGAATACGAGAGTTATAAAACGCTCCAAACTTGACAAGTTTTGCAATACGTTTATAATACATTTATAATACAAATAATTATAAGTCATTCTAAAAAGATGTTTTGTGTGTTACTTGGAAAAACTAACATATCACATAGCTAAAATAGCAATGATTTAACATGAAAACAATAGACCCAATGTTAGGAACATATTTTTTTCTAGGTTCCCAACTATGGCCTGTTGAATGGAAAGGGTGGTATAAATTTTGTAATTGGTAACATTTAGCTTCAAGCTCAAATACCTTATGAGTTTTAATAAAAAAAAATGCAATCGATTGTTGCATATTAGGCTGAGTCAAGGGACACATACCCTAGTTTCCATTTAAATACTATTTTTTCTTCTAATTTCCTGCTTATGGTTTTAATAATTTTGGTACTCGTTTTTTTAATATGGCTTTGATAATTCGTCAGACAGCACCTCATCTTCAACTAACTGACAAGTGAAGCCGGTTCGGATGTTGAAAACAATAACCACAGCAACAATATGCTTTTGACTCCAGGTGTGCTCATACCAGGCCATTGACAAGCCTATATCAACAGCAGTGATTGACAGTAGACAGGATGTTCTGGACCCAAATTGATTTGGACCCGCTATCAGTTGTCAAATAGAAGTCTAATAATTTGTTTTGGTTGTTTTGTTTTGATGTGAAACAACACTGAAAGCGATCTTTCTGCTTTGTATGACGTGCACAACGAAAACGAGCAACAACAGACCCAACTTACAATGTTGACATTATTTTGACAGCTGAGCTGAGAGTCTACACGGTTGTTTGCGAAAACCCATTAATGGGTGAAAAAACACCCATTTTCAAAATGGGTCATAAAATGGGGGAATTCTCAATCATGCAATGGGTAAAAAAATACCCATTGGAGGAAACCTCATACAATAAAAAACGGGTATATTTTTACACATTAATGGGTGAAAAAATGTTCATAAACCAAGCGTATCTGGTGCATCTTTGAAGGCGCAGCTTGTTTCATTTTTTAATTTTATAAAACCTACCATAATATTTGAAATAATTCACTCTCGGAATAACGCAAGTAAGATAAATGATAGTTTTTGTAAATAAGAATCTAATGCTTCGAAATTATGCTTCCAGATCGTCGATTGTAAAAACTTGCGTTAACAACCGCTTTGTGTGCGGAACATGGAGGAACTTAGAAAGAAGTTGGACGCATAAATATTAATTTTTTGATAGATTCTTTGTTTCTGTAGGCATGAATAAAGCCTAGTAAAAGTATTGTATTTGTTGTTTTTTTATATTCTATCATTAAGTACCATGAAAACCATGAATTTAAAATTTACCAAACTGCTAAATAATCTACATACAAAAATGGGTAATATTTTACCCATTTTGGAGAAACCTCGCATTTTTGCAATGGGTAAATAAATACTCATTTTGTGACAAAGACTGCTTTTACCCATTAATGGGTAAATCAAGTTTATCCATTGAATGGAGAGAGGCACTTCTAGCGAAAATGGGTGTTTTTCCACCTATAAATGGGTTTTTGCAAACGACAGTGTAGGTGAAAAAGTGATCCTTGTCATAAGCTCATACCTTTTTATTCCCTCAATTTAATTTTTAGAAGTAGAACTTGTATACTAGATTTGTTCTTTTGCTAACAGTGGACATTGAATAAGAGCAACCCGAAAACGGAAAAAAAAGATTGGTCAAAAGTTTTAGGTCCGATAAAAATTCAGCAAACGTGCTAGTGTCTAGTTCTTTGTTTTCCGCCATTTTGATCGACTGGTTGATTGTTAGTGGATTTTCATGATGTGATGAATGAGCAATACAGAGAGCGACCCGCATAGCGAAAACAATTTGTTATATAGTCAAAACAATATTATGAATGTAAGCTAGGCTATCACATGTTATGTTATTGTTATCAAATAGTTATGTTATTGTAATCAAAAGTCATTTCAATTTTTTTTAGAGGTGATCATCTGGGGGCACACAAAGATTGACTTTCAGACTGTCATCAATCACTGTTGTGCTGTTTTCGCCTCATGGTCCTAAAACAGCAGAAAGTAGAATTGGTCAAAAGTTAGATCTTACCACACATATTTTTTGACTAAAACGCATGTAAAATTGCATGTAAAAAAACTAATCATTTATTCACACATAAACAGAACCTTCTGAGAAAAACAAATGAAGTTTATGTAGCAAACGAAAAGTGTGTGTGGCCACACAAAGTGTTTGTTTGTATACATAGATATCATTTGATGATCATGTTGCATGTGTGGAACACATAGATATTACCATTGCTCTTTTATCAGTGTAAAATGCATTTTTCAAATTTTAGTTTTTTGATTGGACAAGAAATTGCCAATTTAAAATTGGTTCATCATAAAAATCTGAAATCTTTACATACAGTAACCTGAATAAAACAAAGGAAAAAAAAATCTGTGTCACTTAAGATAATTTTGTGCAGATGGTCCCAACTCGTCTAACCGCAGAAGAATGGGTAAAATCGATCGAGCGTGTCGCCAGCTCTTACAACTGGACCGAAGAGGCAAAGTTGTAAGAAAGAATCCAGGTAACGGAAAAGTGAGGTTTAATCTAGGGGTTAGACAGGCCTACTCTGAGTACTTGTATGCATCGTGTTACTCTCGAGTAACTCGGTGTGCCTCGAAATTTAATGTTCATCGATTTTTTTGCTTTTTGTTACTTCCTTTTCTTACACCTCCTATTGTCAGTTTTATTTGTAAACAAAGAAGGCAAAAGGTATACTTAATTTTCACCCACGAGTGAAAGTAAGTATACCCTTTTATTCATAAGGCCCAGTGTCTTCTGAGCCTCTATTCTTAGTTTTGAGTCCCAGGGGGAAAATTGAAGCGGCCAAGGAGAGGCTGACGTCAACTGCAGGACAGACAATACGAAAAAATCGCTGACGGATAGTGAGACTTTGAATGCTACCGTCGGAACAAGTTATGCCGGAACGTTGGCCAAGTGTTGGATGAGGATAAGTTTGTTCCTGCAAATCCTGTTCAACTTAGTTTATGAGCTTTCATCGGATGCACAGGTGATATCGACACGACGATAGGCCAAAAGAAGTGCGTTAAATCTCACTTAGTTTAATACCCGCGAACATCGAGAACCATTTGTAAACCTGGAATTTAGCATGGAAGCAGCAGGCATAGGCCATAGCCATAGGCCTTGAACTTATATTACAACTTCTACTACAAAAGAAATGTTAAACAGTGTACCCTAAGCATTAATTATATTGCTCCGATATGTCATGCTTGGCAAAACTTTCACAAAACTGTGATGAGGTGGCAATAATTTGATACATCCCTCCCTAAAAGCTTAAACTATATTCTACTTAAAACCTATTGAGAACTTGACCTAGGACAAATAGTACACTTAAAAGCTACGGCAGGTAAATCCATATAAAACAAAACTGTAATATTGTAAACAAAATATCTAACATAACCTACCCACATACTATTTCAACTCACCTATTAGCATACAGATCTGGTAAATATTTGACGAAATAACCTAGAGACATTAAGCTTAAGTACTTAAGACTGAGGAAATAAGATTGTAGCATTTTTGTCTGTACTTAAAGGAAAAAATGCGACACTTTGTTTTGGGTGTAACTTTTTATCGCGTGGGTAAAAATTAATAAAATTTTGGGTAGTACTAGTTTAGAGTGTTATGTTTATGTGTGCACAATTTTATACATTTCAAAAAGTTTTCAAGATGCATTCGAAACAAAAAGAGCTACGCCCGCAAATCTGTGGCGTGGTGATCGATAATCCTGGTCCGTCGCACAGATGGATCGGCAAAAGGCTTGAAATCCACCATTCCACCGTGTCCCGCGTTGTGAAGATGTTCCAGGAGACGGAGACCTTCGAGTGGCGCGCTGGAAGCGGCCGAAACCCGAAAACGGAATACCCAGAGAAGGCGCGGAAGATAAGGCAGTACTTTAAGAATAACCCAAACCTTTCCACCCGAGACGTAGCCAAAAAGGTCAATTCGTCGAAGTGGTCGTCCAGCAGACCATGAAGCGGGCTGGGCTACGTGTTTTTAAGGCCAGGAAGGCGTCAAACCGGACTGACAAGCAAAACACGGTGGCCAAATTGCGTGCGCGGAAGCTGTACCGTAATTGGCTGATCAAGCCAGGCTGTCTCGTCATGGACGACGAGACATGTATCAAGGTGGACACCAAACAAATCCCCGGCCTTAAGTTTTTTGCCGGTACGTCCGGCATGGAGGTTCCGGAAAAGTTCCGGTAGAGAAAGATGGACAAATTCGAGAAGAAGTACCTGTTGTGGCAGGCGATCTGCGAGTGCGGACGGTACAGCAAGCCGTTCGTTACAACCGGCACCATAAATGGGCAGATTTATCGAGAGGAATGCTTGCAGTAAGGCAGCTTGCTGCCGTCCCCTCTCACGTGTCCACGTTGTCTACAAGCGCGTGGTACCCAACCGCCAAATACAAGAACTTCTTCCGATCGAAAAGTTTTGGCAATAATGAAGAAGAAGTTGAAGAAAAGCGGAAAAACATTCAAAACCGAAGAAGCTTTGAAGAAAAACTGGGAGAAATTGTGTAAGGAAGATGGACAAAGCCTCGCCCAAGATCTCATGACCAGTGTTAAGAGAAATGTACGAGCATTCTGTTTGGGTGAGAAAATTCAATAAATAAATTTCCCCAAAACATAGCTAATATATAGTTATTTAATTTCTGAAAATTTGGAAGTATCCGATTTAAAATGAATTTTTGGTGATCATTTTTGTGTGTCTCATTTTTTACGAGTCCAGTCTCTATTTTCTATCAAAATCCAGAACTAAAGGGTGTTCCGATCGAAATTTGGTAAAACAGTAATGTGTTTGAGTCGATCAAAGTCTTTACTAATGAGTCAAATTCTTTTTCTTTTTTTTCAGTCAATACAGAATACAGGAGAAATATTCAGCTAAGCTTCCACTTTACCGAATGCGAATTGCCGGGTCTTTCGTTCATCACCTGCCATTAGATTTTGTTCAGTCTTCTTGTCCACTTTATTCGCCACATAACGCAAGTTTGCCTTGAACTGTTTCTCGCTCACAACAGCTTTTTGAGTCTTCTTAAGATTCCGCTTGACGATAGCCCAATATTGTTCGATTGCGCGGCGCTCTGGCGTGTTGGGAGGGTTCTTGTCTTTGGGCACCACTTGAACGTTGTTTGCAGCATACCACTCCATGGCATTTTTTCCGTAATGGCAAGATGCCAAATCGGTTGAGGGCTCAGCTTCTTTGCGACATCTCGGACGGAGAGAGATTGGGGTTCCGCTCGAAACAGCGGACAACTCTTTTTGTCGTCGCTGTGGTCTTCAGCTTTCGATTTCGAGCCAGCTTTCCTGGTTGTCGACAAACGTTCACCGGACAATTTGAATACGTTGGTAACAGTTGATTTAGTCACATTCAACAATTTCGCCAACTTGGCGTGAGAGTAGTTTGGATTTTTGCCATGCACGTGCAAAATTTTAGGGCGCTGCTTCTCTTGCTTCGACGACATTTTGATAACTGAAGTGCTAATCTCAAAATCAGAATAGAGGCATGATGCTGCTCGCACACATCTTCAAAATGTGGGGTGTGCAAAATTTGTTAATACACGATGAAAGGAAATGCGTCAAGTTTAAGTCGACCGAATTTTGATCGAAACACCCATTACGATCATGAGCGCCATGCACATATGAGGATATTTGAGTGATATCTGATTTGCTAATCAACTTCTAATAAACGAAAGCAGTACCCAACTTCGCCACAATTGTCTAAAGTATCCTTCTAATTCAACGTAACACCGAACCCCTTTTTTTCGCACACCTCGATCGGAAGTCCCCTGTTCCGACAAACATGAACCTGTCCTTTCATTCCATCGCTTCATGAAAATGGCTGGGAATTATGCCAAAATGCCACTTGTTCTTCATATTACATTACCCATGAAAAGCAGCAACGATTCCATCGAGCGAGGAGTGAAGCAGTCTCCCTTGCCTTGCTTACTTTTCACCGACTGGAGCCGGCATCTCAGCGCTTGACGACTTCTCAGCTCTCGGACAAAGAAATTCCACAAGAGCATGACTGTAAACAAGAAATTATGATAATTGAAAACATAATAGCTGTTTGCTTTTTCCTCCCATCCTCTCGGCTGGGACGATGTTCACCGAGCGACGACAAGCAAACGAGACTACGGAAGAAAAGTGCTTCCGTTTGCCTGGTGTATCTTACATCCCTACACCTACTGACGGGGGACTGTTTCTTTTCAAAAGATTTTTTACCCATATTCTATGCATATTAGGCGAGGGGTTCGTCTTTGACAGTGTCGTACACGCAGAAGGTTGTCCTATCCGACTGAGGGGTCAGCCTTCGTTAGAGCTCCAACCTGGTGGAACGTGTGGATAAGCTGGTGGAAAAGTACACATTAAATCCCTCGATCCTCGGTGGAATCCTTTTCCCCACCTCCCTCCTGCTGCCCTTCCGACAATGGGGACCTTTTCCAGAGTGCACGTTAGGATGAAATCGGTACCGGCTTGCGGTCCAACGGCGCTCATGTAGTGGGGCGATGGGAAAACCACCTTAATGGAAAAAGAAGGTTTTCCTGGGCAGGCGAGAGGTGTCCGGACCGCAAGAAAAATGAGCTCTCTTAAAAGTGAACCTTTTCCCGCCCAGCCCCCGTGGCCTGTCTTACGTGGAGCAGTGGTTGGGCCAACTAGCTGTCGGGGGATAGGGTTTACTTCGCTTATGCCGAGAGAAAAAAAAGATGACAGGGAGACTACAAACAATTTTCCCCGGTAATCTGATCTCGGTTGGCATTATTTTAGAGTGAGTGTAAAATATTCAAATTGATGTCATAAATCGGACCAAGTGTGCTTGAGATGGCCGCCCCGAAGGAGGAGAATTGCAGGGAGCGTAAGTGAGGGAATTGCCGCAGGACAGCAATTACTGTGGATTAAAGTGAAGGGGACTTTTATGAAGGAAGAGACTATAAAGATCCGGGACTATCAAATTGGAGGAAAACATAAATAAAGAAAGTGGAATGCTTTCTGATCCTTGGGTCAGTTGGTGGAACTGAGATAATAAAAGGAAGCTTATCAACCATTCCTGTGTTGCTTGACGTTCTGATGATGCATGGTACATTCATACCAGGAATAGCATTTTTAAAAAACCAATTATTTTTTTCATTCACAGGAGATTTGCTCAAAGTCAACTGCTACGAAGGTCTGTATCCGAAATAATCCGGACACCTCAAAACATGAATAAAACATTAATTTCGCATTTTATTTCCGTCGTAGTTGTTCATGGGATGTGTTTTAACAATTCGTGAAGACAAAACTTTGTTATTCGGTATTTGCAAACGATTTTTGAACTTGGCGCTTAACATCGTCCATTAGGGTTTGTACAGACTCTTCAGAAATCGTAGAAGCCGTCTTTGTCCAAATTTGCTGGAAGTGTTTGATGTCTTTGATTCCTTGCTTGTTTCCAGAAAGCTTCCGCTTCATCAGAGCCCAATATCTCTCGATTGGTCGTGGCGCTGGGCAATTTGGTGGGTTTGAGGTTTTTGGTACAATGTTCACTTGATTTGCTTGGTACCACTCCATCACAGTTTTAGCATAGCGGCATGATGCTAAATCGGGCCAGAACAAAGGTTTTTCTTTGTGACTTTTGATGAAGGGTAGCAATTACTTCTGCAGACACTCTTTCTGATAGATCTCTTGTTGATTGTGGCTGTAGTTACGAAAGGCTTACTCTTTTTGTCACACGTGCAAATTGCTTGCCACACAAGGTAGTTTTTGGGAAATTTCGATGCCTTCTTCGTTCTGAAATGCTCAGCTCTAGAATTTCTGGCAATAGCAGAATAGCCGGCCCTGGAAGCTGCTTGAAATCCTCCAGGACATAAGTTTCATCGTTCATAACATCAGTTTAATTGCATGACTTTAAACTTGTCCTCAAAAACAAGTCTGTCAACCGATTGTCATGAAATATTCAGGGAATAATATAGAATGTATAATCTTGGTTTAAGATTTTTTCTTTCACTGTATTTCTTTACTAAATCCAAAAGTCCGAGCCTTCTTCTTAATACCACGCATAAGAATTTGTACAACTCTTGAACCGACATTCTTTTCCGCTTTCAACCATGACTTCAACATTTCCTGTTCTGTAGTGACAATTTTAGGATGCTTATGAAGTTCGTGCTTCATTATAGCCCAATATTTTTCAATTGATCGCAACTCTGGAGAGTTCAGGGGATTAAGATCCTTCGGCACGAAATTGACACTATTCGTCTTGTACCACTTCAGAACATCCTTGAAGTAGTGACAAGAGGCTAGGCCCGGCGAAAAAATTGTAAGAACGTTGTGTGTTTTGAGAAACAGAAGCAGTAGTTTTTTCAGGCATTCATTCATGTATACTTGACAATTTACAGTTAAAGTTGTCACGAAAGGCTTGCTCCGTTTACCACACGAACAAATCCCCTCCCAAATCATGAATTTCTTGGGGAATTTTGACACTTGCTGTTTCCTGAGAGACTCTGGAACATCGAACTTGTCTTTCGCAGTCACATACTGGTTGCCTAGAATTTGTTTAAAGTCCGCTTTTACGTGTGTTTCATTTTCCATGATGCAGCAGTGTGGGTTCGTCAAGATTTGTGTGTACAGTTTACGCGCACGTGTTTAAGCTTTTTCTGATCTTTGAATGAACGGAGCCCGGCTTGTTTCTTGGCTTCCTGCACGGGACTTTTGGTCCAGTGCAGCTTTTTCGCGACATCTCGAACGGAACAGTTGGGTTTGCGTTTAGGGAAGGTCCATTAATTACGTCACGCAGTAGGGGGAGGGGGGTTCGTTTGAGAAAACGTTGTGATTAATACAAAAAATTTGAAGGTCTATACAAAATACGTGACAGGGAGTGGGGGGGTAAAAAGTCAATTTTTGCGTGACGTAATTAATGGACGTTCCCTTAAGGGCAGCAACCACTCGCATGTCATCCTTCACCCAGTACGGAACACTTATTCTACCACCACCTTATTCCGATTGACAGTTAAACGTTCCCCAAAACGTTTTATGACACGAAATACTGTAAACTGGTGAATTTTTAACACCTTTCCGATGGCTCGGTGCGAAAGAAGTGGGTTGACGAGGTGCGTGTGCAAAATGTTCTTGCGCGCTAGCTGTTCCTTCGACTCTATTTTCAAAATTGCGACACATTTCACAATGAAACTCACGCAGTGTAAACAATACACGCTGAGGTCATTTCACCCAAAATAACGTTGAAATCAACCATAAGGGCGAAATGTTACAGCTTTTTGAGAGTTATGCAATTTGACTGTGGACACCCTTTAATATCTTATTCGCTGCTGACGTCAGTTGAATTAAGCATACCGTTTACCAAAACAAATCCCGCTGCAAACCCAACCATTTTAACCAAAATCCCAGTGATTTTTGTGGAAGTGCAGAGGTATTCTCGGCTTCCAATGAAGCGAGTATCACGTTATCACGTCTATATATTCTTACACATTCCCTACTTGACCTGCATTCGGGCGAGGCCGGCGTCGGTGTTGCCTTAGTTTGGGATCACCAGTTTTAACACATTGAGGATGTATGCTAGTCCCATCTATCGGCTCTCTGTGTAATAACAGCTGATCTGGTAATAACGGAGTAGCAAGCTCGGGTGATCAATCATGATCTATTTAGTCATAATTTTTGGAGTGTTCAAACCACATGACTTCACGCAATGCCAATTGAATGCATTTACTGGAAGCGAAATGGTTTTAAAATTCTTTGTCAACTGACCATATTAAGATAATATCAATGAGTCCTAAAGCGGCACTTCAAAACAGCATTTTTCGAGTTCATAAACTCGAAATAAAACCTTTTAATCATTTCGTTTATTTGTTGGGCTCAGGCGTGTGCAACACTGTACGAAGCCGATGTTCAATATTGTTTTTAACAATGTTTTATGTTTCGATTTTAGTAACGTGGGGTGTAAATTCCCTAGTAGCACATTTGTTGCCAATAGGTTGAGATAACATAAATATGACTTGCGAAGTAATAATCAAGTTATTACAACTAATTATGATCGTAATGTGCTACTTGGGTAACTTGTGGCTAGCTCCAGGTTAATGAGTCACATCATCGTTTGGAATGGGCTAGACAGGTAACTTATTTAAGGTATGAGTTGCTGCACATGGTTGCAACATCTATCGATTCTTTGGTCTTTGTAATCCCTGAAGTCCTTTCCAGGAACTAAGCCGCAGATGGGTGACCACAATTTTCTGAGCAGGTATAAGTAGCACGGAAACAAAAGAATTTTATAACTGGCAAACAATGTCAGGAAATTAACTAGGATGAGAGGGGTGCTGACATTACAGTCTTAGATCAGTCAAAAAAAGGAATTCGTAAATCGCTTGCATGTAGGGAAGAGCATGCTTTTCCAAAACATCTTGTTGGTTTATTTGTTTATGTATAAATTTACATCAAAAAGCTTTCTACAGCCCCAATGATATTGGTTAAGTATGTAAAAAACAATGTTATAAAAATTATCACATACATATACGAACAAATCAGAATCAGTCAAATCTTAAAAAAAAAACATACAAGTATAGACAAGTATAGACACAAAAATATATTATTTTCGTAGTCATTATCAGCTACCGCGATACTCGAAAGCAGCGGCAAATCTTCGACGACTTAATTGCTTGATAGACTGCCTTTAAGATGCTTTGCAACTGTTAATTACTGGTTACCTGGGTGTAATAAGGGCTCCAAACGGCAGAACAGTACTCCAGCGTGGACCTTACAAGAGTATGTCTAGGGTTTTTTTTTCATTAGGGCGAATCTACAATTAGAGATTCTCCCGCTCGCTTTCATTCATTACAGCGCCATTATAAAACTTCGAGGCATTCTTTGGACAGATCGAACACAACAGTGCTGCTACTTTACAAATAGTAGAATGAAACGCAAAAGTGATTGGTTTATGAATGAAGAGCGAGCCATCTCTCAATGTAATTCGCCTAATGAAAAAAACCTAGATGTATCCTATCACTCAGATCCTTCGCAGTTCACTTATTGACGATCCGCAGTTCATAATTGAAGGTTATCGGCTGCTTCTTTCGTGAAAACGTTATGATGTAACACTTGGCAGGAGCGATCACCATCCGATTAATCGTGCACCAATTGGCCACTGCATCAAGTTGTCGTTGAAGATGAATGCAATGAACGAATCCTCAGTTAGATCGTCTGCATAAGATAAACACGGACTTCTGATGATAAGTTGAACGTCGTTGAAGTACAGTAGGAAATCTAGCGGGCCCAGAAGGCTGCCTTGTGGAATGCCAGATGAGGCACAGAAACTTGCAGAATGACAATATCCTATAGCAACCTTAAGTATCCGATCAGTAAGATATGATCGAAACCAATCTAGTAGATTGCCGTTGATTCCGAGCCTTGCAAGTTTGGTTATCACTATAGCGTGGGTCACCTTGTCGAAAGCAGCCGATAGATCGGTATAAATGGCATCCGTCTGAGCCTGCCCTTCTTGTAGTCTGGAAACATATGAGCAGATTTCCAGCACTGAGGAAACGTACCACATGAAATAGAATGCTGGAAAATACGACGAAGCGGCGGAATGAGGACATCAATGCATCGGTTACGTTCACACCACTTATCGATTGATTGTATACCGGAACATTCTGCGCAGCAAGCGAGATTTGATCAGAGGAGATCAAGCGACTTCTCTAAAAACATTGGCAAACTTGATGCAGAACAAATGGCAGATATCGGGTTGCGACGAAGCTGTTATGCCATCGAACACCATAGAAAATGGTAATTCGGACTCCTTGCGATGCTTATTGACGTAATTCCAGAAAGATTTTGGGTGAGATTTAAGCTTGCGTTGTATAAGTTTCTCTTTGGTGACGAAGATAGGTATTTACTGAACCCCTTGAAGGCAGCTCGCTTGGTAGTCTTTAGCGACTGAAGTTCGTTGGTCATCCCAGGTACACGAAAATCAACACGGAAGGTCTTTTTCGGGACATACCTGTCAGTGAGTCTTTGGTGGTCGGCCCTTCGGAAGTCGTACGACACAACAGTTGAAGTGCGGATGAAATCCTGAGCAACGTTGTTTGCAACTGTAACAAGCAGTGGCGGATCTCTTCTGACCCTCTTCTGGGGTATCCAATAGTAGAGAATTACTTTTCCAATCGTTTTTCCACCTCTGAAGAGAACTCTGAGAACTAATGGGGAAAAATCATCATGTAAACTTTTTCTTTCAAAAACCTCGCCTTCTTGAGCTTGCTGTTGTAAATCAAACGTCGATTATGTCCGTTCAATTATGTCCGCTTTCTCATTGCCTAGATTTGAGCAATGTGAGAGGACCCAAACAAAGGTAATCGATCTTTCGACAACTCACACAAAACGATCTTTCGACAACTCACACATCTGCTTCCTTATTTTTGAAAGAAAGTAAGATGAGTGCCTCACTGGTTTCATCGACCCTCATGAGGCCCTCAATAGAACTGAGACTAATCTCAAATGATTTTTGACATTGACCTTTGTTTTTTCATCAGAAAATATCTCGTGATCCTTAATATATAGTAGACTTAAAAGTTCAGAATTATGTCACAACGCAGCGCCAGTGTGCTTGTGAAACTTACTTTATAACCTGAACCTGGATATCCTTGATATATAGTTGGTATCTTCAACAAAGATGTTTGGTTGATTAAGGCCATTCGGATGGTGATTACTTTAGTTCAGAACTCATCCGCTACGTGGCGTTAGTGTAGATTTTAACTTTGCGTATTACTTGTGTTTTGAGATTTAGATCGTGGTGCATAAATTTACTGTTTTCAGCGAAAATTGAGTTGTGAAATTATAGACTTCCAGACGCTCGACTCAACAGTTCAGAATTATTTCACTACGTGGCGCTAGTAGTGCATTCGTAGAACCTCCTGTATTATCCGGATCGCGATATTATTATCATACAGCAAGATGGAAAAAGGAGCCTCGGATAGCGTAGTCGGTAAGCGCGCACGGTCTATCAAGCCCTAAGCGGCGGGTTCGATGCCCGTCCGGTCTTGGAATTTTTCGAGTGTAATTGGGCCTGCCAGAGCAAAAATCACCAATTCAGTGCATTGGTGTTGGCATAGAAAGCTCTCAATTAATAACTGTGGAAGTGCAATAAGAACACTAAGTTGAGGAGCCGGCAATAGCTCGTTCGAAGAGCGTCAAAGCCAGGAAGAAGAAAACGCAAGTGGCATCTTCAAAAAATATATCCGAGGGGTCAGAGCTTTTTGAATGGTGTACACATTAGATTAGGGGTGTGGAAGTAATTCGCCTCCCCATGGTGCACCCTGGAACCGTTAAGCTCCCCTTAACGGCTAAACGAACTACAACGGAGGAAGCGCCATACGGCGCAGGACTTTCTCGATCGGAGGAGGGACCATACGACGCGAGGTTTGGCAGATACCGTAAGCGGTCGGGTAGGGAGATCGCGGACGATCTGGATTGACCCCCAGACGTCCCGAACCCTGCTTGGATCCAGGAGCATCTCGATCGAATCAGCGTCAGGTCGGCGAAGCTAACTACTAAAGACCTATGTAGTTAGACATAGTGGGTGCGTAAAGCACACTAGCCCCCTCCTGAGTAATACCGGCAAGTGTGGTTCCGGGGAGGGCCGGGGCCTCGAGGCACGGGTGGATTTTTTAGTGGGTCGAGGAGTTGGCACCCTCATCCCCCACACCCTGAGTTCTTCAGGAGTCTGTTTGCAAATTTTCCATCCCGTCAAAAAAAAAAAAAAACACACATTATATCAGAATTCGTTTGCTACGTGGCACTAGTATTCATGTGAACTTTTTGTAATATCATGGTCATGTTTGATTCATTGTTTTCAGGAAATCATATACAAGTTCCGTTAAAATCTATCATACGGCCGAGGTCACGAGTTGAGAAAGATTTCACTGTGTGGCACTGGTCAGCCTGTGAACTATGTAATTAATGTTTATCGCTAGTGCAAATAAGAGCCCGATTACCCCAATAAGGGTACATTTGGTACGCTCTTCTGGCATCTTCGGGTTAGTCCTTCAGAAAAGTTCTTCACAAAACTTCAGGTAAGTCCTTTAATGAACTTCATGGAAGTTCTGCAAAGAAAATCAGGAAGTTATTCAGAGAACTGCAGGAAAATCTTTCAAAGAACTTCGGGAAGTTCTGCAGAGAACTTCAGGAGAAGTTTTACTGAGAACTTTATTGAATGAAGCTTTCGGGATTAATCATTCTTGGAAGTCCTTCAGAGAACTTCACCGGAGTTCTTCAGAGAACTCCAGAGAAGATCTGCAGAGATCCTCAGGGAAGTCTTTCAGAGAAATTCAGGGAAGTTTTTAAGAGAACATTCGGAAAGTTCTTCAGAAAACTCATAGAAGTTCTTAAGAGAACTTCAGGGAAGTTCTGCAGAGAACTTCAAGCAGGTTCTTCAGAGAGCTTCAGGGATTTTTTTCGGAAAACTTCAGAGATGTTCTTCTCAAAACTTTGGGTAATTTCTCAAAGAACTTTATGGTAGTTCTGCAGAGAACTTCTTGAAAATTCCTCTAAAAACTCCAGGAAAGATCTGCAGAGAACTTCAGAAAAGTTCTTCTGAGAACTTCAGGGAATAATCAATGGAGGAACTGTGAAAAGAGAAGTATACACTAGAAGAATAATAGCATGGAAGGCTAATATCGGTTGACATATAGTTAATATAGATTCGAACTCAAGTCGAGCATTGCTTCGAAGTTTTCAATCACAAAGTTGTTACTGATTCCACACTTCATCAGTACTCTAGATAAAAGCTCCCAGAAGCGGTTTTGTGAGGGTTTCACTCCTGTCGTCAGAACCTCCAGGCTCATATTATGCGTTGAATGCATACAGTCAATGGCAATACGTAAACGTAAACGTAATGAGGTGACTGTTTCTTGCCTAGAGGAAGCAAAGAGAGCCATGATCTTAGAAAATTGATCTTTTGTTGATATTTCTGTTTCAAATACGCAATGTGAGTACTCCAAGTGCATTTTGAATCAAACCTGACTTCAAGGTATTTCAACGTCAAATATTGGGTAATGTCTCTTCCCAACAGCTTGAGACGCAGTTGCGGTGAAAACTCGATTCCCATGTTTCTGGCCCAGATGCACAAATTATCTAGGAAATTTGGAAATGGTCTTAGTCAGATTTCCGCTCGTGGACCCTTTGAAGAGATCATCGAGCATCGTCTGCAAGTTGTCTTAGGGTGCATCTATTTTCCAAGCAGTTATCAATATCTTCAACATAAAAATATAAGGTAAGGGACTTTAACATGCGCCTTGGGGTAAGCCCATGAACCTTATTCTGGAAGTTGTCGGTTGGCCTAGATTGAAGGTCATTTGTTTGTTTTTTGACTGTCAACTATACAAAAAAAAAATATTTAAAATTCCTGGTAAACCACTTTGAGAAAAGACGAAGGAATTCCATCCGGCCCGGGATTGTGAGACAATTTGAGTTTAGAGGAGGCCTTGATTATCATCTCTGTATCGATGTTGACTTGGCCCAATGTTTGACTGGCAAGTGGAACGTAGCTGGCCGCAAGTCTAATGTGGTCATCGCTCAATGTCTCCTCGGTGAAAACGGTGGAGAATTTCTCGGAAAATAGCTGGCAAATACCCTGCACGGTGGAATCCTTGTTGCCGTGGAGCGACATAGACGACGGAAGGCCACCTTCGTGGCGTTGTTCGTTTGTGAATTTTCTGAGGGTAGCTCTTTTGCCAGATTTCAAGCGACGAAGTTCGCTCGTTTGCCAAGATGGACGAGACGTATAACGATGGATTTTCTTTGGAACGTGTCTGTGTATGACATATGCCAAAACGTTTGAAAATGTTTGAGCGGCTGACTCGACATTGACTGTATCCAAAATGTTATCCCAATCAAAAAGCGAGAGTAGCTCGGCGATATTGCGATGATTGGCACGAACAAAATCGTAGGAAACTGTGGCAGGTGAGATTTTGAAATCACGTTGCAGCTTTGAACGTAACGTGACCAGTAAAGGCGGATGATGAAGAATTTGTTTCACTAGAGGAGAGGGAGCTTCGCATAAGGCTGGAGCGGTGTCTTGGGCGCTCACAAAACAGAGGTCTAAGCTGCGGGTGTTTTGGTTGGTGACATGATTGATTTGAGAGAGAGAGTGGCTGAACTGTAATTGTCCAGAAGGAACGAAGCATTGGAATGCATGACAGAAATAGAAACCCACTGTCAGATAAGTTCCATGAAATCCCAGGCAGATTAAAGTCGCTTATCTCCACAACTTCGTCGATTGATTTGGCATTTTCCAAAATTGCGAAAACCGATTGGCAATGGGTTGCAATTAGGTCACGCTCGCGTATGCGGTCGGGTGGAATGTACAGTCCACAAAGGAATAATGTACGATCGCCCAATTTTATCGACATCCAAACTTATTCCAACCGAGTCCAAGAAGGGTTTTCAAGAGCCTTTGCAGCCCAAGCAGCGTTTGAGGGAGTTCAAAATTTCTCATCATGGCAGCTTCTTCCGACGGACCACATCTAATGTTGAAAGTGGAAAGGATGTTTGGCTTTACACCAGGTTTGTCAGGCGCATGACATACACTTGGCACTTGGCAGTTGTGAGTGTATTGTATCACCAGCGCCCTCCAATGGATGAAGAATTTCTTTTCGCTCAAAATGGAGGAATCGGAGCCACTCAACTTCAAGCCCGCAATATATGAAATAGTGAAAAAGGTACGTGCCGAAGTAGCTCTGTTCCGAAGATCACCTGTGAAAATGATTTGCTGCGAAAATATGTCCGATCTGCATTCGGAAGAGAACTTGTATTGGTGGCTGATACCAAGCCACTCTGGAATAGCATGTTATCCATGCTCAAACGGTTATAAAGGGTGTTCCTATCAAAATTTGGTCAAACGGTAATGTGTGTGAGTCGATCCAAGTTTTTATTAATGAGTCAAATTCTTTTTTTTTCAAGTTCAGTTAATACAGAATACAGGAGAAGTATTCAGCTAAGCTTCCTTTTTATCGAATGCAAATTGCCGGGTCTTTCGTTTAACATCTGGCATAAGATTTTGTACAGTCTCCTTGTCCACTTTGTTCGACGCAGAACACCAGTTTGCCTTGAACTGTTTCTCGGTCAGAACAGCTTTTTGAGTCTTCTTAAGGTTCCGCTTGACGATGGCCCAATATTGTTCGATTGGGCGGAGCTCTGGCGTGTTGAGAGGGTTCTTGTTCTTGGACACCACTTGAAAGATCTTGGCAGCATACCACTCCATGGCCTTTTTCCGTAATAGCAAGATGCCAGATCCGGCCAAAATAGAACCGAACAATTGTGTCGCTTCAGGAAAAGCAGTAGCACTCGCTCAGATAAATTTCTGGGTAACGGTTTCGGTCGCAATGTGAACGTTGCTCTTCAAGCCACAGGTATAGATGGCCTGCCAAACCAGGTATTTCTTCGCGAACTTCGACATTTAAATGTGCATAAAAATATCTGCCACCTTTCCTCGTCCGGTTGCCGTATAAAACTCCTGTCCAGGAAGCTGTTTAAAGTCTGCCTTGACGTAAGTTTCATCGTCCTGTACAACGCAATCAAACTTCAGCATCGTCGTGTACAACTTTCTTGATCGTGCTTTGGCTGACGGGTTTTTTTTATCGTCGCGATTTTGGAGTCACCACTTTCTTGTTACTCGACAGTCCAGCTCCATCCATTTTTAGCTCCATCCAATGTTGCAGGAGCCACTCCCAGCTTCTCGGCGACATCTCGGACGGAGAGGTTCGGGTTCCGCTCGAAACAGCGCGAAACTCTTTTTATCGCCACTGTGGGCTCCGGCTTTCGATTTCCCCCCGATCGACAAACGTTCACTGAACACTTTTAATACGTTGGTAACAGTTGATTTAGCCACATTCAACAATTTCACCAACTTGACGTGAGAGTAGTTTGGATTTTCGCAATGCACGTGCAAAATTTTGATGCTTTGCTTCTCTTCCTTCGACGACATTTTGATAACTGAAGTGCTAATCTCAAAATCAAAATAGAGGCATGATGCAACACGCACATTTCTTCAAAATGAGGGGTGTGCAAATTTTTGTAATGCACGATGAGAGAAAATGCGTCAAGTTTAAGTCGACCAAATTTTGATCGGAACACCCTTTATAAGATGAAGAGGCCCGTTCAAAAAAAAAGTCTGATCGATTTGAAGCTTCAATCTAAATTCAACTTCAGTGATGATGATTTGGCATTTCATAGATGTAAAGTTGGGCCTAAAAATGTTTTTTTTTTTTTTTAAAGGCAGCGATTGCTTCCACAAGCACTCTTTCCCGTAAATCTATTTTTTGATTGTGCCTGTAGAACCGAAAGATTTATTGTTTCTGCTAGGCTTGCAAATTCCTTGCCAAACAAGGTTTGTTTTGGGAAATTTCGATGCCTTGTTTGTCCTAAAATGCTCAGAATAGAAAAGCAGGCATAAAAGCCGCTTGAAATTGTCCAGGACATAAGTTAGTTTCAAGAATAACGATTGCATTAAAAAATGGACTTTTTTTGGATGGTGATTTATAAAGCTCAGACAAATAAGTGCTTTTCATAAATTTCCCATGGAAGGTAATTATTCAAGCTTACTTGCAAAAAAAATCTACGCCCATTGGCGTAACTACTGGGGGTGCCTAGGGGGCCAGGCCCCCTCCAGAATTCGGTAGGCCCCCTCAGGATTTTTCTCTAATATATTTCTAATTTGAAATGAAACACTATTCAGAATCTCAATGGTATTGCAGGGTTTTTTTTCCAGTTTAAGTTGCGTTTGTACTTTGCTACCTTCAGAAATAGTTTGAACGAGTAACTATTTCTGAAAGAGTAAAGTGCGCAAAACCTATTCTCCACACTTTTCAAAACCATCGTGGACTAATGCTCTTCTACGCAATATGAAACAAGTGCACGCTAAGCTCTTCGCGCGTTTGCCATTCGACGATGTAGCCACCAATTGATTTAATCGCGCAGCAATGAATATCGGCGCTATGACAAACTCCACTACAAATATTATGTACATCGCACTAGGAAAATCTTCGACGCCATCCGAAGAAATTTTGGTCGTTCGAGAACTTTAAGAGGAAGGAAAGTGCTGTGCGGAAGTACCCAGCGATGTGATTAACATGGATGTCTCTGCTGTCGACGGTCAGGTGGTTCTTCGGTGATACGCAAGACCAAATTGTCCTTTAATCCTGGACCTAGCGTGATTCCTTCTGCTGTGTTGAAAAATGCCTTGACATTTTAGCTACTTCACTTTCTCTGCTAAAGGGTGATACGGTCAAAATTTGGTCAAGGGAAAACGCGTGTAAATCGGTGAAATCGTTTATTTAAAAAATCAAATTAAATTTCTTTTTCAAGTTCAATTAGTATAAAATTCAGGAAAAATATTCAGTTAGGCTTCCGCTTTTCCAAATCCGAATTGCCGGGCCTTACGCTTGACCCCTGCCATCAGATTTTGTACAGCCACCTTGTCCACCTTCTTCGCCGCAGAAAGCCAGTTTGCCTTGAACTGCTGCTCGTCCTTAGCAGTTTTTGGTCTTCTTTAGGTTCCGCTTGACAATAGCCCAGTATTTCTCAATTTGGCGGAGCTCTGGCGTGTTGGGAGGGTTCTTGTCCTTGGGAACCACCTGCACGTTGTTGGCGGCGTACCACTCCATGGCCTTTTTACCGTAATGGCAAGATGCCAAATCCGGCCAAAACAGTACGGAACAACCGTGTTTCTTCAGGAAAGGCAGCAGACGTTTATTCAAACACTCTTTCACGTAAATTTCTTGGTTGACAGTCCCGGAAGCTATGAAAATGCTGCTTTTCAAGCCACAGGTACAGATGGCTTGCCAAACCAGATATTTCTTTGCGAACTTTGACAGTTTCGTGTGCTTGAAAATATCTGCTACCTTTTCCCTTCCTTTTGCCGTATAAAACTCCTGTCCAGGAAGCTGCTTGTAGTCGGCTTTGACGTAGGTTTCGTCGTCCATTACCACGCAGTCAAACTTCGTCAGCATCGTCGTGTACAGCCTCCGGGATCGCGCTTTGGCCGTCGTATTTTGTTTATCATCGCGATTTGGAGTCACTACCTTCTTGTAAGTCGATAGTCCGGCTCGTTTTTGGCTCTGATGCACGGTTGTAGACGATACACCCAGCTTATTTGCGGCATCTCGGAGAGATAGGTTAGGGTTTCGTTTGAAACTACCGGCAACTCTCTTTGTCGTCTCAGCGGCTTCCGGTTTTCGATTTCCCCCCGATCCAGACTTTCTGGCTGTCGACAAACGTTCCCCAAACACTTTAATTACATTTGTAACGGTTGATTTGGCAACTTTTAGTGATTTTGCCAACTTTGCGTGCGAGTAGCTCGGATTTTCGCGATGCGCGAGCAAAATTTTGATACGCTGCTCTTCTTGCTTGGACGGCATTTTGACAACTGAAGAGTGAATTCCAAAATCAAAATAGGAGCAACATTCTGCACACACACACCTTCAAAATGAGGGGTGTTCAGGTTTTTTAAATGCAAAATTGAAAGAAATACGTCAAGTTGATATTGACCAAATTTTGACCGTATCGCCCTTTATTCAACTTATCACTCCAGCAATCAAAATTTCCAATGCATCGGAAGTTCCAGTTTTCAAGAATGGAGGCAAAAGTGATATAAGAAATTACCGTGGCATTACTTCACTCGGTGTGGAATCAAAAGTATTTGAGTCGCTGATAAACAACAAATTTTGTACTACCTGCAAGAATTACACTAGCCCCTATCAACACGGCTCTTATCCCGGCCGCTCTGTTGAAACGAATCTTATCAACTTTACGTCGTTTCGCATGGAGAACGCATGTAAAAAACTTCAAGTCAATGCTGTTTATACCGATCTCAAACCTGCCTTCGATAAAGTTAACCATGACTTACTGCTTGCAAATCGGAGAAAATTTGTTGTTCCATTGCTTTCTACAGATGGCTTCGGTCTTATCTTGTGCAACGTCAAGTATCTGTCAGTATTGGAAACAATTCATCGGACTATTTTTCGAACCATTCCGGAGTTCCCCAAGGAAGCACCCTGGGACCATTGCTGTTCTTGCTTTTCATAAACGATGTTTCCTTCGTATTGCTTAATGGAGGTTTTCTGTTGTTGTTTGCAGACGACCTAAAAATGTATCTAGTTGTTCTAAGCCGAGCAGACTGCTATGAACTACAGAAACTTCTTGAAATATTCAGTAATTGGTGCGAGCGAATTATGATGGTTCTGAGCATCTCAAAATGTTGCGTAATAAGTTTTGGTCGAACGAATAATGCTATCCGGTTTGTTTATAGTATTGCTGGATCTCCACTTCAACGGGTTGATCATGTTAATGACCTCGGAGTTGTATTGGATGAAAACCTTTACCTTTTGGATGATAACCTTTACTCGCCACTTCTCGGGTACCATTGATAAAGCCAATCGCCAGCTTGGGTTCATGTTCAAAATCTCCAATGAGTTTCGTGATACGCTGTGTTTCAAATCTCTTTACTGCTCGCTGGTACGCTCTATTGTTGAGTTTGCATCTACTGTATGGAACCCCTACCAGGCTGTATGGAGTGCGCGGTTTGAAGCTGTCCAACGCAGATTTGTAAGATATGCTTTGCGCCACCTTCCATGGAGTGAATCGTCTACTAGGGCTGGATACTCTGGCTAAACGAAGGAATGTCGCGCAATCTGTATTCCTAGCCAAGCTTCTCTTATCTGAATATGATATTCCTGAGTTGCTGTCGAGAATCAGTCTATATGCATATGCATAATCATGCTTCAAATAGTTCGATTGTTGCCATGATCCGCCGTTTCAACGTAGAATCCGACGAATTTGATTTCAACATGTCCGCCTCAAGATTTCGTCACCGCTTGCTGAACCGTTTTTAACGTTGACTTTTATTAGATGTAGGTACTACACAAAGTCCGATGAATCAAAGACAAATTCAAATACAAATACAAACATTACATCACTTCGCTCGGGAGTTTGCGTCTGTTAAAATGTTTTGAAATTGGAAATATCTTCCCAACGTCATGGGATCCCAGTAGAGAACAGCAATTTTTGCAAGAACCAAAGATGTGAAGAGAAGTATCGATAGGTCCGAGAGAGTTCGGCAGGTTATGAAATTGAACGTAGGGCTTTTGTTAAGCAGTATTTCGAAGCAAACGCACACACTTTTTGCCACAGATCACCATGCGGAAGGTCACGGATCCGCCACACTGACTGGCAAAATGTATGCGCTTGATCGTGCTCAAATACCGCCAAAGGCACATAATGGTTCTAGCAATGTGAAATCTCTGTTTTTACACTCCCTAAAGACCACATGTGATGGAAACCAATATCCAATTTGGATTTTTTGAAAACATAGCTTCTCATTTTTACTAGTAATGTTTTTCTCGTCGTTGTTTACTCAAAAACCTCCTAGAGAAACCCGGTAAAGAATAGTTTGCTGATTCTCTTAACAGCTTGTTTTGAATAACTAATTATATTTTTTATATAATGCGTTTGCTTCAAAATACTGCTTAACAAAAGTCCTACGCTTTAGCCTAAGATAGTTCTGAATTCTAATAATTCAATTTTAGTAATATTAAATCCCTAAGAATCATAACTAAAATAAAAGCGACAATAAAATGTAGAGCTTGTTTAATTGAAACATAAGTTTTGAAACACTTTTGTATGTACGTATTTTCATTTTATTATTCAAGAAGGTTTAACAATAATGAGCTTTGTTTAAAGGCGACTTTTAGAATTCACGATATTATTTTCACTTGTACGTATAGACTCTTCACTTGTAGAGTATAGACTCCTCAGTGTGATTAAAAATTCCGAAGCTAACGAATGTCGATAAGCTAAATATGGAGATAGAAGTTTATTCATTAACGTACTAATGGGAAAAAAATCCCAAGTAGCATACTACGAACATAAATATTTGTAGTAACTTGATTATGGCTTAGCAAGTCATATTTATGTTATCTGAACTGAATGGTAAGAAGTGTGCTACTAGGGATCATTATGCAAAATTCTTCTATCGAAAATCTCGCCTTCTTGTGCGCACACCCACCTTTGCTAGAGAATCCGCCTTCTCATTGCCTGGTATTGAGCAATGTGAGGGGACCATACAAAGATAATCTTTCGATCAACACCCACATCTCCTTCCTTATTTTTTGAAGAAAATAAGATGAGTGCCTCACTGTTTTCATCGACCGGCCTCAATAGAACTGAGACTATCCGATAAGATGAAATAATGGTCTTAAATGTCGGAAATAATCCCCAATGCGAAATTGATTGCTGCCAGTTAAGCAACATATACGAAACAAGGTTCCTAAAATATCCGGAAGCCAGATGGATATTCATCATCAAAACCAGTGGATCAATCAACCCATCAGTGAAAATTCTTCTATTGCACGTTAAATAAAAATATGGGGAATTAAAATAGGTCGAAGTTGATCTGGAACTTATGAATAGCCTGCTTCATGGAGAGATCATCATCAATTGAGGAACTGTGATCAGTGAAGCGTACACTAGGAGAATTATAGCAACGAAGACTTATATTTAAACTGATTCATGATGCTAATTAAAAACTGATTAAAATTCAAATGGGACTGAGCTGCAATTACCGGCAGTTCAGATATTTTGTGTTTTATTTTTATTACTTTAATAGGTACTCGACAATGTTGTAGGACATCTGGAGAAGATGTTCAACAACATGCCATTTGCTGAGTCAGCTGACTGGTTATCGCGTTAAGATAAGGCAAATTGGCAGGAGTTCATAGACGATTATTCAGATGCTCTAGATATAAAACAACAAAACCTGCAATCCTAAGCAACTGTCGTTTGAATTTTTTGCGCCATAAAAAGTTCAATATAACTTTGGAAACCTTGCGAGCGGAACTGAAAGTTGATATTACATCCAATCTATAAAGGTTGCTCCAGAGGTTAACTTCCATTCCTATAAACTCAGCCGGATGCGAGTGGAGCTTCTCAGCAATGAGACGCATAAAAACATGACTGAGAAGTACCATGACGCAGAATCGATTATCAAAACTGACTAATTTAGGCATTGGGGACGGAGTTGTGAAGGAATCAGTATCAACCGACACAATTTTGAAGATTTAAAACGCGTTATCCAAACCAATCTAAATGTAGATATAAATTTAAAAAGTGTATTGACTCAATGTTGTTCTTTTAAGTTTCAAGATTTTTAGTTCAAACTTGACTCTATATAGATTCAGGTCTATTCTCCGTCTCGGATGAGTTGAGACTGCTCAAGAGAATCGAGTAATGTGACTACAGTAACATCGTGTGAGTCCATTCGATTTTTTTAGGAGATCTCGTATCACCAAGGCGCAGAATAGACCTAATTATACGATTAAAACTGTTTTGATTTATCAATTCAAATAACCTGTCCCCAACAATGACGGTACTTTCGTCGCTCTTTTTAATATTTCTATAAACGAAAAAAAAAACCTTTTGGACAGGCCCCCTCCAGGCCCCCTCCAGACTAATTGTCTAGTTCCGCCAATGTCTACGCCCATGCGAGCGGCCTAATCCAATCTAATCTAACACAAACGCTGCCAATACGAGAAAGCATCCAGGAAATAATTGGATTAGATGACGCCCAATTATTATTTTTGTTAATATTGATGCTTGCAGCATATCAAATACATGATACAAGCGTCAAAGCGGCCAGGACTACTGCGTAGCATTTACCGCAATTTATGATTCCGTAAAATGAGTTGTATTCAAACAAATAAATTTGAACTACAACGCATTTTGTGAATCTACAGGGAAAGATGGATCAGTGGACATACGGTACCATACGCTCCGAGATAAAAATATTAAAATAATAATAAAGTAAATCATGAAAATCGAAGCTATGGTAAAAATGGTAATAAAAAAAATGTAAAATCATTATGCAATGTCATACAGAAAAGTGTTTAAAATATAGTGAAGGGATATTATAATGTATAATGATAATAATAATTACACATGTCAGCAGATTGTTGTCCTGCTGCAATTTTAGAAGGGATTGCGTTATGAACCTAAGTGTTTAGATAGTGCTTTGATAGCCACAAAAACGAAAATTATTTTACAAAACTTGGAAACTCAATAGATGATTTGAAATTATGTATAAAGAATAGTATATCTAAAATGTCGATGTGCTGTTGTGTTTTCATGCACCGTTATACTCATTTGTGGTGAATCTCATAGGTTCAAATGATGAATCTGCGCACTCTGCGAGCGGCCTTCCGGTAGTTAACCGGAACATTTGCCATGGCGGACGAAAACATGCGTGTAGGCATGTTTTTGAGTTCTTTCTTCGTTTTATTTATCAACTCCACCTCAGTTTTCGCGACAAATTTGTTGGAGTAGGTCTTACGCTTCAGGTTAGCACAGAAGTTTCAATGAGACGCTGCTGGAGTACTTTGGGCGGGTTCGCCGACTTGGGTACCACATCGATATTCAGCCACTCCATCTCCTCCAACGATTGCTTTGAGTAGTGGACCGACGTCAGATCCGGACAGTACACCGCGTCTTTGCCCTTATGGTATTTCTTGATGAACGACTCAACTTCCGGTAGGCATTTCGTACTATAAATTTCCCCGATCACGGCCAGTCCTGATCGAAAGAACAGTGGCTTTGACATCCCCTCCTCGCTGATTGTCAGCCACAGCAGCACCTTTTTGGGGAACTCAGTGTGTGAAATGAACTTCACCTCGGAGCTCACTTCCTTCGTGGGGGCAGTGAAATACGAAGTGCCCTGCCAGTCGTTGCCATCCAGGGTGAGATAGGTCTCGTCGTCCATCACCTCACTTCACGATTCGCCGGGAAAATCGAGTTGACCATCTGATTCAGCCGCTGCCGCTGCGTAATTGCCTGCAGCTCCGAAACATGTATGTTCATGTTCGCCAGGTACTTGTCCACTGTTTCGCCGGTTGAACCGACCTCCCGGCCAAGCGCACGCAGCGATGTAGCCACTTTTCCCTCGGTCTTCCTCTTCAGCATCCTTTGGAGCTTCTTGTCACACAGGGTCGTCGGTTTTCCGTTTAGTTGTTTAGTGGCAATATGTTGTAGATGCAGTAACGGGCGTATCTGGCGTTCACAAAGTGCCGCACGATGTCCGTTTTCGACGCGGTGGGGTGTCGTTCTTTGAACGCGCATACTTCTGAACGGAGTTGCTTCACTGTTTTTGCCAATACGGTTAGAGTTCGACTGATAGAGCTGCCAAATTTTGTCTGCTGACTCATGGGTTACAATGGTTGATGCTGCATGGGTAGTTGTGTCAGTGCGGGTGAAGATAAACCCATGAAAAATTGGCAATTTTAGTCCATTTTTTTTAATGCAACCGTTACTCCTTCACTGTATGTTGTTATGGTAAGACATTTTTCATAAGTTCTCTATTTTGGGCATTTCGGAACAGAAGAGGGTTTCGTCAAATCTCATTATTTCTGCGATTTTGATTATCCAGAATGACACATCTGGCGTCAGCCGGCAAATTGCCAGTGAACGCATGTTTGATAATTATGCCTTCATCGCATTTCGTCAAGAGAGACTGTTTCTTCTTCTATCTGTTCCAAAACTGGAGTTTGGTTAAACAGATTCATTCAGATTCAGCAGGGTAAGTAGATTCATCAGCATCGAATTCAAACTTTTTGGGTACCGGCGCATCCGTATGAAGGCCTAAACTGCACAATACCGGCAGAAGTGGATGGGGGTGCCGCTGAACAATGTGCCTTTTCAGTGATTTGAAATGGCTGTACCTTGTTCGGCATTTTGAAACCGTGCAGTTGTCCGGATGTGGTTATTAAAATGCCGCTGCAGCTCTTCCACATAGCCCTCAATTACTTCTCGACAGAAAAAGCATATTATGCTGGACTTTGCAGGCTAAAATGAAACAGATAAGTCAATTAATTTGTACAAACACCATACGACTTACTCCACTTGCGAATGAAAATAACATGGCACATGGCGGTTGACAGATAAATGCCAAGCCTAGGCTTACAACACTGCTAAAACGATATTTCGGCATGATAGGCAGTTGAGGTCGGTTGAAGTTTGATTAACGTTTGTTGCCGAGAATCAGTTTAATAATGAAGTTACCCGATATTCCAGTACCAAGTGAAGCTGAGACTCGGTATTGTTCGGGTTTTTGCCGAGTTATCAGTTTAATATGAAAATGCCGAATGAAATAAGCTAAATTTTAAACCGAGCCCGTGAATAATTTTTAAGTATGCAAGTTTTTCTTTGACCTGTATTCGTGCGAAACTGGTGCCGGTATTGTCTTAGTTTAGGATAATCAGTTTTTATACATTGAGGATGTGTGTTAGTCCCAAACATCATCTGTGGGTTCTCTGTGTAATAACAGCTGATCTGGCAATAACGAAGTAGCAACCTCGGGCGGTCAATCATGCTCAATAAATGCACAGTGAGTTTTAACGAAACTCTCATCATAAAACATTACTTTTGTTCTCAATTCAGCAAAGAAAGAACTAATCTAAAGAACTGGTATCTGCATGAACTATTCTTCCAAGAATGTATAATATATAAACTACTTCCACCAATTTCTGAATCGTTCATAATAAATGCTTCTCATGAATGTCTGCGTTTGAACGAATTTTTCCACTGTTTATACCACAACCAAATACTTTTGAAAGACCATTGGTTACTCTTGTCGGTCTTCAGATTTAATCTTGTTTTGGCTGATTTAGAATATTACTTGAATTTAATAATAACACAAACGGGATTGACTTATACAAATGAACTGAAGAGTAATGAGAAATCAGAAAAAAAACGTGTGTGTGTGTGTATCCGTTCTCCATACTATTTTTCGTGCATAGTGTTTAAATAACCATTATCAAAATAACAAAAGTGAAAATATCCAGATTACGTGAATTCATTCACCCAAAATAAAAGAGCAAGATTGTAATGCAATTTCGCATGATTTGGTTTCATTTCTCGTAATGGATCGCAACTTGGAGAAAGAAAGCAACATTGGTCGTGGGCAAAAAAGCAACACATCAAATCGATTAGAAAAATTCAATGTGTGCGTGATGTTGTACAGTTGATTAGTAGTAGTAAATTCAATGGCGCACAAAAAAAAGATTTCCATCCGCTACCGAGAGTCGAACCGCGACCGTCAGCATGACGGCTCTTCATTGTAACCATCCAGTCACCACAACAAGTTGAGGTGAACGGAATAAAAGTCCTACAGTTTCTTCGGTTTTTGAGGCACTCAACGTTACAACAATGAAGCAAATTTCGGTCGCACACACTTACATGGCTTCGTTTATTTCATAAACCGCATGGTGACTTGATGAGAGGGCGATAGGAGTCTGATGACGAGTGCAGATAAAAATAGAACACGTGACAGCGGAATAGCAACAGTGGCAAATGGCGTAGCGGCGTTCTGTGCCATTGTCTCACCCATATTGAGAAGTTGTTGACGGTTGAACAAAAACCCAACGGTTGCTGCGATTGTCGAGGCACTAGGCACACAGCGATAACCACTTGCACACACTTGCATGGCTTTGTTTATACCATAAAAAGCTTTGTGGAACATGATGGGCAAATTTGCCTTTTCAGAATCATGCGGATTTCTCAAGATATGATTGCAAAAACTGCAAAATTGCAATTTTGCATTTTTTGCTACAATTTCAACTTTTGGGTGCACCCAAAATAAAAAAGCAAGATTGTAATGCAATTTCGCATGATTTGGTTTCATTTCTCGTAATGGATCGCAACTTGGAGAAATAATGCAACATTGGTCGTGGGCAAAAAAGCAACACATCAATTTGATTAGAAAAATTCAATGTGTGCGTGAGGTTGTACAGTAGAATAGTAGTAGTAAATTTAATGGCTCACAAAAAAATAAGATCTAGATCCGCAACGGAGATTTGAACCGCGACCGTCAGCATAACGACTCTTCATTGTAACCATCCAGTCACCACAACAAGTTGAGGTGATCGGAATAAAAGCCCTACAGTTGCTTCGGTTGTCGAGGCACTCAACGTTACAACAATGAAGCAAATGTCGGTCGCACACACTTACATGGCTTCGTTTATTTCATAAAACACATGGTGACTTGATGAGAGAGCGATAGGAGGGTGGTGACGAGTGCAAATAAAAATAGAACACTTGACAGCGGAATAGCAACAGTGGCAAATGGCGTAGCGGCGTTCTGTGCCATTGTCTCACCCATATTGAGAAGTTGTTGACGGTTGAACAAAAACCCAACGGTTACTGCGACTGTCGAGGCACTAGGCACACAGCGATAACCACATGCACACACTTGCATGGCTTCGTTTATACCATAAAAAGCTTTGTGGATCATGATGGTCAAAATCGCCTTTTCAGAATCATGCGGATTTCTCATGATATGATTGCAAAAACTGCAATTGCATTTTTTGCTACAATTTCAACTTTTGGGTGTAGCCAGTTTATAACTTGACATAACCATCTCATGCAACACATAAAATCACATCAGCATTCGAAAACACGATCAATGATAACTCTTACTGATAAGGATCAAATAACCCACTTTTTGTCATGTTTCGGTACCGCATTGGAAACATCTTGAACACATGAAATCACAACAAAAAGGGTCAGATGGATAAGTTCAGGGTTTTTGTTTATTTCAAGGATACAAAAAAAAACATGTTGTAGTTGTTATAATTTATTTCAAGTTAGTTTTAAGGAACAAAATCCATTTTCTCGGATAGGATAAGGAAAATCAATTGTACACGGTCAATCAGTGAGTTTTGTTATGTACTAGCAACTTTTTCAAGAATGTTAAGCCGTATTGAAAGCAAACTAAACTGCGTATTTAGCGGCTTCCCGCTCTCTTCTGCGTACCTCAAAATCAAACTCAATCCTCATTGCTTATTTCTGCTACATGAGAAACTCTAGAACCTTGATTGAAGTTAGCAGGATCATCGAAAAACTTATTTTTTCATCGATTGTTGGTACACAGAAACAAAAACGTTCACGAAAATGAAAACTGACCGGGAAATAGTTCACGTTTTCATGATTTTTACCCAAAAACGTGAACTTGTTCCCGATTACACGATTCAGTTCACGGTGTATTTTTGCTTGTTCTAGAATTCATGACTGCAGCTCACGGTTTTTTTTTCCGTGTAACGTCGAATTATTCCCGGTGTATATGCTGTTGTCATTATCAGGGTGAAGAACACCCTCCACTATATCATAATAATCCTTTAGAATTTCGAACTATTCGTCTTTTTCTTTTTGAGTTCTAGGCTCGAGAGTTTTCTGAGAAATGCTTCGCAATTTATCCTGGAGTATAGATAATGGTTGGTCATCTTCATCATCGGTATCTACCGGATTATGAAGATTCCAGGATATTCCAGGATATCCTTATTGCATCCCCTGGAACGCAATCCCATGTGTGAGCTATCCAAAAAATAGCATCTCTATGGTGATATTTTTTACATTTTCGTGGAATTCTCCGGCTCGGGCATTCAGTGCCCTTGGTTTTTGAGATTTAGCCGATTAAACACTTCAATGGAAGTCTTGATATAATCCATCCATGTTGGAACATGTGCATGAGGGCAATGCCATTCTCATTGATAATCCTTCCGAGCCGGAGCACAGTGAAGCCATACTTTATGCGACGCAAAGTGGAACATTGAGTTGTCCTTAACGATAAATAGGACCACTTTCATCCAGCGATTAAAAATCTGGGATGGTGACAGTTGCTTTTTTTCGTTTTTGTAGTTTTTTTGTTGACGTAATCTTCTGCAGCCGCAACATTTCTCGAAAGTTTCTCTCCGATGATTTTGAACAAACAAATGTCATGTCCTTGGATGAACTCATGGATGTACCTTCGCTTTTCAATAATAGTAATATATTTACCGATTGATCCTTCTGACTGCACTGCTTTTCTCAGATTTTCTACTTCGTTTGTCTGATTGTTGCAATTGTTGATCGAGATGGAATGTTATGCTTTGCCATTACCTCTCTGGTGTTCATCCCATTTTCGGTATCTTCAATGAACCGATTGCAATGGCAGGTTTTTGGCGCTTCAGTCTACTAGTTTGTGTTTTCCCCATTTTTAACTCTCAAAACCAATCTACGTGGTACCAGCAAAACAGAAATAAGCACAACGAGACGCAACACAATCAAAACCAAGTCATTTGTAAGGCCGTTACAAATACTAAATAAAAATAATGTCCTACCGCCGCAACTTGTGTAAATGTTAAATTTGTAAGAAGGGTAAAAATCTAAGCTCATGGCTGTACGTACTATCGAATCAAAACGTACGTACTATCGAGTGTACGTACTATCGAGGTATACCTGTATCTCAATTGCTTTGAAATAAATCGGTCATCCTGATAAAGAATGTGCACACCAAAAAGTAGTTCACGGAAATGCCCTAATGCAGTCTTCTCCGTGTACGCTTTGCTAATCCGATCACTACTACATGAATATTAATGTGTGTGTGTGCTATGATGAAGAC
This sequence comes from Aedes japonicus, assembly GCA_034211315.2. Lineage (NCBI taxonomy): Eukaryota > Metazoa > Arthropoda > Insecta > Diptera > Culicidae > Aedes > Aedes japonicus. Next base: position 127,785 of record JASCZW010002190.1, read on the forward strand.
GTCGTTTGGCTACAGTAACCTTCATTCAGTAAAATGGCGTCGAATCAAGAACGCGTGCTTGAAAAGAGCAACGCGAACGCGTGAAAATCTTGGGAAGAGCAAAGGGTGATGACCAATTGGTTGGTCACCACAAAGTGTTCTCAAGCGAAAAGGTTTATAATTCCAAATGTTACAGTTAGTAAAAAGCTTCTGGAGCTCAATAAGAGAGTTCTTTGTACCTACACGGGCCTAGTAACCGGACATTGCCCGAGTAGATATCATTTGAAGAACATTGGCCAGGTTCAGAATGATATCTGTCGTTTCTGTAACATGGAACGTGAAACCTCGGAACATCTGCTTTGCAGTTGTGATGCTGTGTACAAGAGCAGACTTAAATTTCTGTACAGTGGCTATATGCAACCTAATGAAATTTGGACTGCAAATCCTGGTAAGGTGGTGGGTTTTATAAACTCAATTTTGCCTGACTGGGAGAAGCGTCTTAGGCTGGTCACTTGACAAATGGTGATCTAGCTTTAAGATGCGAATTAGTATAGTAAACAGGGGTATATCACAAAAGTTCAACTCAGTGGACGCAGTGATTCTACGCCCCAACCAAAAAAAAAAAAAGAACGCGTGCGCGAAGCAATTTTGCACAAAAGAGTGGAAAATCCAGATATGCTCGCAACGTGCGACATTGCCAAGCCTGCATTGGTACAACTCGCAAAACCGACGGTTACTAAAGTGCTAAAACACTTTCAGCAGCGCTTAACTTCTTTAAAGAGAAAGGTCGGTTCCGGGAGGTAATCATGACTCCCGTTTCGTCGCGGAGAGGAAGAAAGTGATTAAAGAATTTAAGAAGAAACCGAATATATCCGTTCGTGATGTGGCGAAAAAAGTGAAAATGTCTCCATCGTTCGTCCAGAAAGTGAAGAAAAGTGCAGGCTTGAAATCATTCAGAGTAGGTGTTGCTCCAAATCGTAACGACAGCCAGAAAAAGAGCGCAAAATCTCGATCGAGAAAATTATATGACACTATGCTGAAGGAACACGACTGCACAATATTGGACGACGAAACATATTGCAAAGCTGACTTTAAGCAGATACCGACTACGAAGGTTTATAACCTCGTTGCGAAGAGGAAAATGTTGCTGATCGTTTTAAGCAAAAAAATGTCGAAGTTCCCAAAAAATACCTCGTATGGCAGGCAATATGTGGATGCGGTCTCAGTAGCGACATCTTCATCACGACTGGCAACCCCAAATGGACAAATTTACGTAAAAGAGTGTCTGAATAAACGACTTCGTTGCCGTTCATTCCGGGAAATCACTAAACGGTTCGGTGCTGTTCTGGCTCGGACCTGGCATCTTGCCACTCATGGAAAACTGGCTAAGGATTGGCACATTGCCAATCGGTGTAAATATTGTCCCAAATTATTGCAATCCGCCAAATTCGCCAGAACTCCGTCCGATCGAAATATTGGGCTCTGGTCAAGAGGAATCTTCAAAAAACGAATAGCGTAGCAATTGATGAGAAAAGCTTCAGGCGTAACTGGCAGAAAGCTGCGTAAATTGGAGACGGATGACACGGTGCAAAAACTGATGGAAGGTGTCAAACGAAAGGTAAGCGGGCACTTGGATACAACAGGTCAAATTGACTCTAACTGTATATTTTTTATATTTGTATTTTTATGAAGTCTTAAATAAATGATTACTTTTGATTTTCTCATACTTTCCATTTAATACCACTAATTTACCGTTGACTACTTTTTGGTGTGCACATTCCTTAGCAACATGATTTTGTTGATTATCGATGAAATAATGACACATTTGGTACATAGGCCGAATCAAGTAGCTAGGCTAACATTACATCCCGTTACCCTACTAATTTTTCTTCTCATTTATTGTTACAGCTATTCCACTAAACAGCTCAAACTCTCTAGGATTTACCAAAACCATGTTTAAAAAACAAACAAGAGAAATACTCTTAAAAACTTTTAACGGAAGCAAAACGGCAAAATAAACATAATTAATATCTATAAAAATCTGAATCTGAAATAATAGGAATACATGAAACTAACTTTTTTCAAATACATGCAAATAATGTCCCAAAAGAGTTAATGCCATAAGTTTTGTTTTGAAAGTAGAGTCAAGTTTTATTATTCAGAAAACTCATTTCATTTGCTACAAGTTAATCAACAAAGTCGGCTAAAATATCAATTTCCCTCATTTCATTCTTTTTTTTCTCAGGACTACGGAACCCTCCTCTGCTGGGGAAGCAACGAAATCGGAACTCAGACCGAGCCCTGTGTATTCAGCTTAATTCCAGCAGGTATGACGTTCGCATTGCTAACAAATGATTCACGCCATTCCATGAAAGTACTTTTCCATTTCACAGGAAAACCGGATCCGCTTTCCAACTGCACCATCATGAATCAAACGTTCGACATCCTCCAAATCGAGTGCATCGAAGGCTTCGATGGAGGTCTGCAGCAGGAGTTTTTAGCCGATGTTTATCTAATTGGCGGCCGCCATTTGTTCAGTTCCATCAAATCCAAGTAAGCCAACCTTCGTTTTTCAATTATTTGAATTTCATTTCACTCCCCAAATGCCACACACAGGGAACCCAACTTCGACCTGAAGGGCCTGGAACCGGGCGTCGGATACAACATTTTTCTGTCCGCCAAAAATGCGAAAGGTGCCAGCGAACAAACCTACCTGCAGGCCTACACTTTGAAGAATCCTGAAAAGCAAACCGGTAAGCATAACTAGGATTGAAACCCCTTCGGCAATGGTGCACTCTCGGCCGTCATCACTTGCTCAAACTCAAATTGAATTTTCCGCAGCCGTACTTGCATCATCATAAATTAACTCAATAGCTTTTCGGGAAGCAACCCAACCTTGCCTTGCCGAGCTCCATTACCTGGAACGGTATCCCAGGGCAACTGAAAATTGACTACCGAAAATCGACCAATAATCAAAAGTTTTAATTGCTTCGCCAAAACTTTCCGGCTTCATTTTCCTTCCGAGAGCGAAACATTGACGTCTTCCCTTCCTCGAATCGGGATTGTTTTTGATTTGGTTTCTTCCTCCTTGCCCCGTATAGATCTATCGCTCGTGTACTCTCCTACGCTTCACCGATCAAACCCTTCATCGGAACATTGCTGGGGGTCGTGGCGGCCATCATCTCCATCGCTTCCATCATCGTCTGCGTCACTCGGCTGCAGGGCTCGACCGGGCGGGATCGGGATTGCAGCAATATATCCACAAACGATGCGTCCGGCGTAAGTCAATCTCTGCCCACCGATGGGGACCTGGCCCGGGAGCAGCAGTGCAATGGCAGTATCGATAGCATCGAGAAGAATCCGGACATTATACCGCAAGGTGAGCCAGAAGCTAGTGGGGTGGAGTTTGCTTTGTGGTGGTGGAGTGGGCCCGGGAAGGTATCATTGTTAATTTATTGAGGTGATTAATCACAAGAGAAAAACTCTTCTCGACCCACTCCCAAGCGTCCAGTTTTCCAGTCGTCATAAGTTTTCAGTCTCTCTACACTCCGCAGGGAAACTTCCGCACTTGCTGGAAGAAGACGAGAAAGCATTTGAATGGCTGAACAGTGCCGGGACTCATCCGCGGCTGTATGCGACGGCGGCCATGGCGGAACAGCAGCAACACCAACAGGTCGGCGTCGGCGTTGGCGTCGGAGTGCTGGGCCCACCGCCGGGCGTGGGGACCTACGACAGCCGGACGTTTTACGCGACGATGCGCGACGGCAGTTGCATGCAGCAGAACGTTTACCCGGTAGTCGATAATCAAAATTACATTCCCGTGCACAGTGGGATCATTCCGACGCCGGTGATAGGTGGCTACGGGACCGACAGTCACAAGGTGAGTTATCCGAGGGGGGGTTTGTTGTTTGTGCGGGAGTTAGTCAATGATTATTTCACTTGTTCCTCCTCCACTGCGGATATGGCAGCATGACTTGACGTACGCGGACCTAACGTCGCTGGCCGGTGGTCAGGTGCAGCCGAAGCAAATGTACGTGAGTGCAACCCTCGGCCGACCGCGGCAATCAGACATCAAACGAAGTGAGCCGACGATCTACGCACAGGTAATTTGCTGGGAATTTCTATTTATCGTTCAATGGCGTTCGCGGAAATTGACTCGGTAGAAATTGCAACCATGGGAAGCGGCCTGCATGCAAGAAGCCAACCGACCGTTCTGACCACGTAGGAAGCAGGTTATCAGGCCGAATGTTCCCTGGGAAACGGGTGCAATTTGAACATGAATTCAACGGTGGGAAAAATTGGTCTGGGGAAATTCGTTCGTAGCGATGGGAAATTTGTTCAGTCATATGCGAAATGGGTGAATTTTGGGCGATCAATGTATGATAATGTATAATGATGGATGAATGGTTTCGGGGAAGAGGGTGGTGTTTGCAAAAACGGTTGGTGACATGATAGCAGGTTTAATAATGCCACTAGCGTTGCAGCCATTTCATGAAAAATAAGGCACCATGTTTCAAAATTTGGTAATAACGGGTGTCCACAAAAAAATACAAGGCACAGTCTCCTTGGGTTGTTCGACATTATGACGTCAGACCTAATTTATACCAGCAATGTGGCGTATTCTGAGTGATTTGGTGCTCAATAACAAAGAATTGATTGAAAGAAAGTAGTAAAAACTGTTTTGAGATGTGCTAGATCATTGAAACTGTGCTGGAGCTCAGAACTAAAGACGTATAGTTGTAACAGAAGCTTTATCCGCTCTGCGTTATGATATGTATTCAAACATATTCAATAAATGGCCTAGAAGACAAACACACTATATGATATAATCTTGGGATATTATATGTGAAACAAACTAACTTAACTTTGTATAGCCCATAGAGCTACTGTAACAATTGTTGACCTTATGTGTTGAAGGACAGTTCGGATGACCTGTAACTAACAATGTTATACTTTGATGTCAGTGGACTTTACAAAATGTTCATTGAATATGATTGATTATTTATCTTAGCTTTGTTTACCCCAAAAATACACCAAGTTAATCTGACTAGGCCTGGTATGATAGTGTTTGAAGGTATATCGTCAGTTTTCATAGGTTATAACGCAAATACTACGACTGTTGATCCTAACTTCTGTACTCAAAGACAGTTTTGGTGACCTGAACCATTCCAAAATGTCTTATTGTATCTGTTTAACTTCCAGAAGACTCATTAAACTTGGTCAAATACATTGTTTGTTCCAGAAAGCTACCGCTACAGCTGTCAATATTTAATTGTCAATTCCAGGATAGATTGGAACAAAGAACATCAGAAGATTATCTCATCATGTCAGTTGTTCTACCAAGATATTCAATGAATATATTTCAATAAACATCGTAGCATTGCATAGCCCAGACAGCTTTGTTATAACTACAGGTCCTATATTCTTATCTCAAGGATACTTTGAATTACCTAGAACATGTCAAGTTGATTTACAATGTTTGTTGATCTTTAAAAATAATAATTGAATATGTTTGAATACTTATTGTTACTTTGTATTGCCTAAAAAATACAGAAACAACTGTCAATCACAATTTCTGAACCCCAGGACAGTTTGAATGACCAAGATTATTTCAAGACTAGCTGATCCCGGTGCGAGCGTTGCTACGCCTGCAACTAAATGAATGAACATTACATAGAACTGACGCTCTTTTTTGATGGTTTTTTTTTTTGAGTAATAAGGAGTTCAAACTTCTATCAGAACATTCTTCTTACCCAGACAATACACAGTTTGTGGCTTAGTTACCTGAATAATTCTCAGGATTGGTTGAAATTTGTGTTTGAATTCACCATAGAAACATTTCTTGCACTCAAAAAACCCCACATACCATTTTTGATTCCATTTGCTTGATTAGTTCTCAAGCTATGCAGAAATTTGTGTTTCATTTGTATGCGAGACGGAAGGGGGAAGCGGTCTCAAACAATCATTAGAACCTTTCCCAGCCCCAAAAATACCTGCATATACATTTTCACTCCGATCGGTCAGACAGACAGTCAGAAAGAAATCCATTTTAATATAAATAAAAATCCTGTTTCCAATAACCCCCACATGCCAAATGTGGTTTCATTTACTTGAATAGTTCTCGAGTTATGCAGAAAATTGCGTTTCATTTGTATGAGAGCCCCCCCCCCCCTCTTTCAGAAGGCAAAGGGGTCTCAAACCACCATAGAAATATGTCTGACCTTCAAAAAAATCCACATGCCAAATTTGGTTCCATTTGCTTTATTAGTTCTCGAGTTATGCAGAAAATTGTGTTTCATTTGTATGGGAGCCCCTCCCCCCCTTCACAAAAGGGAGGGGTCTCAAATTAGCATTGAAACAATATTCGTCTACAAAAACCTCCACATGCCAGATTTGGTTCATTTTGCTTGATTAGTTCTCGAGTTATACAGAATATTATATATCATTTGCATAGGAGCCCCCTCTTTCAGGGCGAAGAGGATTCTGAAACCATCATAGAAACCTTTCTTGCCTATAAAACCTCACACATGCTAAATGTGGTTTCTTTTGCTTGGAGTCTCAAACCACCGTAGAAACATTTCTTGCCTACAAAACCTCCACATGCCACATTTGGTTCCATTTGTTTGATTAGTTCCTGAGTTATGCAGAAAATAGTTTTTCATTTGCATGGGAGCCCGCCTTTCTAAAGGCGGAAAGGGTGTCGAACTATACTAAGATCCTTTCCCGGACCCAAAAACCCCTGCATACAAATTTGCTTTGCGGTAGGGATAGTTCTCAAGTTTGGTTTATGGTATGGTATGGTAGCCCCCCTTTTCAGAGTGAGAAGAGGTCTTAAATAACCACAAAAACATGTCTTGCCTTCAAAAAATCACCCATGCCAATTTTGGTTCCATTTGCTTGATTATTTCTCGAGTTATGCAGAAATTTGGGTTCCATTTGTTTGAGAGCACCTCCCCCCTTCCTCCTCATATGACGGAAGAGTCTCAAATCACCATAGAAACATTTCCCTCCTTCAAAAATTTAAGAAAGAAATTATAAGAAAACATAAGAAATTTGGTTCCATTTCTCTTATTAGTTCTCGATCTATGCAAGGATTTGCGTTTCATTTGAATAGATTCCCCCCCTTTCAGAAAGGGGAGGGGTCTCAAATCAACAAAGAACATTTTTTTGTCTTCAAAAACCACCACATACTAAATTTGGTTCCATTTGCTTGATTAGTTCTCGAGTCATGCAGAATAGTGTATTTCATTTGTATGGGAGCCCCCCTTTAGGATGAGAAGGGGTCTCAAACCAACATACAAACATTTTTTGTCTTAAAAAACCACCACATGCTGAATTTCGTTCCGTTTGATTAGTTCTTATTTGGATGGAGTTTTATTTGGATGGGAGCCCCCCCTTTTATGACTGGGAGGGTTCTCAAGCTACCATAAAAACCTTTTTTGCCTTCAAAAACTCACACATGCTAAATTTGGTTTCTTTTGCTTGATTAGTTCTCGCGTTGTGTAGAAATTTGTGATTCATTTGTATGGGAGCCCTCCTTTTCAGTGATGGGAGGGGTCTCAAACCATCATCAGATTATTTTCCGGCCCCAAAAATCTCTGCATACAAAATTTCACGCCGATCGGTCCTTCCGCTCGCGAGTTAAATCGTGACAAAGGAAACCCCAACTCATTTTTATATATATAGATTTTGTTCTTGTATATTTTAACTTTCAAAAATATTCACTGAGTATTCTTGAATACGTTGCGTCACTTTGTGAAGCCCAAAAAGCTACTATTTTTACCGTAGATTTCAAGTTCTATACTCTAGGATAGTTTGAATTAGCTAGACGATCACAAAGTTATAAAATAATGACTGCTCATCTTCCAAAACATCCATTGAATATGTTTGAATACATGTGATCACCTTATATAGCCCCTAGAACTACTGTTACAATTGTTGATCTTTTGGTTCAACTTAAAGACGGTTTGGATGACCTAGAATATCGCAAAAATATGGTATTGTATTTGTTGACCTTCACCACTTTTCAATGAATAGTGTTAAATGCATATTGTACCTTTGCACACTCTAAAAACCTACGTTACAACTGTAGATCGTATGATTTGAACTCAAACACAGTTTGGATGACCTAGATCATCTAAGTTTATCTCAATATGTTTTTTTTTTTAAGTTCGGAAATATTCAGTTAATATGCTTGAATAAGTAGCGTAACTTTGTATAACCCAAAAAGATTAAGTCATTACGGTAGATCTTAAGTTCTGAACTCGTGGAAAATTTGGATAACCTACAACATCAAAATATTTTAAAAATAATAACTGTTGACCTTCGAAAAAAAATCATTCAATATGTTTGAACACATATCGTAACCTTACAGGGTGCGGCAGAAAATAATGCGAAAATGTTCAAACTTGAGTATTGGGTTAATTCGTGTAGCTAGTGATTAATTTCTGTCGAGAGTGTATTTGTTTATGTTTACATTAAAGGGCTGCATCCAAACATTCTATTTGTTTTATTATAATTCGTCAAAATGTTCGCGAAAGAAGTGATCACCAGTTTGTTGCTCGCCCAGAAGAAGTCGAAAGAGATTGCCAAGGTGGTAGGGTGCCATTTGGCAATAGTTTACCGCATAAAAAAGTCCCTGCAGGATGGTCCTAAGCAGCGGAAGCCGGGAAGCAGACCTCTTAACCATGTGATCAAATCGGTCCGTGCAAAAATTGCTCGCAACCCGGTGTGTTCCATAAGAAAACTTGCAAAGGAAGCCAATATTTCGGAGAAATCCATGCGGAGAATCATCAACGAAGACCTGCATGCATCTTCCAGAGCCAGAGTGAAACACCACTTGATTACGGACCGGGTCAAGAAACTACGAGTGACTCGTTCCAAAAGATTACTTTCCTTGTTGAAGAAGGAAAAAATGATACTCCTGTTCTCCGACGAAAAACTTTTCAGCATCGATGCTGTGGCCAACAGCCGCACGGACCGGTTCATTTCACCGCAGAAAATGGATAACGTTCCAGAAAAAGTGCAATTCAAATTTCACACCAAACATTCGGCTGGTTTCATGATGTTTGGCTAGGTGGCGTCCAACGGTTTGAAAATGCCGCCTGTTTTCATTGATGCTGGAGTTGAAATCAATACCGAAGTGTATATCGGTATTTTAAAGGACCAAGTGCTTCCCTGGGTGAAGGCCAACTTCTCCGAGGACCAAAACGTTGTCCTACAGCAGGATGGAGCGCCGTGTCACACGTCCAATCGAACCCAATAATGTTTGAACGATAACATGAAGTTTTGGCCGAAGGATTTGTGGCCCCCTAGCAGTTCAGATCTTAATCATTTGGATTATTCGATTTGGGCATATGTTGAAGCACGAGCCTGCAACACATCACACCCTAGTGTGAAAACCCTGAAGTCAATCATAACACGCACATGGCAGTCAATGCTGGAGGACTACGTCCGAAAGGCATGCTCTGGCTTCCGGCGTCGGCTCGAGGATGTTATTAATAAAAATGGAGGACACATTGAATAAATTTGTTTAAAAGGACCTTATAAATATAACTGCACTCGAGAATGTTGATATTATTGCTTGAATTAGTTGAACATGGGATTTGAATGAAATAGAAATTTTTTTCGCATTATTTTCCGCCGCACCCTGTAGGTCACTAATTTGATCAAGTTTCTTAATTGATTTTGAAAATACGCTGATACCGGAAACTTCCATGTTGATGAGATCGATGTTATGCGTTCTTGAGTAGTCTGGAACTTTACTTCCTGGGATGATGCTGATACTATCAAAATTGCTGAAGATACTTCGTCTAAACTATCCCGTGATGGTAATGACTGACTCTTATTCAATGTAGCAGGTTCAAAACTGCTCCTTTGCAAATATTCTTGGTACGGCATGAGCCGCAAATTTTTAACAAAGTATTTAGAGGTACTTTACATCACATGTCAACAAACTTTTGAATCAATGCTACGGTAAAAAAAAAACCTTTTCCGGATGCACGTTTTCTTACTAACATAACCAATCAGAATAAGGCCGGTGTGGCCTCTGCTGTACACAAAAGTTGTCTCCATTTCATTCGGTCCATGCCTGTCACTCGCCAGCCTCGCTGTCTGCGGAGGGTCCGCAGGTCGCCTTCTACTTGATCGATCCACCTTGCTCGTTGCGCGCCTCTTCTTCTGGTACCTGTCGCTTCGTTTTCGAGAACCATTTTCACAGGGCTGTAGTCCGACATTCTGACGACATGCCCAGCCCATCGTAGTCGACCGATTTTTGCGATGTGTACGATGGGAGGTTCTTCTCTTTTAACCGACCAATTTCCTCTTCAACTTCCTGAAGGGTTGGGGTCGGGGTCCTGTAATCTTCTGCGCGTGTTCCTAGATTTATTACCGTGCCACTTTCGTTCGCTGTAACTTTACCGTTCAGGTGCTCGTCGAAGTACTGCTTCCACCTTTCAATCACCTCACACACTTCTGTGAGAATGTTGCCATCCAGGTCTCTGCATGTATCAGCTTGTGGTACGTAGCCTTTGCGCGAGCTGTTCAACTTCTCATAGAATTTGCGTGTGTCGTTAGCACGGTACAGTGCTTCCATTTCGTCGCGGTCTCGATCTTCCGTCTCGCGCTTTTTCCGTCGAAGAATAGTATTTTGTCTGTTCCGTGCCTGTCTATACCGTTCCACATTCGCTCTGCACGTTTTCTATTGCTGATAGGAAACGGTTTACAACACCTCAACAATCTTTCAAATTCCATTTTCATTTTCCTTTCTTGTTACACAAACTGAGGTTCAACTGGAATCCACCGATAAAATCAATAATTTTGTAGTTATCTCCTATAACTTTCAAACCAATCGTGTGAAAGTAAGTGAAAAGGTTGTTGGAATATCCGTCTATGTTGGAACAAACATAGTTTTAGTACTGAACCATCTCGAATAACTTCTGATAAGGGCATGTTACTTAAGTTTTTAGCCACTCATGAATTAAAATTCAAAATATCTCGCAAACGGTTATCTTCAGGGAGATTGTTTCTACAAACATTTCGATTGAAAATTTATAGTGAAATCATATTTTGGTATTGAGAAGTTCTTTTGATAAACATAAATTATTTTATGGAAATCTTCCAAAAGTTTGTATAAGAAAAACTTTTTTATTATATTTTGTCCATGTTGCTCTCACCTATAACGCAAATTTTACGATTGAAATTAAAAATAGCGTATTTTTGAGAATTTGAATTTTAAGTTTAAACCATGATTTTTTCATGTAAAAAACAATACTGTTTTGCTCAGTGTGTATTTTCGCATGTACAATATGATTACCTACCATTTCTTCTCAGACACTTTTTCTTTTAAACAAACAATTTCCGAGTTACTATTTACCTAGAAAGGTTGCATCAAATCACATAAGCCCTTCTCAAAAGTTACTCTCGTATCAAAACGACCGTTCCATATACCAAAATACCTATACTGTTATTCCTAACACGTTTGCAAAGTTTTGGCGAAATCTAAAATACTTTCTAAATTTATCATTTACTGATTAGGCGTGGAATCGCTTCATTTCCATTAAAGTTTACCAACAAACTCACCATTGATGAATATCTGAAAAGAAATCACATTTTAATTTTTGTCGAAGGAGATGCATTCCTAGCTGATTGTAATGTTAGTTTTTAAAAACGTTTTTTTTTTGCCTGAAATCAGCGATTTTCTCTTTAAGTAAATCGGTTTCCACGGTGCACCACCTGGTATTTCAGAAAATGTTCCTATATTAATTTTCAACTGGTATTCCTCTTCTTGCCATAGATAATAAATGAAAATGGGTCCTCCCATTTGAGGCTGCTTGGTTCTTATCAGCTTGCCTACGATAAACAGGATGCCACTTTAATTTTGGATATGAACCCGAAGCCGCTTCAAGTGTCCCACCACGGGATGAAGTTTACTTCATCTAAAATTGATTGCTCCTGAAACAAATTGTTAATTGATGTTCAGCATCTGGTTTCCACTTTGGGGATTTGATTTGAATTCCGTTTGATTGCTGAATTTTTGAAAAGCTTTGTGTACCAAACCAGATGCAGTTTCTCTGTTGTTGACCGTAGCTTCTATTCTGCTCCCGGCTGGCTGGTTCCCAGTCGGACCGTTCTGTATAGATTTCTAATAAAATATTTATTTCCATCTGCTTTTTTATGCTGCTCCTCCGGCAACAATGACGCTTTTATGGAAAACACTAAAAACAAACTACCTCGACCGCTTCCATTCGATTCGATTTGATCCAAAACAAAACAACATCAACAACAAATCGACTGACCAATCCGAAAAATACGCATTCGCAACGCAACGCTATAAAATAAAACACAATTTAGATTGATTTGGCACACCATCCATCAGTACATTCAACAAATTTGGTTTATACAAATACCCGGGCCGGCATTCCGATTTCGCACACCGGCCTTCAGCAGCACCACCAACAGCAGCAGCAGCAGCATCCACCCTCGGGGATGATGATGGCGCCACCCACCTCAGCCGCCTCCCTCACGGAACGATTCCCTCCGCCGCCGCTCTTTGCCGGCCATCACGCACCAGTCAGCAACAATCCGTCGATATGTTCCAACGAAGCGGTAAGTACGGACTAACCCCCGATGATCCCCTTCCCGATATTCCTTACTTACACCTATGCAGGGCTGTAGGAAATCCTTTTAAGGGTGCGTTGCAGGAAATGGATTCGCATTTTGGAAAATCCTTTCCAATTTCCTGTCGGCAAGCTCCGAGCTAGTCATTTGTTCATTCCATGCCGGTAACATACGGGTTAGGGTGTTTCGAAATTTGCACTTCGTCAGGAAACCCAGGGGGATTAATCCTTTTATTTCCGGTAGTGCTTAAAAAACACTTTTCCATGGGGATAACACTGAGAAAAATTGTTTATAACTAGCCGCAACGAGATTTTTGAAGAAAAAAAAACCGTCTTTCTTAAATTATCTTGAAGGAAAAGTTTTAAATCTTTAAAAACTAGTTAAATCTTACACTTTTGTATATTTTTGTGCAGAATTCCTATCAGTGAGAAAAAGCTGTGTAATTGCTTCCATATTGTTTTTTTTTACAATTTTATCCGATGGCTTTTATGTAAATTATGAACTTTAATCATCAGAAGTGAGTATACAAAAGAGAATAAAGAATCCTTTTTTACTAGGGTACCCCTGGTAAAGTAAAATAACAGACTTGCATCACAAAAGTAACAAGATTTTTGGTGTCATATTTATTTTCGTTACACAAATTTAGTTTTCATCATCAGCGATACAAATTTTGTTATCACTCTCAGCAAAGTTTATTATCCTATGTTGTCATTTTTAAAATACAATACTGACAAATGCTACAAGTAAAATGCAAAACTAAGCATGTTGTTCTTACGTACAGGGTGTCCCACATAAAATTGAACCATGAAAAAACGCTGTAGAAAATTACCCATTGAGTGTTTTTTTGTTGTTGTGTTTCTAGAAAAATTGGAAAAAATGGCGTCACACGGAAAGCAACGTTACGAATTGATTTTGCGCAAGCACCTGGAAAATCCTCAACTCTTTCATTGGAACATTGGAAAAAAACACTCGGAATCGTGCAGTCAACGGTGAGTCGTGTGATTAAACGTTGCTAAGAAACTCTGAGCATCCAAACGGAAGGAGAAATACTGTCAGAATGGATGTTCTATGAGTGATCAGGATCACAAACGTATCGTGAAGGCGTTCAAACTGGAATCTCACAGCTTCGGTCAGAGATGTGGCTAAAAAGTTGCATCTGTCCAATTCTTTCGTTCAGCTAGCCAAGGATCGGGAGGAATTGTATACGTACGAAGTGCAGAAAGCTCCAAATCGTGACTAACGGCAACATTCCATGGTAAAGTTACGGACCCGAAAACTGTACACCCAGGTGCTGACGAAGACTCATTGTCTCAGCATGGATGGTGCGATTTACGTCAAGGCGGACTTCCAGCAGCTTCCGGGCTACTGTTCTTCATCGCCCAGCATAAGTTTGATGTTTCGGAGGAAGTACGGAAGCAGTCATTTCAAAGTTTGCCAAGAAAAGCATGATTTGGCAAGCGAACTGCTGATATGGTAAACGGAGTGCGCCGTTCGTTACTACCGGGACTGTGAACGGGGAGATCTACCTCAAGGAGCGTCTGCATAAGCGTCTGCTTCCTTTGATGAAGCAACACGAGGGTTCTATGATCTTCTGGCCGGATCTAGCTTCGCACCATTATTCATATGTTGTCCTGAAGTGGCACGAAGGCAACAAGGTCACTTTCGTACCCAAGGACATGAACCCCCCTCACACATCGGAACTAAAGCCCATCGAAAAATACTGGGCTACTATGAAGCAGACACTACCGAAGCATCCCAAGGAGGTCAAATCTGAGGAAGACATGAAGAAAAGAAGGGTTTCCGTACAGAAGAAGCTGCAGCCAGATGGTGTACGGAAGTAATTGAGTGGAGTTAAGCGTAAGGTGCTAGGCTTATGGTATTGAAGTTGAATGAGATAAACTGCCAAAAGCTTACTCATGAGTTATATTTGATTGTCTTTTTTTTAACGGGATGAAAAATCTGCCACCAGACTTCTTAAGGACTCAGGGTGTGGGGATGAGGGTACCAATTCCTCAACCCACTAAAAACCCACCGTGCCTTAAGCTGGAACCACATTTCGGCATTACTTCCGGGAGGGGACTATAATGTTTGTAAGCACCCACTATATTTAACCACTGAAAACTTCAGTAGTTAGTAGGTTGTTTCGCCATTTTTGTCGTTTCGCCGTTGGTCGTTTCGTTGGAGATCGAGAAAAATCTAGGAGGTTGCTATGCGTACCGCGTCCCAGATGTCCCGGTCTTGGCACATCCTTTGGACCAGGTTATCCGAAGTCGTGTCGTGACCGCTTACGGCTATCATGCCGGATCTCGCGTCGTCGCCATCATGTTCCCCAGTTTCCTCAACTTCAGTACACTCGGTGCTTGCAGATGACTGTGCATACCCATATTTCAGCAGATATTGTCTAGAACAGCCATGACCTGACAGAAGCTGCGGATAAGTGGAAGTTCACTTCACCGTGTCGCCTACTAACCCACCTGAATACCGACGTTTACTTTTGCCACTTAACCATGGATGCGGCTCTAGTGGACTTCCGAATACCTCTTGTTCCAAGTTGTTCGAAGCACTCTACGTGCTCTTTTATGACCATGTCTATTGGCATCATCCCCGCTAGGACGCAGACCGCGTCGCGTGATACCATTTGGTATGCACTAACCACTCTTAGGCACATAAGCCTGTGCGCACTCTCTAGCTTTCTCATGTAGCTCTTGGTACTCAAGGCGGTGATCCATGCCGGCCCGCCGTACCTAAGTATGCACAGGACGACACTGGCCAGAAGCTCACGCCTACTCCCTTGCACCGCTGAGCTAGTCGACATCATGCGGGTTACTGCCGATATAGCCAAAGAGGCTATTTTGCAGGAGTATTCGACGTGGCTGATAAAGGACAGATTATCGTCATGATCGACGATCTCCAAGTACTTCAAAGACCTCTTCGATTCAATTGTGCAGTTAGCTGCACTGATCGTCGCATGTTGCTCCGATTTGTGGTTATTTACCACCGTGACCTCTGTCAGTTTCCTGGAACTCATCCATCTCTCCACAATGCCAATGGAGTGCGAAATCGTTAACCTCTTAACCTCTTCAATGGATTCACCACATATCTCAGGGGTGACGTCGTCTGCGAACCCGACGATCTTCACCCCGTTCGGGAACTCAAGGCGTAGTACCTCATTGTGCTCCATAGCACCGGACCCAGGATCGAACCTTGTGGGACGCCTGTGGTGATCTGGAGACGTTTCTGGCCTGCCTCTGTTGTTGTATACTAGTACGTGATTCTGGAAGTAACTTACGAGAATCTTATACCGGTACCCAGAAACCTGAAGGCGTTGGAGCGAGTCGGCGATAGCCACCCAACTGGCACTTTTGAACGTCAAGGGTTACCACTAAACAGTAGCGTACTCCTCACCTCTTGCGCTGGATTACCACTTCAGCCGTCTTGGTAATGGACAGAATGGCTTCCTTCTACGGAAGCCAAACTTGTTGTTAGACAGACCACCTGTATCCGCCTATATATTTGGTCAGTCCGTTGAGTATTACCCTCTCTAGCACCTTACCCGCGGTATCCAACAGACATATAGGTCTATATACCGATGGATCTCTTGGTGGCTTCCCTAACTTTGGTAGCATCACTAGGGTCTGAATTTCCAGGCGTCCGGGAAGACGCCCTCGTTCAGAAACCTTTGCATCACCACCCTGAACATTTCGGGATTCAGCAAGATAGCCATCTTGATGAGAAAATTCGGAATACCATCCGGTCCCGGCGCTTTGTTCTCTTTTAACAAATTTGCTATCGTAATGAGTTCTTCATTCGTCATTATCAATGCTCACGTGGTTTCGGATGTTTGGATGGCCCACCCATCCCTCCATCCATAGCGTTATGGTCTGAGAAACTGAAACACTAGTCATGGGATAAATCTACGCCGGGAGGGGGGGGGGGGAGAGATGGGCACGGATGCGGGTCGTTATTCGGAAAGAGTCCCCCAACGATCACCTGAAGCAGCTCTGATGAATGCTCGGTTGGAGCCGCCTCAGGATTTGGCCATAACTACCCGATAGGTGATACCCCACGGATTCAAATTGGCTTTCTAACATAGGTCCTCGAAACAGACTCGCTTGCTTGCCTTTATCCCCCTCTTTAGCGTGGTCTTGACGGCGACAAGCGCCCCTCTACGCTCGATTCTCTTGGCGTCTGAACGCGCTCTTTGCATCCTCCATCGGCGATCGACTCCGTTCACCGATACACCGGCGATCTTCCATTCCTCGGCCTGGCTCGTGTAAGTGTCATAACGAGTCGTTCGCCGCAAGGGTTTCGCATAAGATTCGTTCCCTCTCAAGCGCCTCTTTAAATGTCTCTTCATCAAAGTACGACTTCCTCCATCTGCGAGCGAATGGAGCAGATGATCATCCTTCCACACGCTGCTTTGTATTATGGATGATACAATAACGAACCACCAAGCAAAAAATCTCCCATCGGTCGTCCAAAGCCGAAGGTAAGGTCCATCTCCGTCAATTGTTGTGGACCGGAGCAATCCAAGAGCACGTGTCGTCAAATGCACGCTGCGAACCCCATCAAAACCGAAGGATAGAGGCTTCACTGATCCTCGCTTGGTGAAATGGATAGGTACGCCAAGGCAGGTCGCTTTGGGTACGTATGCCTCTATTCGTAAAGGCAGACAACACCGGCATCTTCTTGGAGCCATCATCAATCTCCATTCGAAAAAGCCACAACAGAGTCGTCGAAGTTCTAACGGGCCGCATTAGTCATCTGGTCATCCAAAAAACCTGCGCAGGTACCTTTTTAGAACTAAGTTAGATGGCCATGTTTGCTCTTATTCGCTCTTTTCGTCAAAACCGTCCAACACGAATAAACGAAGCTACTAATGAAAATAAATTCGCTTTTGTTCAATTTAGTTGTGTTTAACGTCAGTTACTGTAAATAAATGACTAACCCGAGCGGCCGGACCCCGACGACAACAAGAATTGTTAGCACAGAAGCAGACACTAGTGCTCAGAGAGGGACAAGTGACGACCCCAAACGTGGCAGGGATAGCCACTGGACCAAGGTCCGAAAAAAGAGGAATAATACTAGAAAAGAAAAGGAAAAAGCGACAGGTGGCCCACAAGTGTAATCGTGGAGAGGCCTTCATCGTTAAGACCGAGGCGTCGAAGTACTCCGAGGTCTTGAAAGGCACCGATGTGCGGAGTATACGCCGGCGAGATACTCCTGGAGCTAAAAAAGATAACAGAGCTAAAGGGCCCGGCTTATAGAGACCTGGCAAGACAGGCCTTAGGTGAGGATGTGGAGGTACGCGCTCTCGACTCACAGGCAACGATCCAGTGCAAGTATCTGGATGCGATCACCGAGATAGACGAGATCTCCACTGCACTGGAGAACTGCACTGGTTGCTTGGAGAACGGCAACTATGAGGGTAGCGGCAGAAAGTGCAAAGGTGAAGTTGGGATGGTCTATATGCCCACTAAGTCTACACCAGCCGCCGAAGGCATGCTTCAGATGCCTAGAGAGCAGGCACATGTCCTGGAAGTGCAAAGGCCCAGATAGGACCACATGTACAGAGGCGAGACATCACACGAATGAAGTTTCGACCCACATCCATTCCCCAAACCCAAGATTTCTTCGACAACTTTGGGATGATTGAATGTTGCCATCGCCCCAAATCTCCTTTACTCCATTTAAACTGCCAGCTGACGAGTGACTGTTGATAAAAAATAGGAAAAAAATCGTTGAAGGTGATTTGTCGATCATTAATATCGCTTTCCATAGCGCCCACCTTTGCAAATGAGTCCGCTCTCTCATTGCCCAGAATTGCACAATGAGATGGGACCCATACAAAGGTGATGATAACATATCGCGAAGATTAGGCACTTAGAAGCTCCTGTATTATCATGACAAAATACGAGGATTGTTTTACCGGCCTCAAGGAGCGAATAGCCTCTATAGAACTGAGATTACTCGTGAAAATGAAATACTAATTCGGTGATTTAGCGACATATACGGAACAAGGAGCTTGAAGTTTACGGTTGGCGCTAAAAATTTCATTAAATATTCCAAAGCCTGCTAACGCCTCTATCAATGATCCGTCAGTGAAGAACGATTTAGTGGAATCAACTTGGCCAAACTTTGCAGCAAATATCACAGGAGCAATCATGGGACGATGATACTACTTCAGTATTTACATTATAGATTTTTGTGTTATTTTAGGTGTCCTCCAAGGACTCACACAACTCTACAATACAAGGATTCCTCCAAATATTTCTTCATAAAAATGTTTTGAGAAAGTACCGATGAAATGCTGGATGAAACTCCTGAAAGAATCCCTGGTGAAGTTTCTATAGACTCCTGAAGAATACAGGAGAAGAAAAAAGGATATCTTAAGAAAAAAATATCAAGGAAAAAATCATATCAAAAAAAGGTATGGAGAAATCATTTTGGAGGAAACACAAACTGGCTTTCAGACTGCCATCTGTCACTTTAGTGACCGTGTCAATTGTTTTCGTTTGCTTCATGGTCCGGAATCGGTAAACATTTGTATCCTTATATGTACTTATTTCTCACATTTGAGGTTTTTGAGTGGACAATTGCCAGAAAATCTTGGTTTATCTAAAAAATCTGTAATTTTTACATACAGATGAGAATGTATGAGAAAAATGAAAAAAAAAATCTGTGTCAATCTAGATAAATCTGTGCAAGTGGGAGCCCTGCTTTCATGCATGCTTTGCCATCTCCTTTTGTTCCATTGTTGATGATAAATCATCACGGCCACTGTTGATCTGTCGATATTATTTGGCCACAGTTGAACTGTGACCGGGGGAATAATTAGAAAACACAATTTGACAGTAATTCAGCGTATCTGTTCTTGGACAACAAGTTTCCCAAATCTCGAAAGCAAACGCAGAGTTTTGATGCTGTTAGCTTCAAGCTGTAAATAATGTGTTTATTTAAATTTCACTTCTATTTTAAATACTTTAGAATTTACTCAAAATTTTGGTAAACCAATAATTGTTGGATATGTGCGTCGGCAGATTTTACGTTGTAGTTCAAGTTTACATTTAGGTTAAGGTACAACGTGAAAGCTGCCGAATAGGCACCCTCTACGGACGGCCTGAAATCCTCATCCATGCGCTAATTGATAAGATTCGTCACGTGTCGGCACCCAGACATGACCGACTCGACACCTTGATAGATTTTGGGCTTTCCGTGCAACATCTCGTTGATCATCTGATCGCGGCTGAGCAGAGAGACCATTTTTCAAATCCGATTCTGATGCGGGAACTGGTGGAAAAACTACCGGGATCGATGCGGCTGGACTGGGTTGCATACAAGAGCCGTTTTCAGACAACAAACCTGGAAACATTCGGCAGTTTCATGTCGGGACTGGTTAATGCAGCGAGTGAAGTAACATTCGATCTGCAGGAACTAGAAACTAGTAGTACATGTAAGTTCGAAAATCAGAAGTCGGGACGAAAAGAACCTGTATCCGTCTATGCGCACACTCCTGGGCTATCCGATTCATCACAGGTAGGTGGCTCTAAAATAATATCAAAACCAGCGACCAAATCTTGTATGGTCATCGAGTGGCGGATTGTCCACAATTTAAATCTGCCAACATTGACGAGCGATGGAAATTAGTCCAACAAAAGGGGCTCTGTAGAACGTGTCTCAACAGCTATGGCAATTGGCCATGTAGATCCTGGTGAGCTTGCGAAATGGAAGGATTCCGCCAGAAACATCACACCCTCCTCCACTCGTCTTCTCCACCTGAAAATGTGGGCGTTTCCACAAGTCACATGTCGCTCGGTGAATTTTCTTGGCCTGTATCCTGCATATTGCCAGTAGTTCTCTCTGGAAATCACGGTCCACTCATGGTATTCGCCTTCATTGACGAAGGTTCTTCATTTACTTTGTTGGAAGACTCTGTTGCCGAGAAGTTGGCAATTTCGGGACCGACGGAGGCACTTACTTTTCAGTGGACAGGCAAAGTTAAGAGGATCGAACCAAAATCTAAGGTGGTAAAGGTCGATATCTCTGGGAAAGGTAATTCAACCAATTTACTCCTACCATCACAAACGCTGAAGTACCGCGAATTGGCTCAAGGATTTCCCCATTTGCGTGGCTTTCCGGTGGAGGAATACGAACATGCTCAACCGAAGTTTCTGATCGGGCTCGATAATCTTCATCTATGTGTCCCACTCAAACTTCTGGAAGGAGGTGCGAACGATCCTATCGCTGCCAAGTGCCGTTTGGGATGGAGTATATATGGGAGTAAACCGGCCCATAACCGTGCGGAAGGTGTCGTTAATTTTCATACTGCAGCGTTGCCGGATCTTGATCAAGAGATGAATGAACAGATGCTGGATTACTGCGCTATGGAGAATGCTGGAGTTGCTGCCCCGTGTAACCAACTCGAGTCTGAAGCGGATAAGCGGGCGATCCACATTCTTCAAAATTCAACACGTTGCACAGAAGATGGATCTCGTTTCGAAACGGGGTTGTTGTGGAAGGTCGATAATCCGGACTTCCCCGATAGCTATCCGATAGCGGTTCGCCGTCTGGAGTCACTGAAACGAAAATTACAAGCAAATCCACGTTTGGCAGAGCAAGTTCACAGCCAGATAGCTGATTACGAGCATAAAGGTTATGCACACAAAGCTTCGCTTACATAGCTAACGTCTACACTGGCAAACCGGGTCTGGTATTTACCTCTAGGGGTCGTAACCAGTCCGAAGAAACCCGGCATGGTCAGATTAATGTGGGATGCGGCTGGTAAAGTAGGAGAAACTTCATTCAACTCCAAGCTACTAAAGGGACCGGACCTGTTAACGCCACTTCCGAGGGTTCTGTGTCAATTTCGACAGTATCCAGTGGCAGTTTTGGGAGATTTGATGAAG
Source organism: Aedes japonicus (assembly GCA_034211315.2). Lineage (NCBI taxonomy): Eukaryota > Metazoa > Arthropoda > Insecta > Diptera > Culicidae > Aedes > Aedes japonicus. The sequence goes on from JASCZW010002190.1 coordinate 149,288, forward strand.
ATGTTTCACCTTAAGAACCTTTACACCTTCACGTTAAGAATACGGTTTCCGGACTGCTTGTCCCAGCGCTTCGTGTTGCGCCTTCAGCTTTCCGACTACTTGCAAGTTTATATCATGGACGTAGCCACATTTGGGTCGACTTGTTCTCCAGCATCTGCGCAATATGTTAAGAACCGGAATGCCCACGAATTGTCTGACGAGTTTCCCCGTGCTGCTGAAGCCATAATAAACAAGCTACGTTGACGACTATCTCGATAGTTTTCGAACAATCCAAGAAGCGATAGAGGTAGTAAATGAGGTGAAATTCGTGCATTCGAGGAGAGGATTCACATTGCGACACTTTTTGTCCAATGAAACGGAGGTCCTGCGAGGAATTGGTGCAGTTGTGGCGGACGAAATCAACGTTCTTCAATGTTAACGGCGGAAGAAATTCGTTCTACTAATACCGTCCTGAGTCACCTCACACCGCAAGTGGGTGTCCTGATAGAAGTCTCTCGGTTCAACTCATGGACGAAGCTTCAGCGAACCGTGGCATATGTGACGCACTATGTGAATAATTGTTCCCGGAAAATACGCCAAGAACGTCTCCTTCTGCGTCTCCTCACCCAAGAGGAGTTGGAACTCGCCGAAGAACTACTGCGGAAGATTGCTCAGAAGGAGACATTCCCGGAAGAGCTATCGATACTCTGCAAGTCATGTGGTCCACCCGGAAACGACATCGCATTGTACACATTGTACACAGCTCAATTTGCAAGACATGGCCTGCTAATTGGGAGATCGTCGTAAACGAGATTCGCCAACGATTTGAGATATCCAAGCTTAGATCGCTGGTGGAGAAGGTCGCAAGAAATTGTGTCTGGTGCCGTGTTGTCAAAGCTGCTCCACATCCTCCAGCAATGGCACCACTACCAGCAATGCGCCTCACATCATTTGTTAGAGTTGGTCGAAGTCTCGCTAAACGGTGGATTTGCCTGTTCACCTGTCTGACGTTGAGAGCAGTGCACATGGAGATGGTACACTCTCTTAGTACTGAATCCTGCATCATGGTCGTGCGTCACTTTGTGTCTCGTCGTGGCCCCCCTAGTGAATTCTATTCCGACAACGGGATGTGTTTCCAAGGGGCAAACCGAGAACTGAAGGAAGAGATAAAGAAACGAAATGATGCCCTAGCACTTACCTTCACCAGCACCGAAACCAGCTGGAAGTTCATCCTACCCGCTGCACCCCATATGGGAGGTGTGTGGGAAAGACTAGTAAGATCCGTCAAGGTGGCAACTGGAGCAGTTTTGGATGATGCCCTGGAGCCCATTATCGCAGAAGCTGAGGCAATGATTAATAGTAGACCACTCACCTTCGTGCCACTGGAGTCAGCTGATCAGGAGGCATTGACCCCTAATCATTCTCTGTTGGGCAGCTCTACTGGGGTCAAAATTCAGCCCACGGCTCCTGTGGATAGCCGTTCAGTACTTAGGAGTAACTGGAAGCTAGCGCAGTTCATAACTGAAGAATTCTGGCGGCGATGGATTAAAGAATATTTGCCAGTAATTACTCGTAGATGCAAATGGTTCGAGGAAGTTAAGGATGGTTCGTGGAAGTCGGTGACCTCGTATTTGTGGTCAGTGAATCAGCAAGGAACCTATGGCTGAGAGGACAAATCGAGCAGGTGTTCCCTGGTAAGGACGGTAGAGTTCGTCAGGCACTTGTGCGTACCGCAACGGGCGTTCTTCGGCGACCAGCTATCAAGCTCGCTGTTTTGGACGTCGTGGATTGTGGCAAACCTCGTTCAAGGGCTATTGAAGCTCACGATGATCACCAAGGTTTACGGGCGGGGGAATGTGGCGACAGACCCCCCGTTGCAGCGAAGCAACGCGTACGGAACGCTGAAACGAACCATCGCACTCCACTTCGCGATGGTAGTGACAACAGACGTCAACGACTGTCATCGAGTGGAAAAATCGTAAATACTATTGTTCAGTGGATTTCATAAAGTGCAGTGATATTCATGAACAAATTAATTATTTCTACTTAAACTAGTTTTTTTTTTCTAAATCTACGGAATAAACATATACATAACTGCTTGTAACTACACCTATTCTGTAATACTCAAAAAAGTCTAATCTCTAAAAATCGAGTAAAAAACTATGAACTTATAACAGGATCTTTAACCAAAACAAATCCGGCTGTAAATCTAACCCTTTTTTCCAACGAGCATCGCATTAGCACATTCCTAATCTTTCCTTACATGAGCGGTACTTGGATGAGGTCAGCGGCTCTGTTTGTAATAAAGGGTGTCCACGATGAAATTGCCACACACAAAATTGATTCGCAAAATTCGAGTTTTCATCCGATTGCCATCAAATTTTCAGGGATTGAGAAATAACTATTAAACTTCATTTTACCATTTTACTCGTATTTTATTTACAGTCCATACGCAAATGCCCACACCTTGGCCTTAACCCCGGCCATAAGATTCTGCACAACCTGTGAATCAACCGTTTTTTTGCATGTAAACCCATACTTTCTTCAGTTCCTCGACTGTCTTCACTACCTTAGGTCGTTTAAGAAGGTGCTGCTTCATAATCGCCCAGTACTTCTCGATGGGGCGGAGCTCCGGAGTGTTGGGAGGGTTGAACATTTTCGGCACGAAATTGACCTTATTGTCCGCATACCACTTCAGCACGTCCTTGGAGTAGTGGCATGAGACCAAATCCGGCCAGAAGATTGTTGGGACGTTGTGGGCCTTCAGGAGAGGAAGCAGCCGCTTCTGGAGGCACTCTTTTATGTACACCTGTCCGTTCATCGGGTCACGAAAGGTGCACTCCGCTTCCCGCACGTGCAGATGGCTTGCCAAACCAGGAATTTCTTCGCAAATTTGGAGTGCGGACATGCTCCGGAACGCTGAACTTATCCTTGGCCGTGAAAAACAGGTTACCGGGGATCTGTTTGAAGTCGGCCTTCACATATGCTTCGTCGTCCATGATGCAGCATTCAACTTTCGTCAGCATGTTGAGGATCAACTTCCTGGCACGGGTTTTGGCGGACTTGTTCTGCTTCTCGTCGCGATTAGGGGCCTTTTGTACCTTGAACGTTCGAAGCCCAGCCTTAGTTTTGGCCTTCTGGACAAAACTTCGGCTTAGGTGCAGCTTCTTAGCCACATCCCGAACGGAGGCGTTCGGATTTCGGTTGAAGGCCCCAACTACGCGGTTGTGATTTTTGGTGTTGTACGGAATACTTTTTCCTTCACTTCTGGGCTTCCGATCGGTGGTCAACCGTTCCTCGAACCGCTTAATCACTCGCGACACCGTGGAATTCGCGATTCCCAACGTTTTAGCGATGGAACGATGCGAGAGATCCTTGTTCTCGTGATGAATGCGCAAGATTTTATCACGCATGAGCTGTTCTTTCGACTCCATTTCCGCGAGTTTTGATCACAGGACTTTAAAACTTGCAGGATGTAAATAATGCACTATGAACTAAATCCACCCAAATTTTCATTAAATTCTACCCAACGGTTAAAAAGTTAGAGCAATTTCATAGTGTGGCAATTTCATCGTGGACACCCTTTACTGTTCATTCCCTTCTAGGCTCAGGCAGTCAATCAAACCATCATCAAGTTTCAGCTTGAATGATACCCTGATGGTCCGTCCCAACCCAGTATTTATGATATATATTGTAAATAATGGGTCAATATACAATATTTGAGCATGTAATAGAGAAATAAAATTTACAAGAAAATTCAATTAAAATTTGCCATATTTGGAATTCGACATCCTGTAATTTTAATATAGTTATTTATAATATAATATGATGAAATAATTAAAAAAACAATCATAGGCATATGATAATAATACGCAGCTTGGTGCAGCTTCACCGCTCATTCAGGTGCAGATAGATGTAACTGGAATGTGAAGGTCATATTGCAATAAAATAAAACCTAAAACATTTAATTAAAGATGAATAAAAAAAATGTATGCAATCATGATACCTAAATGACGAACTTCCGCTTCTATCGCACACTATTTCACCTTGATCGATAAAAATTTAAAAAAATACCTAGCGGAAAAAAACAACATCAAACGAGTGACGTAAAGAGACACCTAGTCCGGCGCTCGATACGGAATGATGAAAAGGAAGAAGAGCCCGCCTTCCATTCACAAACTGTTAGCAATGGGGAGTTGGCACTCCCACTCCTCCCATCCAATGCGCCCCAAGCAGGCGTTCTGCGCATGTTCTATGGGTTTTCCTAAATACACGGGACATTTATGCCTATAACGGCAGTATATATGAACTTCATGCGGCTGATCCTGAAACGCAAGAAATGTGTCAAAGAACCAAAGTGCAGAGTTCCGTGGTTTCGCGCCCAGGCACGCTTCCGTTCGTCCTCAGCGCCAGCAGCAACTCACCAAAATCCCGGATTGAGGCATCCTGAAAAAGTCTGTTAAATCCATTGAAATTTCTCAAAACCAACACTTAAACATTCCAACCCACTGCCGCCCTGGTCACTATTTGCCGCTTAACGCCGCAAACCACTTTTCTCCCTGCTGGCCCAACAGTTACCGCTCCTGAGTTAGGAATACAGGGAAGATCCAATTGAAAGGGTGTCAAAGAAAAAAGGACGAAACGACAAATGGACAAGGGGAATATCAGAATACCACTAAATGGAAACATTTAAACATAATCCCATATTGCTTATAAGTGCATACACGCTCATTCGGATTTACCCAAAATTGCGTAACTTTTACCCATTTTCATAAAACAGGCTGAGACGTCAAACCATGGGTAAGCACATTTATTAAAGTGGGTAAATCTCACTCTATTATTCATAAATCTGGTATATGTCTGTGCTTGTACAATGGACACACATTTTTTCTTGTTTTTCAAAGTTTTACAAGAAAAACAGTTATTACAGTGAACAGCATCGAAGCTTCCGAACGCTTCCCGAATACATTTTCAATTTGATCCGGTAGCTGATCCAGAACTCAACTCGAGAGCACGTCGAAAAGATCTTTTGTGAGTGTATCCATTTTGTGCAGTCGTCGTCGGTAAGTACCCCGGGAGTGCGTATTTGCCACGGCCGTCATCCAGGATCTATTTGCTTACAGGTGCATGGAAGAAAATTTTGAAATGTCGCAACTGATGGGCGTGGTGATTGTGTCCGATCAGCGAAAGCTAACCAACCGCTTCCAGCAGAGAAAGTTCGAGTTGTCGGATTGATGGATAAAGATTTCCCGGAATGCGTGAGTGATGCGTACCAGCACCGGGTTCTGGACACCTTGATGGTATACATCGACAGTACGTACATCAACCTTCCTACCTCAAATTGAAATTGCATAAAAACTACTAATTGTATCTGAAATCTAATACAACCAAAAGAAAGAACAGAAGCTGCTCTTTCTTGTAGTCAAATAAAATTAGAGATTCAATCAGTAGTCCTTATGCGATTGCGATCTGAAGTAAGAAACTTGATGTACGTACCATCGAGGTATACCTGTACTGGAGGAGAGCTACCCTTTATTGATCTCGCTGGCGGGTGTCGAAAACCCGTTGTGTATGAATAACTAACTTTTGGGTAAATTCTACCCAAAAGTAAGCTATTAACACCCAACGGGTCGGTTAACACAACTAGCATTAGCATTAGCATTAGCATTGACGTTTGCACACCTCGTGGATGGAGCTACGATGAGGAATAATTCGTTGAAGACATTGCATGTCACCATAAAACGGATCAAATGACTGATACGTTTCTTCACACAATAATCTCCACGAAGACACTCCTCGATCGCTCACCTGGCCACGTCCATGCAACCGTTGGTGATAGGGAGGATTTGGTATCTACCTTAAGAAGACACGGGGAACCCACGTAGTCTTCAGTAAATATCAAAGGAAAAGGGAAATGAATAGTCGGAGAGAATAGTTGAACAGAAAGCCCTGTTTGGTGCACAGAACAAAAAAAAAAAAAAAAATTAAAAAATGGTCGTTGGGAGCATCTAATCTAAAAAGGTTAAGTGATGCTCCTTTTCTCGTCAAACGGTTGGGACTTAAGCATTAACTAAAGTCCTAGCCCTATATGGCTTATGGTTATAGCGCCATTACTCGCTCTCTGAAAAGAGAAGAATGTCTGAAAGTAGAAGAACGGGTGATGGAAGAATACGTATCTGATTTCTTGTATTGCTGCAACAACATTGCGTTACTTTAATACTGCATTTTATTTCATTTTATTGACGTATAAGACTATATAACTCCAAGTTACCACTCTTAATTCAAGTACTCAAACCTTACATAAAACACCAGCGAATAGTTGACAAGGCTTTGCAACACTAGAAGTTCACAATAATATTGCATATTCAATTTTATACTATCATATAACAACATAAAAAAGATAATAAATGTATGTTGGCTCTATTTCCCGTAATGTCCTTCCATGTTATTAGGATGGATCCAAGGCAAAGATGATCCCAAAGCGCGCCGCAACTACGACCCTAATGTGAATAGTAAAATGATCAATGTGACCACCAGGCACACAATCTTCTGCTGCTGGAGGAAAAACTACTTGTTGTGACACTTCCTCAACGGAACCGACTCCCAGCCTCGTGTATTGACGAATAATCCGCACTGAGCTTACGCGGCACGACAAGTCGGCCCGTTTAGCGCGAGGGTTTATCCAGAGGAACTGCGCTCCGTAGAATTACTAATAACACCAAAAAGGGACCACCAAAACCGCGAGGTGAAACAAATAGAAATAGGCGCGTGATCGTCCTCGATCTCCAACAAAAATGACGAAATGACCAAAGGCAGGTCGCAGGGACCACCTAACTACAAAACCCCTAAGTAGTTAGACATAGTGGGTGCTTAACAAGCACAATAGCCCCCTCCCCGAAGTAATACCGAAAGGTGGTTCCGGGGAGGGCTTAAGGCACGGGTGGGTTTTTAGTGGGTCGAGGAGTTCGCACCCTCATCCCCACACCCTGAGTTCTTCAGATGTCTGATTGCAGATTTTCCCTCCCGTCTAAAAAAACCCAGGCACAAACATGGCAAAATTGCCTTTGTGCTCAACCTTGAACTTGAATGACGGCGCACTTAAAAACGAGAGACACTCTCCGAGCTGAAGAAGAACGTTTAGATTAAGAACTCAGCCTTCAAGACACTCATCGAGTTAATCCTGGAAGAGGTGGCTACACGTCAGGGGTTTTTTTTTACCAGGAGACGGTTATCGAATAATGAGGTCTGGAGAAAAGACAACCGCAGAGGAGAGAAAAAGTGTCCTTATGAATCAATTTTGGGTTGTGCTAATGACGATTTGATGGTAGAATGCGTAAGACGACACCGACAGTGAATAATCTACTGGAAACATGAAATATTGTTGGGAGGCCAGGTTGCAAAGGTTTCAATCACAATAACCCAAGCTTGATGAAGGGTTATTGTTCCTTTATCATCGTATGTTCTCTACACAAAAAAGCGAAAAAACTGGGTCTGTTATTAAACTACCTGAACTACACAATTAAGTTCACATCTCTGCGAGACATATAGAGAGAGCATGCCCGAAAGTTACAGTTAGTTTTCTATGAAACATGATACTACTAAATAAAATGGCACGAGCTCACCAATAACTGCTAACTTCTGGGCATAGTTTGTTCTGTTGCTAGATTTTTTTCTTGAATATTGAATCTGAGCCTTTTGTTTGACACACCTTTTACACCTTTCATCTTCATTGTAGGGGAATCGCATCAGCATCATCTCAGTTGAACTGGTTATTCTATATCCACTATCAACTCCAAATTATTATTTGAATCACTATGTCATTACAACAAACTATTCAAAAAAATATTAGACGGAAAACTTCAATTATTGACAACTCCCCAACGGGTCGGTTAACACAACTATACCCAAAATTGGCTTCCCACACGCAACTGCTCAAATGGGTACTTTTTTTCTTCCGTGTACAATTTCGGAGAAGTGCTCTGTTAATCGTCTTAAATTTGCGATACACATTCCCGTTTCATTCCACTCAATTCCAGAGTACAACCGCACACCACCTCCCCCCTCCCCCACGGAAACCCAACTCAATCCTCGCAAAAAGTGGATCTACTCAAAAATTGAGTTGATCCACTCCTCAACGAAAACCGAGCAACACATCCGCGTGAGAAAAAGAGATAGTACACAATTGCCCCCAAAAACTGAGCAAAATGAAACGGGAGTGCACCATATTATCCACCATGTGCGAGAACGAGACTAACAGATGATAGTGTCCGAAAACAAATCAAACATGGAATCAAGGCGTTTTTGTACCATCCGCGGCAACCGTCAACTGTCTTCACCAAACCACAACGTTAGCTGTAAGGGGTACAATGTATGCAACACAATTTTTCTTTTGTTCATATGGAACACTTCCGTTTGCGTAAGAGATATTTTGCAACAGGCGACTCTCCAATTAGTTAGAGAAGCACCTTCCATGGACAAGCAGTACTCCATTATATTGTCAATAATAAAAGCTGTGTAGGTCAAGATGTATTAATATTTTAAATAAACACTGGTACTTATCAGAGTGTGCCGTTATGAGGAAATCCATCCCCAAACTCCTGCCATTCCTCATAATTATCGCTCGTGTGACTCGCCTCCGCATCAACACATCCGGCAACCTCGGATTCACAACACTTTGAAGCGTTCCAATTTCTCCTGTGTTCCCTATAATATTCCACTCCATTTCTCTCCCAAAGACACTCTCCTTTTCATTTCTATTTTTACCACTTATAACACTTTTTGTGCTTCGATTCTTCACATTCATCAGACACTATTGAAACTAACTTTCACAATTGCCTCAACAGATATTTAAATTCAAAAAGAATCACAAATCATTAATTTGTAGATAAAAACAACGCGAGAACTTGCTTGCATGAGTTGCCTGCTGTGCACGGTCTATCGTCTATAATCACTTGGAGCAACCAATCAAAACTGCCCTTGAGTTCAAAATTTAGGATCTATAATCATAAAGTTAGCTTTATAATCCATGAAAGGTTACAATGTGTATCCAAAGACATTCAGTGCACCTTCTGTAAGCTCACTAGTCATTATCAGATTATCTCGGAATGTTCAGGATCATACGAACTGAGCTTGAGCTCATAACTTAAAATATACAGTACGATAAATTTTCAAACATATTCAATTAATATTCTGAAACGTGCACGGACATCATAGGATAACCTTGTTAGTTTCAGATCATTAAAAACTTAAGGTCTACAAATGTAACAATAGCTTTATGGGCCATACAAAGATATGTTTGTTTGGCATAGAATATCCCAGGATTGTGTCATAATGTAAGTTGCTCTTCCAGAACATTCAAGCGGGACAGCGTTCGCCAGTCCATCTTTTGTATATTTCTCAACATTATATAGTGTTGCCAGATCGCTGAATTTGGTTGCCTTTTGTACAATAGGTTCGGGTGATTTTTTTTTTATCTTTTTAAAATCTGCAGTATGAAAATAGTAACTTTAGTGACCATTTTCCAAAAAATAGTGACTTTAGTGACTTTTGGATGCAAATAGTGACTTTTAAGTGGCTAGTCATAAAATAGTGACCAAGCCAGTAAAAAGTGACTTGTTACCAGCCCTGTATTAGCCGCTTCATTAAAGTGCATCTAAAACGACCTAAAGGGCGATACGGTCAAAATTTGGTCAATATCAACTTGACGTATTTCTTTCAATTTTGCATTTAAAAAACCTGAACACCCCTCATTTTGAAGGTGTGTGTGTGTGTGTAGAATGTTGCTCCTATTTTGATTTTGGAATTCACTCTTCAGTTGTCAAAATGCCGTCCAAGCAAGAAGAGCAGCGTATCAAAATTTTGCTCGCGTATCGCGAAAATCCGAGCTACTCGCACGCAAAGTTGGCAAAATCGCTAAAAGTTGCCAAATCAACCGTTACAAATGTAATTAAAGTGTTTGGGGAACGTTTGTCGACAGCCAGGAAGTCTGGATCGGGGGAAAATCGAAAACCGGAAGCCGCTGAGACGACAAAGAGAGTTGCCGGTAGTTTCAAGCGAAACCCTAACCCTAATCGTCTACAACCGTGCATCGAGCCAAAAAACGAGCCGGACTATCGACTTACAAGAAGATAGTGACTCCAAATCGCGATGATAAACAAAATACGACGGCCAAAGCGCGATCCCGGAGGCTGTACACGACGATGCTGACGAAGTTTGACTGCGTGGTAATGGACGACGAAACCTACGTCAAAGCCGACTACAAGCAGCTTCCGGGACAGGAGTTTTATACGGCAAAAGGAAGGGGAAAGGTAGCAGATATTTTCAAGCACACGAAACTGTCAAAGTTCGCAAAGAAATATCTGGTTTGGCAAGCCATCTGTACCTGTGGCTTGAAAAGCAGCATTTTCATAGCTTCCGGGACTGTCAACCAAGAAATTTACGTGAAAGAGTGTTTGAATAAACGTCTGCTGCCTTTCCTGAAGAAACACGGTTGTTCCGTACTGTTTTGGCCGGATTTGGCATCTTGCCATTACGGTAAAAAGGCCATGGAGTGGTACGCCGCCAACAACGTGCAGGTGGTTCCCAAGGACAAGAACCCTCCCAACACGCCAGAGCTCCGCCCAATTGAGAAATACTGGGCTATTGTCAAGCGGAACCTAAAGAAGACCAAAAAAACTGCTAAGGACGAGCAGCAGTTCAAGGCAAACTGGCTTTCTGCGGCGAAGAAGGTGGACAAGGTGGCTGTACAAAATCTGATGGCAGGGGTCAAGCGTAAGGCCCGGCAATTCGGATTTGGAAAAGCGGAAGCCTAACTGAATATTTTTCCCGAATTTTATACTAATTGAACTTGAAAAAGAAATTTAATTTGATTTTTTAAATAAACGATTTCACCGATTTACACGCGTTTTCCTTTGACCAAATTTTGACCGTATCACCCTTTAACTTTACATGAAATTGTCTAAGTGTGTTGCCCAACTAAGCCCGATTCATCTCTCAAGAGACACCAATCCTCTCGGATGCAACTTGCAAATGTTTTGACAAACCTGCTCTACTTCAACTCGCTTCCATCTACGGATTGTTTTCCTAGCTTCGCCAGTGGCTACAAACGGCTTCACGTGGGGTTTTATTCAATTTCCGTGGAAGGTGGAAATGGTTCCCTAAAATCTCATCATCTCATGCGACAACAATTAATCAAAATCAGCAGCCTCCCCTCTTTCCAGTCTTGACATATTCATTTTACCGAATAAGAAGAATTCGTTCCCTGGCCAGACCCTACTCTTCAATCGCCTTACCATATGAGGCCGAGTGGCACATCAACATGGCATGGGGCGCTGTAAAATAACAGGCAATCTCATTTCCTAATGGGTTTTTCCGCCAATGGAAGGTTTTGTTTTACTCTTCTCACAGAGAAAGGGGAAAATATCACTTGAAAAACTGGCTAAGATAGGACAAATTTCCACAACAAGGTTTTTGACAACCGTCAAACTGGTTCTGACTCTACTTCCAGAGCGTATTCAAGCAAAGTCGTGTTTCTTGGCTAAACTGACTAACTCACTCAATTTCTTAAATTAAAACAAGGGTTTAACAATCGATTGAGTAAATTTGTCAGATTATTTATCAGTAGGAAGGGTCGGGTCTTACCTTTGGTGAATAAATTATCGATTCCTATCACTTATCGGTAGGTGCGTCAATGCGTCCCAACATTGCGATGCGACTGAAAATTGACACAACATTTCAGCATCGTCGAGGTCTCAGCCGTTGTCAGCCTGAGGATTTTCTCCGGAATTGTACGTTACGTCCAAACATTGATTGATCGATTCATCGTCGTCGTTTGAAATTGGGCATACAATCAGCCGATGGCACTCGAGAAGCCTTTGAAATTGATTGATTTGTTGCTAGCGCTAATTTCTAAGATTGGAATTCTGTTGAACTTACCCGCGATTTAATTATGATTTATCATCATGAAGGTTCTTCTCCTCTTTTTTTAGTTTCAACTGCCACCAACTCCTCCTCTTCCACCACCTCCACCGCCACCGCCAGTGGACACTGAACCCATTCCTGGTCCCAGTGGAGTCACCCATTTCCTGAGTTCCTTCGCCAGAAGCCGATTCACTGCCGAGTGCCCGCTCGAAGATCTACAGTTGTAATATCTGCTCTGTCCATTCCAGCCATCCAGCCTTCTGCAGACCGTTCCAGAAATGCCACCTCACTGCAGCACGCCAGACTCGGTTGCCTCCTCCGGTCATGTTCAGCCCACGATCAACACCGGCGCCGGGGACCGGATGCTTCACAATGCGACCCGCTTCTGATAGGAAATCCGGGCTCAGACACGTCCTAAATACTGAACCGGGGGGAAAAGGCAAAGACAACAATAAGGTCAACTTCGAAAAAGAGGTAAACTTTTTTTTCTTCGATCTACATCTAGAAAACGAAAACTTAACCTAACTTAAGGATCTTAAACTTGAAGTAAAACTGAAATCTTCTACTCTTTAAAAACAAAAACAAAGAAATAACAAAAGTTCGAAAAACGAACATTTCCACTACTCTGCTGAAAGCGACATGTTTGTAAATAAGTGATTTCGAGTGAATGGGACGATCTTTACGAATTATTAAACAAAAGTGTAATTACAAATGGATGAGATGTAATAAGTTTTTATATACTAACTAAAAGTAAAGAAAATGTAAATTAGACTAAACAGAAAACGAATAACAAACAAACAAAACCGAACAAGAACGAAGAAACCCATTCAATTTTCAATCAAAATCGTGAATACTTACAGATTAATTACTGAAAAGAATAACCGTAAAGCTAGGTAATGGTAACCGAACTAATTCTCCGTTGTAAATAGATTAAAAACCAAAACAAACAATTTTTAATATACAAAAAAAAAGAACAACAAAGAAGAAAATCAAAACTCGATGTAAAAATAAAAAACAACTACTAAAACCATGTATGGGAGAATGTTAACAAGAAAACGAACACAACAGTTGAAGAGCGGATAAAGTGATGAACGATTAGTGACACCATTTTGGAGGACTGTTTACTGATTTCAAAGAAAACGAAAACGAACCTAAACCTAGGGCTAGGGAATAAAACGGAAAAAAAATGTTCAAATTTGTAAAGAAAGAAACCATAATAATACGACTTATTACACAGTTAGAAACGAAAACTCCCGCGCAGTTGGAATGAGGAAGTGGAAGAACGCTAGGAAAATGGGGTGTAGTTGCGGGAAACCAGAAAGAAGAAGAAGAAGAAAAATACAGTAATAACTAGTAAAGGTTGGGTAAGACTATGTCACTAATACTAATGATTGTTATGCGTTGAGAATGGAAAAGGAAAAAGAAGATGAAAAAAAAATCACTTAAATAAATAATAATGCAGGGATTATTTATCGAAATGTTTGGGTTTTTTTCTCACTTGCTGGAACAGCCGAAATTAGCAAACTTGAAATGATGACATCCATCCACGATTCCTTGGTGAATTGGCCAAGATTTCATTTTGTTTTGCATCCACCAGTTTTGCCGATCCACCCTATGAAAACCAATTCGTCGACCGTCACTATTTTGCTTTTACAGATGTCGAGATCGACGAAATTTTATCGAGTTCGTCGACTCAATCGATGGCGCGGACACTAGTGTCAAAATTGTCACATTTTGTCGAGTAAGAGTTTGTTTTGATACGCGTTCTTCAACGGTTAGTGGTAATTGGCTGAGCAAGGTATGAAAAACACCATATCATTAATTTTTTGCATTTAAATTGACAGAAAAACCATTTACTTCTAGCAACGAAAAAAAGGTCTAATCCTATTGAAAACTAAACCGTCAGTACGAGTAATTTTGATAAATTTGAACATCGTCAGAGACTTTTGCAGCGTGAAGCCAGCAAAACTTATGTTAACCAGAAGTGGTAGGAAATTTATCAAGTGCTTCATTCATTTGGATCAAGACTGCACGTTGGGTCAGAATAACAAATGTGTTTTAAAACTACGTCTGCACGCATAATTTCAGTATACTTGCACCTGAGATTTGATAATTCATCCTCGAGATAAGTGGCTAATGCAATAAGTCCTAGGTTCCTATAAAAATAGAAAGAAACTACCTAAAATTTAGGGCATATCCTAAAAAGTTCACAAGGAGACTTCGCAGAGCTTTAGGAAGATACTTTCTACAAGTACAGGAAGAGACTTCCTAGAAAACAAAACTTCTTCGAACGGCAGGCAGAAACTTCTCAGCGGTATTGGAAGAACTTGTTAGAAGTTCAAGAACACATATCCCATACACTCCCAGAAGTTCAAAAGAAAACTTTTTCGAAAATCTGGAGAGGACTTCTCAGAGCTTCAACAAGAAGTTTAAAGACGACTCTTTCTCAGAAGTTTAGAAAAAACCTTCCCGGAAGTGCGGAAAGAACCTTACCAAAGAAGGCACTACTTATAATTTCTAATAAATTCAGAAACAAACTTTGGCAAAGCTAAGCTCGATACGTCCGCAAACTTCAGGAGAGAACTGCTCTGAATTTAAGGAAACGACATTCTAGAGATTCCGGAAAAAAAAACTTGCCAAAAGTTTAGTTGGAACTTCCTAGGAGTGCGAGAGCGTATTTTCGAAGCTCAAAAGAGAATATTTTAAATGTCTAAATCAAGATTTTTCAAACTTCAGGAATAACACGTTTTTCTAGACGCATAGGGAGGACTTCCTAGTAGTCTGTACAATATTCTCTCAGAAAACTCCCAAAGTTCAGGAGAAATTTTCCCAAAAGTTCAGAAGAAGCCTACTCAGCAGTCCAGGAAGAAATTTCCAACAATTGTGAGGAAATTTTCCTAAAAAATCTGCAGAGGACTTTTCCAAAATTTCTCTATAGTTTTCCTCAGAGTTCAGGAGGAGACTTATCAGAAATTTACAAAGAATAAGCTTAGGACTAAACTTCCCAAAATTTCAAAAAGAGTCTCACCAGCGGGGGCGCTGCCTAAAGGTTGTGCGGATTCAAATTGCACCACTTTTAAATGGCTGTAACTTTTGACTGTATCTTTATTTTCTATTGAAATTTTGGGTGGAATTTGTTCAATGTGTGTTTTTTACGCTGTGTAAGTTTCAATAGCAGATGTGCAATTGTTGTGAAGATCAAGTCGGAAGAACAGCAGTGGCGCAAAGCACCTTTGCGCACGTACCTCGAAAATCCGGATCTTTGTCATCGTTCCATCAGCAGGAAGCTGGAAATGGTACATTTTACAATGTCCCGTGTATTAAATCAGTACCACGAACATTTGACCATCGATCGGAAAGAAAAAAAAGTGGCACAAATGAATCTCCGTATAGTGTTAAGGATCACAAGCGGATAGTTCAAGCTTTCAAGAGGAATCCCAACAGTTCAGTTCGAGATGTGGCGAAGAAACTAAATCTAACCAAAACTTTCGTGGAAGATGCAAAAAACGTGAAGGACTACAAACGTACAAAGTCCAAGAGGCGCCTAATTGCGGTGTACGGCAGAATACGGTAGGTAAAACACGTGCAGGGAAGGTCTACACCCAGATGTTGACGAAACCACATTGCCTCGTTACGGATGATGAGACGTATGTAAAAGCAGACTACCGGAAGCTTCGGAGGCTTCAGTTTTTCACTGCTCATCAAAAATTCGATGTCCTTGAGGACGTTAGAAAGCAGAAGATTTCAAAGTTTGCCAAAAAAAAAAATATGATTTGGAAAGCAATTTGCTGGTGTGGAAAACTGAGCACCCCATTCGTGACAACTGGAACGGTCAATGGGCGATGGTCCTACGATTTTTTGGCCGGATTTAGCCTCGTGCCATTACTCG
The DNA here is from genome assembly GCA_034211315.2 of Aedes japonicus. Classification (NCBI taxonomy): domain Eukaryota; kingdom Metazoa; phylum Arthropoda; class Insecta; order Diptera; family Culicidae; genus Aedes; species Aedes japonicus. The sequence goes on from JASCZW010002190.1 coordinate 165,075, forward strand.
AAAGAGGTTTTGGAGTGGTACAAGGCTAAGCAGGTCAATTTTGTGCGGAAGCATCTCAAAATATCGATGTGGTACCCAAGTCGGCGAACTCACCCAACGTCCACCAGCTACGTCCCATCGAGAATTTCTGGGCCAACCTGAAGCATAAGATCTACTTCAACAATATTGTTGCGAAAACTGAAGAGGAATTGATAAAAAAAAACGAAAAAAGAAATCATAAACATGACGTGACTCTCTGGGTAAATCAAATGGAGAGTCACGTCACTGTAGGTGACTTTTCTCACTTCACAAAGTGACAAACGTCACTTCGACTCTCGGAATAACCCTCTTACCTGAGTTATCTGTGCTGTTATTACCGTATATTTCAAGTCTTATGCTCCAGGACAGTTTAGATTAGTTGGAGGATCACAAAGTTATAAAACGATGACTGTTTACCTACCAAAAGATGCATTGAATATGCTTGAATTCATATGGTCACCCTATGTATCCCTCAAAACTACTGTCACAACTGTAGATCTTACGGTTTAAAGGGTGTCCACGATGAAATTGCCACACTATGAAATTGCTATAGTTTTAAAGTCCTGTGATCAAAACTCACGGAAATGGAGTCGAAAGAACAGCTCGTACGCATTCATCACGAGAACAAGGATCTCTCGCATCGTTCCATCGCTAAAACGTTGGAAATCGCGAATTCCACGGTGTCGCGAGTGATTAAGCGGTTCGAGGAACGGTTGACCACCGATCGGAAGCCCAGAAGTGAAGGAAAAAGTATTCCGTACAACACCAAAAATCACAACCGCGTAGTTGGGGCCTTCAACCGAAATCCGAACGCCTCCGTTCGGGATGTGGCTAAGAAGCTGCACATAAGCCGAAGTTTTGTCCAGAAGGCCAAAACTAAGGCTGGGCTTCGAACGTTCAAGGTACAAAAGGCCCCTAATCGCGACGAGAAGCAGAACAAGTCCGCCAAAACCCGTGCCAGGAAGTTGTACCTCAACATGCTGACGAAAGTTGAATGCTGCATCATGGACGACGAAACATATGTGAAGGCCGACTTCAAACAGATCCCCGGCAACCTGTTTTTCACGGCCAAGGATAAGTTCAGCGTTCCGGAGCATGTCCGCACTCAGAAGATGTCCAAATTTGCGAAGAAATTCCTGGTTTGGCAAGCCATCTGCACGTGCGGGAAGCGGAGTGCACCTTTCGTGACCCAGGACACGATGAACGGACAGGTGTACATAATAGAGTGCCTCCAGAAGCGGCTGCTTCCTCCTGCAAGGCCCACAACGTCCCAACAATCTTCTTGCCGGATTTGGCCTCATGCCACTACTCCAAGGACGTGCTGAAGTGGTATGCGGACAATAAGGTCAATTTTGTGCCGAAAATGTTCAACCCCCCCAACACTCCGGAGCTCCGCCCCATCGAGAAGTACTGGGCGATTATGAAGCAGCACCTTCTTAAACGACCTAAGGTAGTGAAGACAGTCGAGGAACTGAAGAAAGTATGGGTTTACATGCAAAAAACGGTTGATTCACAGGTTGTGCAGAATCTTATGGCCGGGGTTAAGACCAAGGTGCGGGCATGTGCACATTCTGACTGTTAATAAAATACGAGTAAAATGGTAAAATGAAGTTTAATAGTTATTTCTCAATCCTTGAAAATTTGATGGCAATCGGATGAAAACTCGAATTTTTCGAATCAATTTTGTGTGTGGCAATTTCATCGTGGACACCCATTAATTGTGAAAGCAATAAGCTTGAAATTCTAAAGAAGAAGAAGACACCGGCAACAACGCAAAGTTATTTTGAAGAAGAAGAAGACATTTTCTATCCGTTTCCTACGACCGTGTTAGGGAAATACAATTTTCAACCAGTTGATATGCAAATTTGTATGGCAGCAAAAGTATGTCATTTTTAATTGAAAAATTTAACTACTTAGTTCTAATGGCACTTCTTTCAAATTTCAGTGCGAAAAATTGGTGAGTTTTTATGATCAAATGGCGTGTGAATGAAGTCATTCTGTTAAGTCGAACAAGAGGTATAAACGTTCAAAAACTTTTCACTTTTGCATAACGCTCTCATTTTTTCTCATTTGAAATGACACCCGGTATAGAAAAAAAAACGTAGTCCTACGTTAAAAATGTTGATTGATCTTAGACGTGAATCAAAATAAACCCAAAAAAGGAGAGAGTCCCATGTGCGCATAAAAAAAAACAGAGTGCATACAATATATTGCTAGAATACACTCAGTAGCAAAAAAAAGCCGAGCAAAATTTTCTTCCAAAAAACGCGTTGTTCAACCTTCTGTAACTTTGTTAATTATCAATATATTTGGCTAAAATTTTGACAACGTTATAACTAATGTTTCGACCTTATGTGACCAAAATTTTATGTTGATAAAATTTATAAATTTGAAGTTATGTGTTATATGTGTTAAAAGTCATTTTGGACATACCAATTTCAAAAAACCGTATTTCTGTGAAAAATTTAGGTAGCAAATTAAAAATTTCTCCATGACTTAAAAAAATACAAAAAATCATGTGGACAAAATTTGAACTGTTTCCATTAAGTGGTTTGGACTACAGCTGGCGTCAAAATTGAGGCTCCAACATGAGTATTTTCCTTGTTCACCCAATATTGACCACGCTGAACTATCGGTGCAAATACAAAGCCGAGGCCAATTCATCTTATTAAATCGGCCCAAACCTGTATGATGACAACGCCTCGGCTTTTTTTTGCACCGATATTTCAGCATGGTCATAATTGGGTGAACAAGGAAAATACTCATGTTGGAGCCTCAACTTTGACGCCAGCTGTAGTCCAAACCACTTGATGGAAACAGTTCAAATTTTGTCCACATAATTTTTTGTATTTTTTTAAGTCATGGAGAAATTTTTAATATGCTACCAAATTTTTTCACGCTTATGAGACATTAGTTATAACGTTGTCAAAATTTCAGCCAAATATGTGGATAATTGACAAAGTTACAGAAGGTTGAACAACGCGTTTTTTTTGAAGAAAATTTTGCTCGGTTTTTTTTTTTGCTACTGAGTGTAACTATCACAAAGCCATCAGGGGTACATGAGCGCTTTCCACACGTCTTCTTTGGCCTGTTGAGGTGGCGGATTCGTCCGTGCCTCGACCTACCCCGCAGTAGGATGTTAGGCAAAGGTAACGTCTTTGGTTCGAGTATTACTTTATCCATGCCCTTTCGCTCAATTTTCAATACTTTTATGCTATTTCCAACCTACCGTATACTGACGGAACTTTCAACATTTTCTCTTCATATCTTTCATTGTGTGTGTGTGTGTGTGTGTGTGTGTGTGTGTGTGTGTGTGTGTGTGTGTGTGTGTGTGTGTGTGCAATTCACCTCCCCCTGACCGGCAGTGCTTTTATGGAAGAAATTTGTCTGCACCTATTTTTGACATTATGCTATCTGTTGGTGCAAACACTTTTAGCCCTGGAGATAAAAAGCGATAGCTCTATTACGGTTCCAACGACCCATTTCGAGAATGCTTGTTTGTACACGTACACTCTTAGGTCGCTATCATGTGCAATAAGCCCCGCATGAATACCCCCATATATCAAATGGATATATGGGATACAATCACACTTCCAGAATCAAAATTCAGTTTTTTTATTCTGGCGCGTATTTAGTTATGGTTTTTTGTATAGGAAAGGCTTGTAAGATGGAACACAATTCGTTTTTTGCTCGTAACATGTATAATTTTTATTTTTTCGATGAATTTTCGAAAGATGACCTAAAAGGCTGTCAATCCGGACTGATTATTTATAGTCATAGAAAAAAATTATGGCCTTTTTTCGAAATCCAACAAAAATTGCAATTTCAAAAAATGTATCGTTATATTCCATTTTATTCTTGATTCCATGGCATTTACAAACATGAAAAATATCATTCATATGTTCTAACACGAAAAAAATGTGTTCCATCTTACAAAAATGACGACATAAACACAAAACATTAAAAAAATTTTCATTGTACGATTTGTTTGGAAATGCCTTTGGATCATAAAAATAAACCAAATATGCTAGCCAACACAAATGTTAACCTTTTGATATCGATGGGAAAGTTCCACTTACTAAGCACAAGAAATAATTGCTATTTTAATTATGCCAACACTTTCGAACATTGAAACCTGGAAGAGCTAAATCGAATGAGTGTATTCAGTCCAAAAGCAAATGAAAATTGAAGAATAGTAAAAAAGTAAGGTTAACACTTGTCAGTGCGAAAGTGTTGTCGCTATGATTGTCAAAAATGGTGCTGTTCCATCTTACAAGCCTTTCCTCTATATAATAAGTTAAACTGTAACATTCTCACCAATCTTCGTTGTTTCTTCCCTTTTCTGTTTACTTTCCTCCTTGTTCAAGTCCTTATCGATCTCTCTGCCAGAAACAGCCAAACCAAATGTAGAATCTGTGTGGTGATGCTTTCCAGAAAATTGCAGACTCATAATAAAACTCAGTTATAATAAAACTGTTGAAATTACTAGACGATTCTTTGAATAGCAGTAATAAAATTGAAAGTATGCATATTCTATACACATTTGATGAAAATAAGAACAGGTGTCGAATTAAAATTTAATATGCTACTACTAGTGGGTTCAAATGCACTTCTAGTCCACATCACCCCTGGCAACACTGGTTTGCATCTTTGGGTAAAGATCCAGATAAGCCCTGGAACCTGGTAATTATTAAGCTACCACAAGGTTTTGCCAATGCTTTCTCTTCATATCTTTCATTCTAGCAGAAACATTACTGTCCACTCTTTCTACAAGATTATTTACATTTACAGGGGAGTCACTGATTGGATTTCGTGAAAAGTTTAAACCAGTTTTTCCTAACTCATTGGCCAATCAAATAAACGGTACAATAGGATTCAGTGGGAGTGTATATTAGGTTTTTGAAAACAAAGAACATTCATGAATTTCATGCTTAAGAATGTAATTTTGCAGGTGTTGAATTGATTTGATAATATTAAGCTCACCGGTAAATTTGATTCTGAAAGTCGGTGAGTTTCTTGAATAAGCGGCACGGAAAGAAGAGAACCAGTTCACAGTGGGGGAAAAAGTACATGAATCGCGATAGAATTCGATCATTCAGCTCAAAGTTGCACAAGGTTGGTGAACAATAGCATTATTTATGTGAAAATACCTGAGAAATCGAATGGAAGGGGTCTAACTAGCTGCAAAATTAAGCTCAAAATTCAGATTAATCTATGCTCGGAGGGCTTGCGGTAGTTAAAATAAGCCTATTCTTATGAAAAATTTCTCAAGGCTACCAGCCATCCTAATCTGTATTTGAAGTTTGATTTTGTTTTTCTTACCAGACTGCATTGAAAAATTAAAATACGATTAATACCGCCTTCACGTACTTTGTTTGACTACTGATGTTTACTCTTATCTACATTCCGCAATTTTGAACTACCGTATTGTGCAGCCAACCTCAGCTGTCATCGCCGCCCACCGAAAACAACCCAAAAAGTGCATATGATCCAAGCACCAAGGGACACACCCCATCCTTGGGCAAGCAATCGTTAAAACCAATCGGTAGCAGTTTGGTTTTCGACCCTTCGCCATCCCACCCCGAAAAACTCCATCAGAGCTTCGGTGCTCGTGTTATTCGCCCAAACCACTTGAAGGCAAGTTTCATTCGATTTTGTGGCATGTCACAACTTTGTCTCTGGCTCTGGTCGATGGATGTAACTCGTCGTCGGTTGCCACAGAAGACACCAGGATTTCGGGAGCATAAAGGCGAAAGATGTTTGGCACACCGCCGCCACCGCCGCCGTCGTCCCGCCACATCCTCCGGTGCCGAGGATGAACGAGTTTTACTACCTTTCGAGGTTCGGGTAACAGTATCCGCGGTCGGAGAGCAAAGAGCGTCGCCGTCGATGATGGTAATGACGAATTTTGCGCGAGGAAACTATTACTGCCTCGCTACGTGGCAGGAAGCAAAACTTGGATGACTTGGTTGTCTTTATCGTTAGCGCTTCGGAAAATGGATAAAGTTCTCCCGGGTTCGGCGTTGGCTTCCTGCGTAAGTGTGAGCAGCACCGGAAGCAAACGTAGATTATTGATTCTATTCCGAAAACTCCTCTCCGTACGCTTTGCAACGTGTTCAAAAGTTGGGAAAATTGATAATCAAAAACTTCGCTTGTTGGTGAAAACCTTCAAAGCACGCATTAACCATTCCACATGGGTACCGAAAATCATGGCTGTATTATCTGCTCATTCAAGTGCTTTAGCTCTCTCCGCCTTATCATCATCCCCGAGGGCAGGATTCGAAACGCGACCAACATCCTAACTCATCTCCGCCGTTCTGGAAAATATGAGCTACTCCTTTGATGCACTCCTCGACAATGACGATGCTCGGCTGCAACTTTGAATCATGGAACTTGCCACGATAAAATACTTAGGTACCTTATATGCAATGTTTCATATTCCGTTCGGTCGGAACGAGGCGAGCGGAGGGCTCTGGTTGCTTGCTCGTACACAACGTGACCGTGCCAGTTCCATACTGCATGGCCTGCATCAAAGTTATGGAGATTGCATTTTATCGAAGCTCGGGCAGCAGCAGAAGCACCAGAAGCTTCCAGAACGAGTAATGTTGGATGAGGTTATGTGTATAAATATGATCCACTAGCAAACCCCCGCTCCGTGGGGAGAGTTGACTTATGACTGCTAGGTGGATCGCTTTTGGCTCTGACAGGAGGGATCGTGATCGGTGGCCATTTGGGCGTCCAAGCTCAGCTTATGACTTATGCAGTTCGGGGCAAGGAAAGACAGGGGGGAGGGGGAGAAAGTGTGATACTAACTTATCTACATGCTCAGAGAGTGCACCGGACTAAACATGCTAACTGAAGGAGGAAGCCATGTTCGTGACTTGCTTGGGAGATGATGTACATTCTGTTCGCTTCGCTAGGTGACGGAGGGTGTTCATCCGGAGGGGAGTTTCTAGTTTTTAACGGAAATGGATTGTAGTTCTAAGTGGCGGGTTGGGGAGAATGAAGAGATAGGGGTGGGGTGTTTGATTGAATTGATTTGATGACAAAATCTACCAACAATAATGTCTAATTGGACTTCTAAACATTTCGAGATGGATTGCTACTCATAAGTTTACCGTACGACACAGAATTGAAGTTTTGCTTCAAACTTCAGTTTTAGAACAATAATAATAAATACAATAATTATACATTTTTTAACTATTTTTATTTATGACATTTCACACAAAAAGGGTGCATTCATGTGTTACGAAATTCTGGTTTCGTTAATCTATTTCATGTACAATATTTCCAGTAATTCTTTTGCCTCTCCACTTCATTTTGTCCTAATCAACTCTTATTCTTCAACTTTTCTACTTCTGCTTCTATTGCTCCGTCGGTTTGCTTCAACCCTTCCTGCTTCTTGCGATTATTCTACTTTTCTTATCTCTTTTACTTATTCCTTCTTTTTTGACTTTTCTCCTTCCACTTTTCTTTTTCTGCTAATCTTCTTTCATTTTTTTTCCTTCTGTTTCCCTATGTCTTGAACATCTTGTGCTTCTGTTCTTTCGATTCTCTCGTACGAATTTGCCGTTCACTGTACCGCTTCTCTTTGCTTACTTTCCGATTATTCTACGTTTTTTTATCTCTTTGCTTATGTCTTTACTTCTTGCGCTTCTTCTCTTCGACTATCTCTCATTCTAGTTTTTGCTTTTCTGCATCTTTCATTGTTTTCCCTTTCTGTTTCCCTATGTCTGTGAACACATCTTGTCTTGCTTCTGCTCTTTCGATTCTCTCTATTTGAATTCTGTCTTCACTTCCACTGTCTCTCTATTTCGTCGGTTTGCTTCAACCCTTCCTGCTTCTTGCGATTATTCTACTTTTCTTATCTCTTTTACTTATTCCTTCTTTTTTGACTTTTCTCCTTCCACTTTTCTTTTTCTGCTAATCTTCTTTCATTTTTTTTCCTTCTGTTTCCCTATGTCTTTAACATCTTGTGCTTCTGTTCTTTCGATTCTCTCTACGAATTCTAGTCGTTCACTTCTATTGCTCCGTCGGTTTGCTTCAACCCTTCCTGCTTCTTGCGATTTTTCTACTTTTCTTATCTCTTTTACTTATTCCTTCTTTTTTGACTTTTCTCCTTCCACTTTTCTTTTTCTGCTAATCTTCTTTCATTTTTTTCCTTCTGTTTCCCTATGTCTTGTTTTTTTCCTTCTGTTTCCCTATGTCTTTAACATCTTGTGCTTCTGTTCTTTCGATTCTCTCTACGAATTCTAGTCGTTCACTTTGTCCGCTTCGCTTTTCTTATTTTTCGATTGTTATACGTTTTTTTTCCTCCTGTTTCCCTATGTCTTTAAATTCTTGTGCTTCTGCTCTTTCGATTATCTCTACGAATTCTAGTCGTTCACTTTTCTTATTTTTCGATTGTTATACGTTTCTCTCATTCACTATGTCTGTTTCGATTTCACTTTTTTGTTTTGCTTCTTTGCACTGCTTTGCATCTTCTGTTTTGCCGTCTTCAATTTCCACTGCTTTTCAATTTCACCTCCATCCGCTTTGATTTTCTACTTCTGCTCTTTCGATGCTCTCTACAATTCTAATCGCACTTCTATTGCTCCGTTGGTTTGCTTCAACCCTTCCTGCATCTTGTGATTATTACATTTTCCTTATCGCTATTATTTTATCTTTCCTTGCTGATTTTCTCCTTCCACTATTCTTCGTGTGCTTATCTTCTTCAAATTGTATCCTTCTATATCTCTACGTCTTCTACTTTTTGTGCTTCTGCTCTTTCGTTTTTCTCCTTCGACTTCTATTCAACCACTTTGTCCGCTTCGTTTTTCTTCTTCTTCGATTGTGTCACGTTTCTCTCATTCACATTGTCTTCTTATAATTCACTTTTTTATTTTGCTTCTTTCCCCTGCTTTGCTTCCTCCATTTTGTCTCTTTCAACTTCCTTTGCTTCTTCAGCTTCTATTGCTCTTTCGGTTTGCTTAAACATTTCCTGCTTTTTTTGATTATTCCATTTTTCTTGTCGTTGTTATTTATCTTGCTTTGTTGATTTTCTCTTCTCACTTTTCTTCTTTTGCTTATCTTTTTCCAATTATTTCCTCCTGATTGTCTACGTCTTCAACTTCTTGTGCTTCTGCTCTCCATTTTTTCTTCTTCGACTTATATTCGTCCAATTTTTCCTCTTTAATTTTCTTCTTCTTCGATCGTGTTGCGATTCTCTCAATCACGTTGTCTTCTTCTATTTCACTTTTTCATTTTTTTTCTATTTTCTACTGCTTTCTTGCTTCCTCGATTGTGCCTCCTTCAACTTCCTTTGCTTTTCAATTTTACCCTCATCCGCTTCCATTTTCTTCTTCCAATGATTCCGTTACGCTTCTCTTATTCGGATTCTATTAGTTTTTTGGTTTGCTTAAACTTTTCCTGCATCTTGTGATTATTCAATTTTTCTTTTCGCTGATATTTTATTTATCCTTGTTGATTTTCTCCTCTCACTTTTCTTCTTCTGCTTATCTTCTTTCAATTTTTCCCTTCTGTCTCCCTTTTTTTTCTTCGACTTCTTTTCGTCCACTTTTTCCTCTTCATTTTTCTTCTTCTTCGATTATGTTACGATTCTCTCATTCACGTTGTCTTCTTCTATTTCATTTTTTATCATGCTATTTTCCACTGCTTTGCTTCCTCCATTGTGCCGCCTTCAACTTCCTTTGCTTTTCATATTTTACTCCATCCGCTTCAGTTTTCTTCTTTCGCTAATTCCGCTACGCTTCTCTTCTTTAGCTTCTGCTACGGCTTTCCTTCTTTGGATACTGCCATGGCTATGTCTGCTATTTCTAAACTGATTGATTTAATTTTTTGGCATGTTTTGATGATAAAATCTACCAATACCTGAGCAGGAGACAACAACATATGAAAAGCCAGTTTTGATCTTGATAACTGGGCTAGGTATTAAAGAGGTCGGATTATGAGGTGAAATACCTAAGAATTGCAAGCAAAACTTGTTATTTCGGATATCTAAGAGGTACTATTTTGGTATTGTCTTACCTCAATTTGGTATTCGCATAAAATTGTGGCAACAATTTTATGGTATTATCCTAAGGTATTTTACCTCCTAATCTGAGCTCTCGTATACCAAGGCCAGTTATCAATTTATTCGTTCTTGTTCGGGTTGTTGTGTCTAATCGGACTATTAAACAATTACACTAATTGGACTATAAAATGCTACTCACAAATTTGCCGTACGAGAGTGAATTGTAATTTCCGCTTTAAGCTTCATCTTATTCATCTGATTTTCTATTTTCCCTTCTGTTTCTTCGCTGGTTTGCTCCAAATTTTTCCTACTTTTTGCGATTGTTCTGCTTTTCTTATCTCTGTTATTTTTCTTTCCGTTTTTCTTCTCCTGCTTCACTTTTCTCCTTTTTCAGTTGTGTTATGTTTTTCTCATTCATGTTGTCTTCTTCTATTTCAATTTTTTATTTGTTTTTTTTTCTATTATATTTCTTCTTCCGTTGCGCCTCCTTCAATTTCATCTGTATTTCATTTTTTCCTCTATCCGCTTCGGTTTCCTTCTTCCGTTGATTCCGTTACGCTTCTTTTTCTACTTCCATTTTTCTTCCTCTGCTTATCTTCTTCCATTTCTTTTCTTCTGTTTGTTTACGTCTTCGACTTCTTGTACTGCTGCTCTTCCGTTTCTCTTCTTTGACTTCTATTCGTTTACTTTGTTCGCTTCACTTTTCTTCTTCTTCAGTTGTATACCTTTTCTCTCATTCACGTTGTCTTCTTCTATTTCACTTTTTTATTTCACTTCTTTCCACTGCTTTGCTTCTTCCGTTGTGCCTCTTTCAATTTCCTCTACTTTTTATTTTCTCCTCCGGCCGCTTTGGTTTCCCTCATTCACGTTGTCTTCTTCTATTTTACTTTTTTATTTTTCTTCTTTCCACTTCTTTCCTTCTTTCGTTGTGGCTCCTTCTCTGTTTTTCTTTCTTTCCTCCATCCACTTCGAGTTTATTCTTCCACTGCTTTTCTTCTTCTGCTGGCCTTTTTTTTATTTTTTCCCATCTGTTTTTCTACGTCTTCAACTACCTCTGCTTCCGCTCTTCCTTCTCTCTTTTTCGACTTCTATTCGTTTACTTTGTTCGCTTTGCTTTTCTTCTTCTTCAGTTGTGTAACTTTTCTCTCATTCACGTTACCTTCTTCTATTTCACTTTTCTATTTCGCTTCTTCCGTTGGACCTCCTTCAATTTCCTCCATCCGCTTCGGTTTTTTTCTACTACTGACTCCGTTACGCTTCTTTTTCTCCTTCCACTTTTCTTGTTCTACTTATCTTCTTCTATTTGTTTTCCATCTGTTTCTCAACGTCTTCAACTACCTGTGCTTCTGCTCTTCCGTTTCTCTTCTTCGACTTCTTTTCGTCCACTTTGTCCGCTTCGCCTTACTTCTTCTTCGGTTATGTTACGTTTCTCTCATTCACGTTGACTTCTTCTACTTCAATTTTTCATTCTGCTTCTTTCCACTGCATTACTTCTTCCGTTGTGCCTCCTTCATTTTCCTTGCTTTTAATTTTTCTTCCATCCGCTTCGGTTTTCTTCTTCCGCTGATTCCGTTACGTTATTCTTCTTTGGCTACTGCTACGGCTACGGCTGCTATTTCCTACTTTCTGTTCTTCTTCAGTTTTTATTCTTCCATACTTCAATCGCTACTTTTATCCAGTTTTTCTTCATCGACTTCTGTTTGTCCATCCGGCTTGGCATCTTCCACCTTCTTCTTGCTTTCTTCTTCGGCTTCTTCCGTTTTCTGGTTTTTCTACAGTCTTGTTTCTTTTAGAAAATTCAGCATTTGTGTTATTTGCTCCTCTGTATTTTCCAGGGCGTCTCGTAGGCTGGTCAGGATGTTGTTTTGCTGCCTTTCGGTTACAAATTTCCAGAATTCGAGAATTAAATGCCGGACATCCATCACCGTGCCGCAACATTCACAATTGGTCGGCGGTTCCTTCTTCAACAGGAATGTGTGTGTTAGGCGCGTGTGTCCGATCCTTAAACGTGAGAAAACACGCTGTTCGGCCGTGCTCCCGCGTTCCGTCCACCTGCTGGTATCTTCTTTTATTTCTCCCAACGTTGACTCCCTATTTTCATACCGGTGGTTATCCCACCGTATCAGTTGTTTAGTTTCTCTCAGCGCATCTTCTCCTGGAATTGGTGTATCGATGGCCTGCTTCATCTTGGCTTCATTGGTTAGTCCATCGGCTTCAGAGTTACCATGCCCAGGAATCCAGCAGTATCGGAGAGGTTTGTTCCGCGCTGTTTCTTCCACTTCTTGGATCCACGGGTATCGAGATTTTCCCGCCTACAATGCCAGTAGGCAGCTACCAGAATCCGATAAAACAACCAACTCGTTATTCTGGTTAGGGATTTTGACAGCCATTTTTATGGTGTAAGCCTCCACAGAAAAGGCGCTGCATGCTTTCGGAAGGCTGTAGGAGCAAGGAGTTCTTTCATTGAAGAATACGGCCCCGACCGTACCTTCACCGTTGGAGCCATCGGTGTAGACAACAGTCGATCGATGGAAACGGGTGTTCAGCAAATGTTGCAGGATTGGGCGGACTTCCCCCGGTAAACAGAACAGGCAGAAATAGACAACACCACGGCAATGCTGCACCTGCGCATGGTGCTGCGGTTGACCGACGTCCATCGCAAGTACCCGACCACTGAGGGTATTCCAAAATCGTACTGCATGTAACCCAACTACACTTGAACCATTGTGAGGTCAGCCAACAACTGCTGTGTCACACATTTTGCGAGTCAGCATCGAATATCGCCATAATTTCCGACCCATACCGAATCCCAGCCAGCAACGGAAACTGGGCTGCGGAAGATCAAATATGGCGGTAAAGACGACGGACAAGTGCCCGGTTCAGAAGGTTCTGTCTACCACAAACAAAGGCTTCTCGTTTCTAAAAGCAGCTTTACGCAGCTGCTACGCACCGCCAAGATGGTCGATCGAACAGTTTTCCAATATAGTCGATCGAATGACAACGGAGTTAAATGGTCTGAACCCGTTGGTAATAGCGGGGGTCTTCAACGCTTGGGCGCTCGAGTGGGCGAGTGACCACTTGGCGGTGCGTTATTGTATCGTCCACAATACACGGCAGCGTGCGAAAGGAGGAGCATTCACTCCAATCACCCGCAGATGGAGGACGTCCTACTTTGATGCAGAAACTTTTAAAGAGGCGCTTGAGAGGGAACGAAACTTACGTGAAACCCAGGAACCTTGTGGCGAATGACTCGTTATGATACTTACACGAGCGTGCGATGCGACCTTGCCGAGAGAATCCGAACCAAGGAATGGAAGATCGCCGGTGTATTGGTAGACGGAGTCGATTGCCGACCTCCGAATATCATGCCTCCACGCAAGACGGAGGGTGTGAATTTTCCAGGCGTCCGGGAAGACAGCCTCGTCCAGACACTTTTGCATCACCATCCTGAACATTTTGGGATCCAGCAAGATAGCCGTTTTGATGGCCAGGTTCGGAATACCATCAGGTCCCGGCGATTTGTTCACCTTTAGCGACTTTGCTATCGCAATGAGTTCCTCATTCGTCACCGTCGCCTCGTCGCCAGCCCCCGTTGTGTCGTTGTCAATGCTCACGTGGTCACGAGTGTTCGGCTGAGCCTTCCACCTTTCCGTCGCTATGACAGCGTTAAGGTCTGGGATACTGGAACGTATGGGACAAATCTACGGCGGCGGGGGACCATGGACTCGGGTCGTGTTTCGGAAAAAGTCCCCTAACGATCACTTGCAGCAGCTCTGGTGATTGCTAGGTTGGAGCCGCCGATCAGCGTCACCCCACGGATTCGTATTTGCCTTCTGATACAAGCCCTCGAAGCTGGCTCGCTTGTAGGTCTTTGTCACCCTCTTTAGTGCGGTCTGCGTGGCAACTAGCGCCCCTCTTTGCTCGATTCTATCGGTATCGGACTGCGCTCTTTGCATCCTCTGTCTTGCTAGGAGGCATATTCTTCGGAGGTCGGCGATCGACTCCGTCCAACAAAACACCGGCGATCTTCCATTACTCGGTTTGACTTCCCTCAGCATGGTCGCATCGTGGGAGTCGTGTAACAAGTCGTTCCTGCACATCTTACTCCGATCTGGGCCTTTGCACTCCCAGGACATGTGCCCGCTCTCTAGGCATCTAAAGCATGCCATTGGTGGCTGGCGTAGGCTTAGTGGGCATATAGACCATCCCACCTTCACCTTCGCCACTTTCAACGCCGCGTCCGCGTCAACTGCCGCTACCCTCGCGGTTGCTACTTGGGTCCCGAGTGGACCCTTCCTCAGACGTATGTCTGCCACAGCAACCTCGACCTTGCACTGTTCCTTGAGTGCAGTGGATATCTCGTTTGTCTCGGTGATCTCATCCAGGTTCTTACACTGGATCGTCACCTGCGAGACGAGGGCGCGCACCTCCACACCCTCACCTAAGGCCTGCCTTGCCAGGTCTCTATACGCCGGGCCCTTTAGCGTTGTCGCCTTTTTAAGCTCCAAGAGCACCTCGCCGATGCGGGTACGGCGTATACTCCGCACGTCGGCACCTAAGCTTGCCAGTTTAGCGCATCGCTTTCAAGACCTCCGAGTACTTAGACGCGTCGGTGTTGACGATGAGGGCCTCTCCACGGTTACGCTTGCGGGCCAACTGTCGCTTATCTTTTTCTTTTTGAGTCCTATTCCCTTTTTCCGGACCTTGATCCAGTGGCTTTCCCTGCCACGCCTGGGGTCGTCACACGTCCCCCTCCTAGCACAAGCGTCTGCTTCCGTGCTGATTATAGCTGTTGTCGTTGGGGCCCTGCCGTTCGGGCCCCCTTCGGCGCTTGAGACAACACGCGAGCTGGGTGTCACGCCTTTTGCGTTGGGCTTGACGCCGGGGCCTCTCTCTTTACGAGCAGCCGAAGCTGGTCGCGAGGATGGACCCTCGGACCCCGCCGCCACTTTTACATAGATTTGTTTCCCTTCTGGGGCATCCGACACGATGCGCTTCTTAGAAGCGCCAGGTGCCGTTTGGCTCGGGGACTGCCTAGCCCGCTTGGAGGTCCCTGCCCCCATGGGTACGGTGGACTCTCCGACAGAGAAGGCTGCATCCGTCTGTGTCTGCTTCGAGGCTAGGTCCCTTGCCCTTTCCGTAGCTGCTAGCCTTGCCAACTTTTTGGCACTTTGCTCTGCTAGGAGCTTGGCCTCCAGCTCTTCCTTCTCCTTGCATGCAGCCTGCACTGTCATGCGTAGCCTCAGAAGGCTCAATTTGAGGTACTTTGCAATATTGCTTCGCAACGACGTGAAGTCGATAATCGCGTCCAATTGCTCAGACACCTCCATCACCTTAGGAAGGGTTTCCCGCATCCTATCTATGGCCCGGATGAGTCCTGGCCCATCCATGACCACACCTTGTTTGGTAACACCTGCATCACGCCTGATTCCACCATTCTACGTGGTGGAGACCTCACTAGGCCGCCTTTAGCGAACGGATTCGCTTTCTCTTTCTCCTCGGTTTTCTTCGTTTCCTCCATGTTGTTGGGTACCCCTCCAGCCGCTATAGCTATATACAAGCCCACGTGGAGTAGTCGCTATTGTGATCCCATGGTTGTCTATGCAATCAGGAAGGCCATGCGAGGGTTAACACGGCCCTTCATGGGGAACCGTGTTCAGAGCCGGATCAGCGTAAGACAGGTATAGGGTCATCTGAGCCTACTCCCTCCCGACTGGCGAGGTCGGGCGGTGGAGAATGGAACGTACTGGAGGCCTGCCAGGATTTTAATGGGACGGAGATGACCTGTGCCGCGGGAACCTCGCCATTTCCTACTCGGTTTCACCCGGTAGTACTGAGGGAGACGACACAGGCGCCAGCCCGAATACAATGGTACCACTAGTTATTCCTTTTGCAGCCAGTTGCCATGATTGGTATTTCATCCGCCCCAATACGCCGTAGGACGCTCCCTCCGTAGTTCGTTTAGCCGTTAAGGGGAGCTTAACGTTTCCAAGGTGCACCGCGGGAAGGGGAACTACATTCACACCGCTTTGGAGGCTTTGGCTAGGCTCAATGTGGATCTAACCAACGAAGGTACCAAAACTGCCTACCACAGAATGGGGTAGGAATCGATAATCGATGTAACTATCAGCAGTCCGGTGCTGCTTAATCAATGGAGGGTGGATGATGGCTACACCCATAGCGACCACTTGGCGGTTCGATGTTGTACCATCCACAATACAAGGCATCGTGCAGAAGAGGAGCATCCAATCCAGTTGCCCGCAGATGGAGGACGTCCTACTTTGATGTAGAGAAATTCAAAGGGGCAGGCTTGAGAGGGAACAAAGCATACGCGAAACCCAGGAACGACTTGTTACACAACTTCCATGATACGGCCATGCCGAGGGAAGTCAAACCGAGGAATGGAAGATCGCCGGTGTTTTATTGGACGGAGTCAATCGCCGACCTCCAAAGAATATGCCTCCTAGCAAGACGGAGGATGCAAAGAGCGCAGTCCAATACCGATAGAATCGAGCGAAGAGGGATGCTAGTCGCCGCGAAGGCCACACTACAGAGGGATATAAAGTTCAGCAAGCGTGTCAGGCCAATATAGATCCGTTGGGTGACGCCTACCGGGTAGTAATTGCCAAAACCAGAGGATCGGCGGCTCCAACCGAGCATTCACCAGAGCTGCTGCAAGTGACCGTTGGGGGACTTTTTCTGACCCACGACCCGAGTTCATGCCCCCCGCCGCCGTAGATTTGTCCCATGACCAGCGTTCCAGTATCCCAGACCTTAACGCTGTCATAGCGACGGAAAGATGGAAGGCTCAGCCAAACACTCGTGACCACGTGGGTGTTGACAACGACACAACGGGGGCTGGCGACGAGGCGACGGTGACGAATGAGGAACTCATTGAACATAGCGCCAGGACCGGATGGTATTCTTAACCTGGTCATCAAGATGGCTATCTTACTGGCTCTTGAAATGTTCAGGGTGGTGATGCACAGGTGTCTGAACGGGGACGTCTTTCCGGACGCCTGAAAAATTCAGACCCTAGTGTTGCTGTTGCTAGTAAGGTGCTGGAGAGGGTAATCCTCTACAGATTGACAAAGTACACGGTCTAACAACGAGTTTGGCTTCCGTAAAGGGAAGTCGACAGAGGATGCCATTCTGTCCGTTACCAAGACGGTCGAAGTGGCAATCCAGCGCAAAAGGCGAGGAGTTCGCTACTGTGCAGTGGTCACCTTGGACGTAGAAATGCGTTGAATTGCGCCAGTTGGGTAGCTATTGCCAACTCGCTCCAACGCCTTCAGGTTCCTGGGTACCTGTACAAGATTCTGGGAAGTTATTTCCAAAATCACGTACTGGTATACAACACAGAGGCAGGACCAGGGATGCCATATTCACAGGCATGTCTGTAAATTTGTAGACTTTTCATTTTTGATGTAGACTTTTTAAACAATGCAGACATTTAGCAGACAGTTTATCTATGTTGCAGACTTTTACAGGCATTTGAAATATGTTTTCAAATTTCGAACAAAAGGTATTTCTGAAATTCGGATTTAAAACGTACAAGGATCTGAACAGTATTGTAGATACGATAAGAAGCCGTGGTGATTTTTTTTAATATCGTAGGTATCATTAAAAGTAGAAATCCTTGAAGAAACGAAAGCGGTGAGTCACTTGGAGACACAATGGTATCGTATAGGCCCTTTCCGAGGGTAACTCATACGAAAAATTATTGTCAAAGCGGTGGTAATATTGGTCCTTTGCCATTAAGTCACAACGAAAATCAAAGTTCACAGCAATAAAAAATCATATTTGAGAAACTTACCGTAACAAGGGGTTACTGAGTATTTGCTCTAAAGCCCATTCGGTTGCCACTCGGGGGACAGAACAACAGTAAAAGTTCTGAGCTATTGAAAAAAATCTTTAAACTCGGAGTTTTCCAAAGTACTACTAAATGCTTCATTTCAGTATATTAGTACTAGGGATATCGAAATATATCCCTGAATTAGTCCTAGATTCCTAGAAGTATAGAAAGAAAATATCTACAATTTAAAGTACATCCAGGAAAGTTTAGAAGACGACTTCCCAGAGCTTTGGGAAGATAATTCCCGATAAAGAGACTTCCTCAAAACGAAAAACTTCTCCGATGGTCTCAGGTAGAACCTTTTCAGAAGTATTGGAAGCAAGCAGTCGAAGAATTCCGGACCGAACATTTTTGAAGTTCAAGATCATTCTTACCAGAACTTCCCCAAGAATCAGCAGAGGACTTATCAGAGCTTTAGGACGAAGTGGAGGAAAGAGAACTTCTTTGAAGTTAGGAACTTTTCAAAGGTTTTGGAGTTCATCCCAGAATTTCAAGATTGAACTACTAAGAAGTTCAGAAAAAAAACTTTCCCAAATTTGAGACGGGAACTAACCAGGAAGGACACTACCTTTAATTTCTCAAAATATCAGGAAAAAAATTCCTCAGGAAGTGCTAGGCAGATTTTGCCAAGCTCAGAGAAGAACATTTCCAAATTTTCAAAAAAAAGATTTCTCAAAATTCTTTAGAGAGAACACAATTAATCTTTTCAGGAGCATTGGGGGTACTTCTTTCTAATTTGAGCACAAATTGCCCAATAGTTTCGGAACAAACTTCCACAGAGTTATGGAGAAAACTTTCCAAAAGTTCAGAAGTCCAGGAAGAAACTTCAAGAACAAATTTAAGGGAATATTCCTAGAAATTTTGGAGACGGCTTTCCCAAAGTTTCAATAAAAATTTCCTCGCAGTTCAGGATGAGACCAGTCAGAAGTTTGGAAAGCATAAGCTCAAGAAAAATCTCCCCCGGATTTCAGAAATAAACTTACCAGAGAGTACATAAGAGGACTTCTCAGAAGTTCCGAAGAGACCAAAAGTTTAGTTGTAACTACCCAGAAGTGCTAGAGAGTGTCCTTAAAGTTTCGAATCGAACATTCCATCATTTCAGAATGAGAACTTCTCGAAGTTCAGAAAATATCAGATGTTCAGGTAGATATTTTTGACAAAATCTGGAAGAAACTACCCAGAAGTATAGGGGGAGCTTTCTAGTAGTTCAAGCAGGAACTTCAGGAACAATTTTCCACAAAGTTCAGAAGAGAACATCTCGAAAGTTCAGAAAAGAACTTCCCTTAAGTTCAGGAAGAAACTTTAAGAAAATTTTCCAAGAAATTTTGGAGAGTACTTTCCCAAAGTTTTGCGGAATTTTCCTCGTAGTTCAGGATGAGACTTATCAGAAGTTTAGAAAGTAACTATGTTCAGGAAAAAACTTACCAAATGTTTCTGGAGGGTAAGGTTGGGTTCTTAAATGTGAACTTCGAAGAAAATAAGAAGTGACTGCCAGGAAGTTCATGAGGAAACATACAATCCAAGTCCATACAATCCAAAAAAAGATGCAGAAACGTTTACATAATCACACAAATAGCGAAAATGACATAACTCGCTCTATTATTACTTCTACTCGTTAAAAGAAGTCTAATTTTGAAAAAAAAAAATACAGACTTTTAAAGACATTCCCAGACATTTCAAGATTTTATCGCGGACTTTTGAAAAAATATCTGGCATCTCTGGGCAGGACAGAAACGTGTCCAGATCACCGCAGCCGTTCCACAAGGTTCGATCATAGGTCCTATATTATGGAACACGATGTAAGATGTGGTACTTCGGCTTCAGTTCCCGAACGTGGTGAAGATCGCCGGGTTCGCAGACGACATCATCCTAGAGATATGTGATGCATCCATTGAAGACCCATAGAGGCTTTCTTGTAGACGTGGCTGATAGAGGACAGCTTATAGTCGACCATAACCTCCAAGTACCTCAATGATCTCATCGATTACCTGCACTAATCGTCGCATGTTGCTCTGATTTTCGGATGTTAACAACCGTGACCGCAGTCTTATGATGAACTAGCTCCAGTTTCCTGGAGCTTATCCGGCTCTCTACAATGGCAATGGAGTGCGAGGCCGTTAGCTCCGGAGCCGGTCTCACATCCAACGCCTCTACATAAATGTTCTGCGAGCTACACCTTTAATGTTCTCATGTAATTGTTCATCAGAGAAGGTAGCTGGAATAATCCTCATGGCCTCTTAATGCTACCCATGAAGGATATTAAAAACCACCATTTACAACGCTCCTTGGGGAAGCATAGGCTTGAGCGGACTCAAAGCGGGGAAGGGATTTTCCTATCACTCTTCAATTCGATATTGTATTCATTTGAGATCAGCACTTTGACACACTGGCGACTTTCTAACAAATACCCATCCACGGACATCCGCCAGTAAATATAACAATGAAAACCCCCACCACCACCACAAAAAGCGATCAAAATTCACTTGTCCATGACCGGTCAATCGAACCGATAAAGACGTCATCTGTAATTATGGTAATCTCGCGGAGCGCTTCCACCGAAATATCCAAGGGCGGCCACAGCCGATAAACAAACAGCCTGTCACTAGTGCTGGCAGATTGTGTCACTCAGTTGCCAGTTTCGTCCGGCGCTGTTCGTGAAGAAAGCTGGAGCGAGGAGAGCACCATGTATATGCATGCTCGAATTAACATAATTAATTTAGGGGATTTTTCGCACGGTTCTGAAATCGGGCAATCGTGTGCTTCGGGGGGGAAACTTTATCTCCAAATATAGCCTTCGGTGGAAAGGGGATTTGCCAAACACACTCACACCCAGACCCAGACACATTCGGCTGGTGTGCAAATCGCAATATAGATGGCTAGATGTGATGGGGATTAGAAATTGATGCTTCGAACCGGGTTTGGAATTGTCCGGGGTGGGCAAAGTTCCATTCTTCCATTATCGGGAAATGTGCCCTCCGGGTCTCTCGCTTTCGAGTGCAAAACTTTTGTATAATGTGTGTGATGTTTGTTTGCTCCGTGTGGTTTTCCCGCAAGTCTCCCACAGGGCAAAGCGGAAGCCGGCTGACACTGACTGCGGTGGGTTGGGGAGATATTTCATACTTGTATAGGTTGGCTTGCTATCTAAATCGCTAATGGCGAAAATTTTATCTGCTACTGTTCCCCTTGCTCCACCGACGGGGTGGGGTTTCGCTTGGTTGGTTGGCTGATGGGGTGTTGGGGCTTCGCTTTGGCTTTCAATCGATAGACGATATGTGTGTGACTACAACTTTGAGTCTTTTCTCCGTTCTTGGGGTTTTTTTCGTCTCCCCTCTTGTGGTAAAAGCTAACTTTTCTGGGGTCTGTGGTTGAGATTTGGGGGGAAAGAACTCGATCTGGGCCACCGGGGTGGAGCCGATGGTTCAGGAGAGGGTAAATGCATTAAATGGTTTGACTTTTACTTCGATTATCATAATGTCTTGATCTTTCGGTGCTGTTCGGTGTCGATTCGCTGGAGGGGTTACGGAAGTTTAGTTTCAAGAATTGCTTGTAGGAAAAAAATGTGAACTTAAAGTTACGATTCGAAGTATCATTTTGTTTGCTATAATATGTGGACAGGCAAACAACCTTCTAGCCCAGATTCTTTGAATCGGATTGAATTGCCATCCGATAATAATGAAATCCTTTCCGTATAAACCCAGAGGATAAACAATTCTTTCTGCTGAATTTCTGGATAAAGTATCAGAGGACTTTTGCGAGCACGTGCCAGTTTGCACATTTCATTTAGAAAGAAAAAAAGTGACCGGATCGTTTACCGCCCATTACACAGTGGAGCAGTTTGAATGATAGTTCGGAAAATACATCTGAAATGACTTTTTGTTTTTTATTATTAAAGACTGTATTCGATGAAATTTGGACATACAAAACAGGTCACCAAAAATTTTCCTTGAGCCTGATTCTTTTCAAACTTTCTGGAAATAAAGTTCTAAATTGGTTTATTGAACCTCTTCTCCCAACCCAAATGCCCGCACCTTTGCCTTGACCCCTTTCATCAAATTTTGGGCAATGATAGGACCGACTTGCTTACTTACTTTTAACCACACTTTCTTTAGTTCAAGTTAATTTTCTATCAGTTTTGGAGTTTTAACGAGCTTTGCCTTCATGATTGCCCAAAATTTTTCAATTGGACGAAGTTCCTGAGTGTTGGGAGGGTTGACGTCTTTTGGTACAAAAACTACATTATTATCTTTGTACCAGTCTAAAACGGGCCAGGCATAGTGGCAAGATGCCAAATCCGGCCAAAACAGTGTCGGGCCATCGTGAGATCTCAAGAAGGGCAGAAGTCGTTTTGGGCGGCATTCGTCCTTGTAGATTTGTCCGTTGACGGTCCCAGAAGTGATGAAGGGCTGACTCATTTTGCCACATCCGCAGATCGCTTGCCAGACAAGGAATTTTTTGGCGAATTTCGACAGTTTCTTCTTCCGTACACTCTCCGGAACGGCCAACTTAGAGGTGGCGACGAAGTGTTCCTGTCCTGGCATTTGTTTGGTGTCGGCTTTAATGTAGGTCTCATCGTCCATCACAATGCAGAACGGTTTTGTGAGCCACTCCCTGTACAGTTTTCTTGCACGAGTTTTGGCCACCGAGTTCTGTTTATCGCTCCGGTTCGGTGCCTTCTGGACCTTGTACACATGTAATCCAGAACGTTTCATTGTTTTCTGCACAAAACAAACTGGAACTTTCGCCTTTTCGCAACATCCCTGATCGAAATGTTGGGATAACGCCTGAATTGGTTCAATACCATCCTGGCCTTCTCCGGATTTGATGTGCCACGTTTTTTTTGCCACTAACATTTTTCCGCTTGGTTGTCTTACGGTCCTTGAACGTTTTGATCACATGAGATACGGTTGAATGTGCGATTCCGAGCTGTTTTCCGATCCATCGATGAGAAGCGTTTGGGTTTTCGAAGTGAGTGCCCATAATTTGTTGGCGCACCATTTCTTCATTCGAAGCCATCACTGAAATCACTCGACCGATTTTCACAAAACTCATTACACAATTGACACAACACAATGAAATAGATTCAGTTAAAATTTGAATATTTTTTACCCACACGCTAAGAAGTTACGAACAATTGCGTGTGTCCAAATTTCATCGAATACAGTCTTTAGGTACCGCAGAAAATTCAATGTATATTATTATCTGTGTACTCGTGTGCTCTTCAGAAATTGCAAACGTTATTTGTGATCGACCCTCGGTCCCTTTCATTTCATGTATCGTAATTTTTGAACACATATTGAATTGTCAAGATTGACAAAGAGAAACTTTAGTGGGATGTCTGTTTCCAACGCCTATAAAGTACAAGGTATTATATTCGCTGCAATGTACACCGTAAATATGAAAGCAAGATTGTAATGAAATTTCGCGTGGTTTTGTTTCATTTCTCGTAACGGATCGTAACTTAGAGAAAAAATGCAACATTGTTCGTAGGAAAAAAAGCAACACATCGATACGCTTTGAATAATTCAATGTGTTAGTAAGGTTGTGCAGTGTATTTGTGTTGGTAAATCAAATGGCTCACAAAAAATAACAATCACGATACGCAACCAAGATTCGAACCGAGGCAGCTTGCGTCATGGGTCCCCAACAGTTGCTTTGATTGTCAAGGCACTCGGCGATACAGCAATGAAGCAAATATCTATCTCACACACACACACTTGAAAGGCTTCGTTTATTTCACAAAGAAGGGCAAACATGAAGACGTGTGACGAACACTTGACAGCGGAATTCTAACAGTGGCCAATAGCGTTGCGGCATTCTGTGGTATTGTCTCACCCATATTGAAAAGTTGTTAACGGTTGAACAAAAACCCAACCACAGCCATTCAAGCTTGAATCTCGACTTGTGTAAATTTCCGCAACCGTCAATTTGAAAGGAATCGCCAAATGATCAATAAGCATTTAGCAAAATGCAAATCTGTCAGTTTTGTAGACGCTATGTGGCATATAATTGCACGTCAAAACATCGTGTCAATATCGGGTGGCATGTGGCGAACGACGGAGTGATATTTTGACATGCTAGCAGATGCCGCAACTCCACCACGTAAGTGGGCACCTCGCCTAAGTGAACTACGTAGCATTAGTGAAGCAGCAGTTGCTTACGCTAGCGCTTGCTAGCGATTTGAAAATTTACACAAAGTTATCGATTAATTTTGCTCTTGCTTAAACGTCTGTCTGTGACCCAACGGTTGCTTCGACTGTCGAGACACTAAGCACACAGCGATAAATTTGTTCCGAGGAATTTGTGTGCTACCAACCGCTTGCACACACTTGCATGGCTTCGTTTATACCATAAAACGCTTTGTGGATCATGATGGGCAAAATAGCCGATTCTGAATCCTGCGGATTTATCAAGATATGATTGCAAAAACTCAAATTGCATTTTTTTGCACCTTTTTAACTTTTGGGTGTAGTGGTACGAAAAAATTTAAGAGCAAAAAAAATTTAAAAAATGTCTTCTGAAATGCATGAGATTCGAGCAGTTTCGATTCCAAAGTCAGGCAAACGTAAGTTTTTTGCTCTAATTTTTGCATGAAGGTACTAAGTTACTCTAAATTCATTGGAGGAATACGTTATTTCTAAATATTTTTGAGTCAATTAGCGCTGATATTTGAGGTATTCGGAAACACGATGATAATTGTTTCACAATTAAGAGTATCAGACTTATTCAAGCATATTTTTAACATGTGTCATCGAATACAGTCTTTTTGAAGAATTCACCTCGTCTAGGCAATCCAAGCAGAGTAAACCCTGTTAAGAGTATTTTAAAAGAAAAAAGTAAACATTTTACTGCTTCTCGTAGGTCAAATTTGTCACATGGCCAATGATTCCAAGTAACAATTCAAATGTAAATTGGTTTTATTCATGTTTTATGGTAGTTTCATCAAAGCATTATGGAGTTTATCCTGTTTTATAAGGGCATTTTCCAAGTTGAGGTGGTTTTAATTGACTAACAGTTCTTAAAAACGATTAAAGAACACATGAAGAAACCTCCATAAAACTACATCATTTATAAATGTAATTCCCTTTATTAATAATTTTATAAGAAATAATCTCCCTCTCAAGACATCGATTAGCCACTTTCATGAAACCTGATAATAGGTTTGAAAAAAAATTATGCCATCCTTTTATAAGATGAATGTATCTTGAAAATCCTGTTAGAAAACGCTCTTTGAACCATTTGCTTTTGAATGAAAGCACATACTCATGGGAAAGAACATTATGTGAAAAATAAGCAAACTCTTTTAATGGACGCCCATATAGACTTTTCCAGAAAGTATAAGCACACTTTCAAAATAACAAAAAAGTCATGTTTTTTTTAGTTTTAATCATTTTATTTGGCAAATCATATATGTATAAGAGTTTTAAATGATATTTTACTCTCGTTTAATCAAAATATTTAATCATAGCCAAGACTCCTAACTTTTTCTCGAACATGACCCATAAGCTTCTGCACAGTGGTACTTTCCACCATTTTGACCAATATTTTTTAAATTTTTGGATGTCGTCCGCTGTTTTTATGAATTTTCGAAGCTTTGCTTTGCTTAAAGCCCAAAAAGTCTCGATTGGCCGTGCCTCCGGGCAGTTCGGCGGATTCATGTCTTTCTGCACGAAACATACATTTTGACTTTTGTACCATTCTAAAGTGTCCTTTGCGTAATGACATGACGCCAAATCAGGCCAAAACACTACTTGACCTTCGTGCTGCCTGATCATCGGCAATAATCTATTTTGGAGACATTCCTTAACGTATTTCTGAGTGTTCATCGTCTCCGTTGTGATGTACGGACTAGATGTTTTACCACACTCGCATATTGCCTGCCAAACAATAACCTTCTTACCGAATTTTTTGGTAAAAATTGCCTTCTTCGTTTCGGGGATGTCTTTGTCTTCGCTAACAGTATAGAATTGTGGTCTGAGAAGCGTTTTGTAATCTAGTTTCACAAACGTTTCATCGTTCATTATACACCCAGAATTTCTACACAATAACGAACCGTAGAGTTTGCGGGCCCGTGGTTTTACGGACGCGGCCTGTTTTGGGTCCCTTTTGGGTTTTTTTCTGCTTCCGGTATGTTTTTAGCCCAAGTCTTTCTTTGGCACGCATGACGTTACTCGACGAGGTCCCTAGTTTTTTCGCAACATCCCGAACGGAAGTCGCTGGGTTTCGCTTATAGGCATCCCTGATCTTTTTATCGATATCCGGAC
The DNA here is from genome assembly GCA_034211315.2 of Aedes japonicus. Classification (NCBI taxonomy): domain Eukaryota; kingdom Metazoa; phylum Arthropoda; class Insecta; order Diptera; family Culicidae; genus Aedes; species Aedes japonicus. Next base: position 191,221 of record JASCZW010002190.1, read on the forward strand.
TAACAGGACCGGATTTCCGACCACTCTTCGGCGCATCTTAAAACGAACACTGTTCTCTACAATATTTTCGAATCGCAGATCGTACCTCTCCAACGCTTACACCTTCTTCCTTGGCCCATTGTGCCATTCAGTGTCATTCAGAAATGTGCAAACAAAAGGACGCAGCCATCCCGGGTATCGGATATCCCGGGCAATTCTACGGCGAAACAAAATTGTATGCAGAGATGCCAGATATATATTTTTTAAATGTTTGCGATATAAACTTGAAACGTCTGAGAATGTCTAAAAAAGTCTGTAAATTTTATGGTTGGCTAAATAAGACTTTCTATGAAAATAGTGTAACTCACGGACCATAAGGGTCTCGTTCAAAATCCCCTAACCTCTGGTCAAGCCACGGAGGTCGTCTGGGGTGGGCAACACACGCCTCTTTACTGGCCAGCTAGCTCACCTCTTTGATTTTTCTCAGGGTCGACACAAACGCACTAGTGGAAACTCACCGGTCCCTTTTCTGCCACAAGCTGGAATTGATTTCTTTGGTGCACACAAGAAAAGTAGCAACAGCAAAATTTAACGCAATCAAATCAAATAGGAATTTAATCAAAATTTACTACACAATTCATTCAAAATTCACTTTCGAGCGATAGATATTTATGATGGATATATGCTTCACCGGGTTCTAACCGGCCAGGGGAAACGCCTCCAAATGCTGCTTCAGATTCCGACTATGGTCGGATGAATCGGTGGTGGTAGGTGGGTCTTATGTTGACGGACGACCTTCGGCAACCCGGATAGCGGCACACTTTGAGAGGAATTGGTCCGGTTTTGTTCACTCGCGACACCTTGCAATCACGGTCGAAAACTTTCACGAACGATGTCTGTGTCGACTAACTAATGGTACGACCGGATCATGACCTCTTCAATTAATTACTGGCCTCAGCGTTGGCGATTAAGAGAACCAAGGCTACGTGAGAGCAGGGTTGCCACATTATTTTTCGTTCACATTTTTAATTTTTGCCGAAATTTTTTTTTTTATCTGTATTTAACAGCAAAAATCTTGGTTAAAATCTTTACTTCACATTTTGTGCTCTGAAAAAAGCAAACAGATCTGTATACGAGGGATTCATGTTCTCGGAGGAAATCGATCACTACACTTAAGCCATTCTGACAGAGCACTAATCATATGATAATGAATCATGTGGTGTTTATTTTGGTTACTAAAAGTTCCAGGATCGGTAAAAAACATCGGAATGGAATTAACAATAAACCATTGTTATGATGCATGTACATCATTTTGTTGAATTTTGAACTTAGTTGTGATGTTTATATTAGCTGGTTTACTCCTCCTTTCCCCCTTTGGCATCCATGATGTCCGTACTCAGGCGGTTCCGGATTTTGGACTTATTCAGATTGTATAACGAGAAAAGTCACTTCTCTTCTTCAAAAGAATGCGGAATTAGTCAACAGTTCGCAATGAACTTTCTTAGCAAGTAATAAGCCATCTTCCCATCTGCTCGTTTAAAATACTCAGTGACTTGGTCACTTTTTTCGAGGCGGTCACTTTAAAGTCCCTTTTTTTAAGGCCTTTTAACTAAAGTCACTATTTTAAGTAATTAGTCACTTTTTTCAACTTTTTTTTGGGAAAAAATTGGGCGATAATGAATCATTCTACTTTCAGTGTATAAAGAATAAAAGAAAGAGTTTATTATATTATTTTATTTTTCGAGCAGTTAAATCTCAATATGCAGCGCTAGCAAAAAAAGAGAAAGCTTTTTTTAGTATTAGACTTTGCAGTCGTTTGTGCTGTCTTGTTCTCCCCCACAGGAAACTTGTAAACAGCGCGCTGTAACGTCAAACGTGACTTACTGCGCGCCGCGTTTTCAAGATTTTTATGGGAGAGAATAAGACAGCACGAACGACTGCAAAGCTCAATTTTTTGCTCGCCCGCGTCGTTTCAACGTTTTGTTCAAAAACACATTCACAAAGCTTTGCAACAGGAAAAGCGTACTCTAGCACAAAATAAGAAGTGAATTTCAAACTCGAATTCTGAAACTATTGTCTTTACCATTTCCGGTCACGTATATTTTTCGTAAAAGGAAATGATTTTCTATGTTGTTTTCGTGAACCAACTACTTACTAGTTTATGGTTTAGACAAAAATGGGTAAGTGTGCATTTCGCGTTGAATGGCTGAAGAATACCGATTCGAACGGCTGCCAGATTTCAGATTGAGCACGAAATCATGGCGACACCGAAGCTTTCGGTGGGATCCTTCCTTAGCTCAGTCTGTAAAGGCGCAGCTACAAAGCAACACCATCCTGGAGGTGGCTGGGTTCGATTCCCGGTCTGGTCTAGGAATTTTTCGTTAAGGAAAATTTCTCGACTCCCTGGGCATATAGCGTATGATTGTACTTGCCACACAATCATACTAATGCAATAATGGTACCTGGCATCGAAAGCTCTCAATTAATAACTGTGGAAGTGCATCTAGAACACTAAGTTGAGAGCAAGCAATAAGCTAATTGTGAAAGCAATAAGCTTGAAATGCTAAAGAAGAAGAAGGACCGAAGCTTTCTGCAAGATTTGTTTAAAGTCCTTCTCTGTTGCTAAGGGTTTCCAATCCTTCGATCAACACGCCGGCAGTGCAAAGCACAAGGATAATTGGGCGGCACGGCTAGGATCATCGCAACTACGGTTATGTACCGAGGCAGACACCAAAGCCACCAGCTTCAAGTCGTCTGGTTCCAGTGGAAAAATTCAACTGTTTAGTCCACGCGATGCAGCTACTAGAGCTGAGCTGATTTGGCTGTTGAAGTGCATCGCATTGGATTTCCCAGCTGCCTCATGCCTCATGGAATCGCTGATAAATTTTTATTCACTTCGACACTGAGGCATCCTAAAACAAAGTGAGCTCAACAATTACAACAAGATTAGTTAAATACAAGATAAAAGTAGGGTTGATCGCTACTTCGGCACCCCCAAGCATCACTTCGTCATGGGAAGTTTTAAGCGGTCATATTGTCTAAAATTTGGCAAGCAGATGCATTTTTATACGAAGAATGTTGTTACCGTTTTTGAGCTTTGTAGGTTTTACGAAACCCTCCGAACGAAGTGATTCAAAAGTGCGGGAAATTGGACCCACCTCCGTACATCTTCCGTTTATGCTTAAAACAAATTGATCAGTGGCGTCTCGTGAGAAAATTAACCAGTTGTGCACTTTCTTTCGAACCCGGACGTCAATTTTGACAACAAGATCTTGTTCCATAGTTCCTCTTTTGCCGAGTCTCTTGTGATATGCCACAAAAAATACCTTGTGAATGTCCCGAAACAACAGAATAAAATTGCAAATAGCCAGTGAGTAAAACTACTCTGTGCAGACCAGAAAGTGCACAAAACAGGCACTAACTCATCGGCAATCAAGTTATAGGAAGAAAAAAAAACATCTACAAACGATCCACGTGTGGTATATACAGGATCTGGTGCACCATTTGAAATGCCCAGTCTGCGAGTATTAACGGAGTATTAAATCGATGAATTTGATAATACATGATATATACAATTTTAGACTGTGCAGTGCACGAGGTGCACATATGGACGAGACGCCACTGAAATTGATAGTCTGGTGCATTCAACTATCGAAGCCAAACGATCATGCCATTTTGAGGAAGATACAATTTGGAATATTATTAAGATTATTAAGTATTTATGCGATCCTTCGCCTCAATCGAACGATTTGATTTGAATATAATCATTTTATCACACCGAAAAGATCTGACTGAGCCATTGGGTAAATTTGTTGGAAGTTATATGAGACTATTGAGTGACTATAATAAAAACCACTCATGACAATCTTGTGTCAAATTCTTCGACACGCGTTGAATTTTGCACAAATCAGGTAGAACGAGCTCGCTATTCGTACTCGGCATGAGTATGGTTGCTCAACGGATCAAGGATGCTGATGAACCACCAAACACAAATTAATTATTTCATTCAAATCAATTTTTCATAGTCACTTTTAGTAACCTTTTGAAAAATTTGGTCACATTTTGGTCCTTATTTTTACAAATTGAAGTCACTATTTAGTCACTTTTTTCATCAACGTAGTCACGAAAATAACTATTGACGTAGACTACGTCTTACGGCAAGGGTAGGGTGTCAAATGAAAATCTAAAATTTTGCGACCGTCACGAAAAACCGTACGTTTTGTACACGAATAACTCAAATAATCCACGATAGATTTACATGATTTCTTCCTCAATCGGTCGGAAATTTTACCGCACTCCAATTCAATTGTCAAACATTATTCTCAAACAATAGTAAACTATTGAAAATAACGCAAATATAAGGTGATGTCTTATAATGTCCATTTTGCAGAGTAAATTCACCAAATTTCCTATCACAGATTTCAAATCGAAGCAAGGAACGCCTTGCATCATCTTCTTCTTCTTTGTATTAGAGAGGGACTTTAACCAATCATGTCATTCGTCTCTCCATGAACGTCTCGCACGCAGCTGAGACCGGTATAAAACGAAGTCGTTACTAGGCAACAGTGGGCTATGCAGCGGATCAATAAAATCAGTGAAAATAAATCAAAGCCTGCTGGTGCTTTTATTTATTTTCACCGAAAAACCCTACCAGATACAAATCCATCTTTGCTACTTTCAATTTAATATTCTCAGCTTGAGAGTTTGTTTGATTGGGATTTTCGTTTCAAATTGTCGATTGGCAGCCAGTGGTTTTAGCAAAACGTGTTTTCCCTTCGTCGAATACCTTAAACCACACAAATTCCTTATCACGGACACCATTTTGGATGTCGAACATGATATTCCGAATCAACATTCTCTGTAAATTCCAATTAGTAGTGCGTTATAACACAGTTGTTCTGTTGTGTTAACGATTCGTGTTGGATAGAGTCCTACCTCTAGGAAGAAAAGCTTTTTGAGAAACATAGTGAAAGTGAGAATGCCGAACCGATTTGATCCAGAACGCTTGCGCAGGTTGAGGAAGCGCATAAAGAGCAACCATAAAGGGCGATACGGTCAAAATTTGGTCAATATCAACTTGACGTATTTCTTTCAATTTTGCATTTAAAAAACCTGAACACCCCTCATTTTGAAGGTGTGTGTGTGTAGAATGTTGCTCCTATTTTGATTTTGGAATTCACTCTTCAGTTGTCAAAATGCCGTCCAAGCAAGAAGTGCAGCGTATCAAAATTTTGCTCGCGCATCGCGAAAATCCGAGCTACTCGCACGCAAAGTTGGCAAAATCGCTAAAAGTTGCCAAATCAACCGTTACAAATGTAATTAAAGTGTTTGGGGAACGTTTGTCGACAGCCAGGAAGTCTGGATCGGGGGGAAAATCGAAAACCGGAAGCCGCGGAGACGACAAAGAGAGTTGCCGGTAGTTTCAAAGCGAAACCCTAACCTATCTCTCCGAGATGCCGCAAATAAGCTGGGTGTATCGTCTACAACCGTGCATCGAGGCAAAAACGAGCCGGACTATCGACTTACAAGAAGGTAGTGACTCCAAATCGCGATGATAAACAAAATACGACGGCCAAAGCGCGATCCCGGAGGCTGTACACGACGATGCTGACGAAGTTTGACTGCGTGGTAATGGACGACGAAACCTACGTCAAAGCCGACTACAAGCAGCTTCCGGGACAGGAGTTTTATACGGCAAAAGGAAGGGAAAGGTAGCAGATATTTTCAAGCACACGAAACTGTCAAAGTTCGCAAAGAAATATCTGGTTTGGCAAGCCATCTGTACCTGTGGCTTGAAAAGCAGCATTTTCATAGCTTCCGGGACTGTCAACCAAGAAATTTACGTGAAAGAGTGTTTGAATAAACGTCTGCTGCCTTTCCTGAAGAAACACGGTTGTTCCGTACTGTTTTGGCCGGATTTGGCATCTTGCCATTACGGTAAAAAGGCCATGGAGTGGTACGCCGCCAACAACGTGCAGGTGGTTCCCAAGGACAAGAACCCTCCCAACAAGGCAGAGCTCCGCCCAATTGAGAAATACTGGGCTATTGTCAAGCGGAACCTAAAGAAGACCAAATAAACTGATAAGGACGAGCAGCAGTTCAAGGCAAACTGGCTTTCTGCGGCGAAGAAGGTGGACAAGGTGGCTGTACAAAATCTGATGGCAGGGGTCAAGCGTAAGGCCCGGCAATTCGGATTTGGAAAAACGGTAGCCTAACTGAATATTTTTCCTGAATTTTATACTAATTGAACATGAAAAAGAAATTTAATTTGATTTTTTAAATAAACGATTTCACCGATTTACACGCGTTTTCCCTTGACCAAATTTTGACCGTATCACCCTTTACGGGAAATCCTCCGATACGACCATGCACCGATGCCGAGCGAGCTCGTAGTTATCGGGCGAAATTGAATGCAGCAAGAGGTAATGCGTTGCCAACAACTAGTTGAGACGCTGGAGAACGTCCTTCAACTTGAGGTAAGAAATGGATATTTATTAAATTTAAATCAATTTGACAAAGTGCGTGTAATCAAAGCAATTGAATATCTCTCTTTGTTATCGCTCCCTGTCTTAATAAATTTCAACATAGTATTAATTGTATTCTGGTGATGACATGCGCCGCGTGCTTTTAAATCATACGAACCTTCAAATGATATCGATACAAATAATGCGCTGAACATATTTAAATGCGTGATTATTTTTTCAGATGTTTATTTTATTTTAATAAAAATTTATCATATGTTAACCAACCTTTTCTCCCATACCCATTGCAAAGAATAATGATATTTTATAAAACTATTTCTCTTACTTCTGCGAGATCTAATATGTTTATATATATTTCGATCTCGTTAACGTTTTAGCCATATTGAATTCACTAATTTACCTGATGTTCACATAGAAACATGAATAATAATTTCACAAGAAAACCAAAAACCATATTTTAGGTACGCATTTAACCTTATATAGCCAACTATGGCCTAATGTATTCATCACATAGTAAAATGTAGATTATAAAAGTTTTCAATGGAAAAGTAAGAGTGAGCGGTTGTGTATTTTTCGAAGGGCTTATTCATACCAACACCTATATAACTATATGAATATAGTGGGAATTTTTATGTTTTGAAATGGAATGGCCGATTGATCACATGAGAAAGTCATTTAGTGTTATAAAGTAGCTTTATATTCCGTTTAGTATACCGAATATAGCCGAATGCCCGGAACGATAATATAAATAAATGCACGGAGCAATGAAATAAACAAACTTTACTGAAATTCGTCCGAACAACAATGATATCCATTTCCATCGAAAGTTTTCGACTCAATAATGTTAGTTGGTGACTTTTCATGGTCCAGTATAGCAAACGCCTTGTTAAGCATGTCTTAGCAAAGGTATAACTAGTTGAATATCCTTTCTAGCTAAATTATTGTATGAGTTATAGTTAACATTGTAATCGTGCGCTACATAATCGACTGAGTCAAGGGACATGTACCCTATATACTTATATATAACCTTACAACAACTGCAAGATAATTTTTGTTATATTCTGTTTGATAAAACTTCCTGAACTTTGAACACTTTTAGAGACGCTTACACATCTGAAAATGTTGCAATTGATTATTGTGTTTTCATAGCAATCACTAAACCTGTCGGATATTTTCTGAAAACGAATTTTATCGTAATTTGAATTCTAGAGTATTTCAATGTTTATTATTATCCTTGAAATCCAGAATTGCTTAAATTGCATAAATTGCAAATCTTTGATTCTTTGAAGTTGAATTATGCAAAGGCATACTACAACTCAGATTGTATACAAATGATCCGAATGGTATGGTATTTAAATGTGAATACAAAATATATGTTTGTATGTACGTATTATAGAATTTCCTCCGCTGCCAGTCGTTACTGAAATCCCCCAAACGATGCAAAACATTGTTGATGGTTCCGGCGATGGTGAGAATTCCGAGATGCAGGCCATTCTGGCACAGTATGACATACGAATAAACATTTAGTAATGTTAAGCGATTATGATTATAAGAATGAGCAAAACTATCATAAATTTAATAATTTTATATTCCCTAACAGATCCTCAACTATCTTCTGAGGCCTTAAAGATAGTCCATCGTTAAACGTTCAACCGTGACCGTGTCATCATTTAAACCAAAAGGCCCTTTTCAGGGCCACCAAAGAGTTATAAAGAGTGTACAATAGAATCAGGGCCACCAAATAATATCTCAAGAGCGTACAATAGAATTTTCTTACAAACTGGCTTCAAAACGCTGGTCTAATGTCCCATAAGAGCCGCACCCGTCATATTGTGACTTAAACTGCTTCTATCGGTTAGGGTAAGCGACCGGCACGAGTAATTGAAACCTTTTAAACTCTAATAATAGCCACACAGAATTTCCCTGACATTATAATGCATCACTTGGTTTAATGTAGTCTACGTCAACCGGTCGTGTCTTGTACACAACCCCACTGATTTTGTTAACATCGTTGGTCGCTATCAGCCCTGAAATACAGACGATTCCATCAACAAGTTTCGAAGTCTGCTGATTCTTCCACCTTGTTGTCCTTGCAGATGGTTACCGTCCTCAGCTCACGAAAATCATTTTTAAAGGCCTGTTCAAAGAATTTTGGATATTGTTCAACCATCGAGTTGAACTCCTTCTAAGGGCGCAGCTTTTTGGAGTAAATGCTCGGTTAGGGTGGGGCTTATTTGAAAAAAATAATCGAGCGCATGTTTTCCCATGTGGAAAATGATCTTTAGGGTCCATCAGATGACATACTAAAATTTCAGATTTTTTCGTTAAGGTTTAGAGGTGCCGAAATGGGCCTAAGTGCAAAATGCCGAACGGTTGGTTATGAAAATTCACGTTTACAATAAAGTTTTGGAAGTGGTTTTCGTTTTGAGTTGTTACCATTATAATCTTGAATCAGTCTGATGGCACTTTCTGTGTGATAGTTTACATCGCAGCGATCACCTGGAATTGCTTGAATATCTTTCTTAATAGCACTTATGCTATAAGCGTGCAATTCTGTCAGCCTGTTTAGTGGAGTACCTGCAACTAGAAATCAGAAGAAAATTTAGCATTTTCCATTTAATTCCAACTTCCATTGCTTGTCTTGACAGATACGCGTATTTCGTCTACAATGTGCAGACTTCGTAATTTTGATGCAAAAAATATTGAAGTAATAACTGGAGAACTATATGTAATAATCCTTGCAGCGCCCTTCACAAAATTTAAAAAATAATTTTAAAAATAACCCATTCCAGAATTTTTAAAGATAAGAATTAAATATATAAGATTGTGGAACTCATGCACACAATTCTTCGTAGATTCCTCCAACAAATAAGAACTTTTATCAAGAACTATTCCGAGAATAATCGTAAGATTTTGTGTAGTATTGTACAACTTGCGCACTCTGGACATCAGTTTCCTCCGTTTCAGCTGCTTCTGCTTTTTATAGATTCGAAAATTCAAACGTTCTTTGGCACAATGAACTATGGACTTCAAAGTGCCACCTGTTTTGGTCACACCCTATTCTGAAACCTCTATCTTGTGCGCGAATGCCTTCATTATACGTGATTCCATACGAGGATTAGCACAACCTTTTTCGGCCAGATTTCGTTTTATCGTCAAACGTTTTCTCACTGAACTTCCTGATCGCTGTTCGCACGGCTTTCTCACTTACTCCTTCCATGAAATTCTGGATTCTGTACACCTACAGGGTGCGGCAGAAAATAATGCGAAAATTTGTTCTATATCTTTCAAATCCCATTTTCAACTAATTCAAGCAATAATATCAACATTTTGGAGTGCAGATATAAAGTCCTTTTTTACAAATTTATTCAATGTGTCCTCCATTTTTATTAATAACATCATCGAGCCGACGCCGGAGGCTAGAGCATGCCTTTCGGACGTAGTCCTCCGACATTGACTGCCATGTGCGTGTTATGGTTGACTTCAGGGTTTTCACACTAGGGTGTGATGTTTTGCAGGCTCGTGCTTCAACATATGCCCATATCGAATAATCCAACGGATTAAGATCTGAACTGCTAGGGGGCTACAAATCCTTCGGCTAAAACTACATGTTATCGTTCAACCATTGTTGGGTTCGATTGGACGTGTGACACGGTGGTCCATCCTGCTGTAGGACAACGTTTTGGTCCTCGGAAAAGTTGGCCTTCACCCAGGGAAGCACTTGGTCCTAATACCGATATACACTTTGGTATGGATTTTAACTCCAGCATCAATGGCAACAAACAGGCGGCATTTTCAAACCGTTGGACGCCACCAAGCCAAACATCATGACACCAGCCGGATGTTTGGTTTGAAATTTGAAGTTCACTTTTTCCGGAACGTTTTCCATTTTCTGCGGTGAAACGAACCGGTCCATGCCGGCTGTTGGCCACAGCATCGATGCTGAAAAGCTTTTCGTCGGAGAACAGGATTATCATTTTTTCCTTCTTTAACAAGGAAAGCAATGTCTTGGAACGAGTCACTCGTAGTTCCTTGACCCAGTCCGTAATCAAGTGGCGTTTCACTCTGGTTCTGGAAGATGCATGCAAGTTTATTTGATGATTCTCCACATGGATTTCTCCGAAATATTGGCTTCCTTTGCAAGTTTTCTTATGGAACTCACCGGGTTGCGAGCAATTTTTGCACGGACCGATTTGATCACGTTCGGCGTGCGTGCAAACAGGACGCCCGCTTCTCGGCTTCCGCTGCTTAGGACTATCCTGCAGGGACTTTTTATGCGGTAAACTGTTGCCAAATGGCACCCTACCACCTTGGCAATCTCTTTCAGCTTCTTCTGGGCGAGCAACTATCTGGTGATCTTTTCTTTCGCGAACATTTTTACGATTTTGCAATAAAACAAATAGAATGTTTGGATGCAGCACTTGTAAGTAAACATAAACAAATACACTTTCGACAGAAATTAGTCACTAGCTACACGAATTAACCCAATACTCAAGTTTGAACATTTTCGCATTATTTTCTGCCGCACCCTGTGCATTAGTCTGCTTTCCATTTTTCTCATGCTACGAACCTTATTACGTGTTAATTTCTTCTAAGTTGCCACAGATCGCTTCCGACTACTTCCAGGTTTACTTGATGCAGTTGGGAGTCCAATTGATGGCTCGATTCGAAATACAGTAGCGCTTGATCATTTTACAGGAGCCATGATATCCAAAACTGACTTTTGGGCGTGAATTAATCTTAAGATTCCTTTCTTGTCGAACATTTTTCACAAAATCTAATCCCAACAAATTCAAACATACCCATCAGTTTGTATACAATAACTGATACCTAGAGCAAAATTTTGTAAAACTAGGTTAAACGGTTTGAGGGGTAAGATAGTATTAGTGAGAGACTCAACATTTTCTTTCGCATCCTGTGGGACATTCTCCTATTAATTTGCTCCAAAAGCCCAAACTACCTATTTTATGTATTTCATTTTTATTACAAACTCCACTGTGCTCGCCGTTGCATGGAAAACCCCCGATGACAGAGCACATCTTCATTTGTGTCAATTGGAGAGCAGAAAAAAAAAGAATCTCGAAATCACTCCGACTGTCAACTATACTCCGCGCCACACAAAAGAATCGAACCAACAGAAATGAGGGTCCAATTTCACTGGAAGCCAGCCTTTTCCTTGTAGGTACTTTGCCCGCTGCTGCCGGGCGGGAAATGGATCCGTTTACACTTTTCCCTGTGCAACTTCGGAATCGACATTTTCCGGTTATTTTTTTTATTTTATTTTCGGATGTTTTATGAGTCGATAAATTTAGTGTTGATAACGTTACTGCTGCCGAACGGGGTAAAAAAAAGTGTATCACACGCTTAAATGGTGCAGCGCCGGAAACATGCGGGCCAGGGAGACCCTTTTTTTTCGCTCCCGATGTTCCCAAAGACGATGACTGGACGAGATAAAATAGGCTTATTAAAGTGAAACGTTACAGGCATAAATCCCGACCCCTGGCTTTGATGGCGGAAACGATCCGGGCGGAGCGGAGGGAGAAATCCCGAAATCCCATCAATCCACTTTCTTTGCGGTTGTTTTTTTTTCTCGTAGACCGATAGCTCTTTCAAGGATGATGGGTCATCCCAAAAGCCGTATGGGGAGAGGCGGCAAAGATGGGCCTGCTTAAATTGAAACTTTTGATCTGGCTTTTTTTTAATTTTAGATTTATATCAAATCAAGTGATTTAATGCACCAGCTAATCCTGAGGATTCATAACAAGGTTTTTTTTTCTTCCATTCCCATTGCTTGTCAAAATCAGCTCCCGATTTTTATTTTTTCAACATTATTATATTTCGTAAGGCAAATTTATTAAACTCATACTGATGGCAAATAATCATAATGCAATCTTACGAATATCGAAAGTTTATTTCTCTGTGTGTACAATACTTTTTACCTAGCAAATTAAATACTCAACTGAAGACACTCCACTCAACTGAAAAACACTCCTAAATAATACAACCCTATTCGAACTGCCCATCTTTCCCCACCTTTCCCCAATTCAACACATGTGTGTATGACCACGGCCATGCCCCTCTGCCAGGAGGATGATGGTGAGTAATCAAAATATTTATTTTCATTTCAACACTTTTCTTGCCCTTCCGTTTGAGTGGTACGTTTTATGGGCGATCATCCGGACCAAAGTGGCACTTGTTCTTTTGAGAACACGACAAGGGGAGGAAAAGTGCAAAGAGTTCACTTTTATGTCCTTGTCATGCTTTATGGACTGATTTTAATTATGGGAGTAAGGTGATACAAGAGGAAGAAAACTGGGTATTAAGTAACAAAGTGTCCGGCATTTGAAGGGTGACAAACACAGGCGGATGGTTCGAAATTTAGTGACATGGAATTAATTAAAACTAAAATTGTGTAGGAAATAAAGACTATTTATGTAACTTGTTAAAGTAAAAGGAAAATGAATCTCAGCACATCATCCACCCGATCGTAGAACTAAACATTATTGCTAAAACGAAAGCCTGAGAGCTTTATGATTAGGTGCTATCAAAATTAAACGGATGCGTCCTTAGACCATTTTCAGCGATGTTTTATTATTTTGGTCTAGTTTATTAACAGTTCCAAAGATATAGACCACCAAAAATAGATCACGTATTTTCCAATTTCACCGCTATTGTTCTAAATTTTGTAAGGTGTGGCCCAGTTAGCATTGGAACAAAGACTTTTGCGCATATATCGAATATACATTCACAAAATAATATTCTGTTTTAACTAAAGTGTTCGACTTTATGTGAACTCTAGAACGTGGAACATAACAGTCCTTCCTTCTTAAGAACCTTTGCTCAATACTATTTGACCATAGGCGTAATTACTGGGGGTGCCTAGGGGGCCAGGCTCCCTCCAGAATTCTGTAGCCCCCCCCCCCAGGGTTTTTTCCAAATATATTTCTAATATGAAATGAAACACTATTCATAACCTCTACGTTTAAAGGTGCATTTCAGAATTCACGGTATTATTTTCTCTTTTATGAAAAATAAAGTAGAGTATAGACTCCCCAGATTGATTAGACGTTTTGAAGCTAACGAATGTTCATAAGCAAAATATGGAGATAAAAGTTTATTCGATAACGATAATATTTTCGAAAATGAAGTTTTAGAAGTAAGGCAAACATATAATCAGGTAAATTTCTGAAATCATAATATTTGTTGGGGTTGATTTCAGTACCACTAGTTGTTGACATAGACTGCATAATCGGTCTGTATATCATCCCCAATAGGTGATTGTAATTATTGAACTATTCACAACACTCGATGAAATGTATGTAGTAAATTCGGAGTCATATCAGAAGGAGACTTCAGCACTGTCAACATAGACAGTATTCTGAACGTCGTTACCAGGAAGTGTTCGAAATAGTTATTAAATAGTCTACTTAGACATCTTTAATTAGAAATTTATTCAAAGTTGTTAGGTGCAATATTGCAGGGATGGGTACCATGTTCATATATACTTGCGGGAAATTCAACATCTTTTATAAAATACGAAGACAAAATACCTAATACTAAAAATGGTGCTGACGCGGTCCACATATGCTAGTACGACCATGGTATTCGTCCTAGTAATGGGGAATATTGGGAAAGGGTCCAGCCTCCCGAATAGAAAATTACCATTAGCTGTATGATCATTGTTATACATTTTCCATTCATGTTGTAATCACCATTATACGTATCATCCGTGTATAATGCTGGTGTAATGTAAGAAACCATTCAAACTTAAAACAACCATAAACAGCGTATTCTATGTATATTAATGATTTCATAAACAAAAAATTAACAGTGCCGGCTAATATATCCCTTGCTCATTAATTGTATGATAAAACGAAGGAAAGATATGACTTATGGTCATGATAAAAAAAAAACACGAAACCGTTTTAACAATACGTAATTTTTAGTTTATCAGAAAATGTATGAAGTTATAGTACTGATCATTATAAAATGAATTTGTAAGAGAGCGGTTTTATCAGTCTACGGGTATGTTGCAATTTAATTAAGTAGATTTTACTTATAAATTAGAAGAGAAATTAGTAATGTCCATTTAATTCCAACAACCTTTGCTTATCTTCGACAGATACGCGTATTTCGTCTACAATGTGCAGATTTCCAGAAGTCCGCACATTGTAGACGAAATACGCGTATCTGTCGAAGATAAGCAAAGGTAGTTGGAATTAAATGGAGATTATTATTTTTTCTTCTAATTAATAGTTACAGGTATGCCACTAAACAGCTCAAACCCTCTAGGATTCAGATTTTACTTTCTAACTGAATTTTAATCCACTTGTGAACAGTATTATTGACTTTAATAAAAATCCCTTGATTGTCGATTTTTACGGTTTTTGAATCCGCTGATCTCTTGTTATAGTATTTCTAGTATATCCTAGTTTACTTAAAGTTTCAATAATCAAGGTGTTTTTTGTTGGACTACCTTTGCTTTGGTTTGGATTTATTTTTGCTGATATTTTTAAATTATATCCCCTAAATTTCTAAACATTTTTGTCATCGAAAAGCTTTTAATAAAACAAATGTCAACATCAAAGGTGTGTTTTTATTTATTTGGATTGGGAGAAAAAAAAACCGGGAAAAGTATTATTCATTATTGTATCATGATTGTAGCAGTTATCATCATGATTGAAATTCTCATATAATATCACTTTACTGTAACGGTATATATTATCTTTTTATATCATATTTATTATTAAATTATGTTATCGTATATCGTAATGGTTGAAAAAATATCTTATGATAAAACCAGAATTGAACGATACCACCTAAAGTAAAACTGCAGAAAAAATATTATTCACAAATTAGTTACTGTATAATACACCGAAAATGTTGTTCGAGAAAAAAAGGTTTTTTGTAGGGTAACGACACTTAACAAACTATTAGTGTTATGGTAAGATCTTGATTTACCATAACATATATCAGCGATATGATACACATTGTCTACAGTTTGTGATTTTTAGAAGATAACTTAAATAATTAGGAAACGATAAATGGTATAACACCTCTAAAATACTTGTTTATTCGGGCGGGACAAACAAGCATGTGTCATGTAGCTGCACCCAAGAAAAAAAAAATCAATATATACCCTACTCACATTGCTACCATTGAAATGAAATGAACGTTTTTGTTTATGGCATTTTATGTATTTTATTTTACTAAATTTGGTGATAGCAAAATTCTTCGAGGTATTGAAATTAAGTAATGTCCACAATTTTTTGTGTAAAATGTTATTCATAAATATAAGAAGGAAATCTTGCCGCTCAGCCTCACTTTTATTGCAAATTAGCTGAACCCGGTGCGTGCGCTGCTACGCTTGCAACTAAATGAAGGAAAATTTAATGTAACTGGCACTTTTATGGTTTTTTTTCGGAATGAGTTTTTTTTCTTGAATAAACAGGGGTTCAAACTTCTATCAAAACATGCTTCCTACCCGAGAAATACACGTTTTGTGTTTAAGTATCCTGGATAATTCTCATTTTTGGTAGAAATTTGCGTTTCATTTGTATGGGAGCCCTCCCTTCCAGAGGGGGTGGTTTCTCAAACCACCATACAATGATTGCCTTCAAAACCCCCCACATGCCAAATTTGGTTCCATTTGCTTGATTAGTTCTCGAGCCATCACACGGGGCTCTTCGATTTTAATAAAAATTTGAGTTTCATTTGTTTGAGCCCCCCCCCTCTCAAAAAAGGGAGGGGTCTTAAACCACCATAGAAAAATTCTTGCCTTTAAAACCCACATGCCAAATTTGATTCGATTTGCTTGATTAGTTCTCGAGTTATGAAGAAATTTGTGTCTCATATGTATCAGAGCCCCCCTTCCTGAGAGAGAAGGGGTCTCAAACAATCATGAGAATCTTCCCCAGCCCCAAAAACCCCTTCATATAAATTTTCACGTTGGTCGGTTCAGAAATTTCCGAGTCTATAAGGGTCTGACAGGCAGACAGACAGACAAAAATTCATTTTTATGTTTATAGAAATCTACCCTCCAAAAACCTCTACATGTCAAATTTGGTTCCATTTGTTTGATTTGTTCTTGAGTTATGCTGAAATTCGTTTTTTATTTATATAAGAGACCCCTCTTTCAGTGAGCGGAGGAGTTTAAAACCACAAAAGAAACATTTTTTGCCTTCAAAAACCTCCACATGCGAAAATTTGGTTCCATTAACTTAACAAGTTCTCGAGTTATTCAGAAATTTGTTTTTCATCGGTATATGAACCCTCCTTTCAGAGAAGGGAGGGGCTCAAGTCAATTTAGAAATATTTCTTGCCTTCGAAAACCTCCACATGCCAAATTTGGTTCCATTAACCTGATAAGTTCTCGAGTCATTCAGAAATTTGTGTTTCATTTGTATGGAAACCCCCCTCCCGCCCCCTTTCAGATGGCGGAGGAGTCTCAAACTTCCATAAAAACATTTATCTCCTCCAAAAACCCCCATTTGCCAAATTGGGTTCCACATGCTTGATTAGTTCTCGAGTTATGCACAAATTTGTGTTTCATTTGTATGAGAGCCCCCCTTCTACAGAGTGTGGAGGGGTTTCGATTTACCTTAGCAACATTTTTTGCCTTCAAAAACCTCTACCTGCCAAATTTGGCCCCATTTACTTGATTAGCTCTCGAGTTATGTAGAAGCTTTTGTTTCATTTGTATTGGAGCACCGCCCCCAACCTAACAGAAAGAGAGGAGGGGTCTCGAACTATCATAGAAACATTTATTGCCTTCAAAATCCCCGCAGGCCAAATTTGGTTCCATTTGCTTTATTAGATCTAGAGTTATGAAGAAATTACAGTTTCATTTGTATGACAGCACCCCTTCTGGGAGAGGGGAGGGGTCTCAAACCACTATAAAAACATTTTTCTCCTCCAGAAATCCCCACATGTCAAATTTGGTTCCATTTGCTTGATTAGTTCTTGAGATATGCAGAAACTTCTGTTTCATTTGTACGAGAGCCTCCCTTTCTAGAGAGGGGAGGGGTCGCTGACTTTCATAAAAACATTGCTTGCATCCAAAAACTTCCGCATGCTAAATTTGGGTTCCTTTGCTGATCAGTTCTCGAGCTATGCTGAAATTTGTGCATCACTTGTATGGGAGGGGGGAGGGGGGAGTTCAAACCATCATAAGAACCTTCCGGTGTCGAAGACGAATCCAACAAAGTAAAAATCTTGCCAAGCGGTGATTCCGCTCACGAGCTAAATCGTGACAAAGGAAACCCCAACTCATTTTTATTTATATAGATATTGTTAATCTGTGAAAACTATTAATTATCTATTCTTTTCTACAAATATTTTTATAAATCAATCATGGTGTTGTCGCAATGTAGACTTTTGAATTTTTTTTTGTCAATTATCCAAGATTCATACCATTTGAACAAAATTCGAAGGAAAATATCCGGAATATACTTCTTTTAAAAACAGTATGTTTCTATCTGAATTCACTTTCCGTTCACAGTTCCGATAATCTTTTTAAAACGCTTTTCAATATTCCCTTTGAAATTTTATCAAAATTCCCGTCGCATTTCTTTTAACAGTTGTTTTACATTAATTCTTAAGATTTCTTTAAAAGATTTGATTTTAAATCAAAAGGTTTTATCTTTGGCTGGACCAATTTGTGAAACTTCTTCATTATACAAACTAGCGCCAATGACTCTAAATGAAGGATAGGGTATCGTTTTTGTGCAAAAATCAGCGAAAACGATGTAAAACATATTGGATTTTCGAATTCATTGCTCTCATGGGCTAGAACACCACCCACTCCATATGAACTAGCATCCGAGACGACCACTTAAGGTTTATTTGGATCGTAGAACTCCAGAAAGTCTGCATTTAACAACGTATTCTCGCAATCATTCATCCAAACAAAGGCTGCACCATTAGCTAGTAGAGCATACAAACTCCATAGCTTAGAAGATTAGAAAACAGGTGGGGTGCAAATTTATTGTAAAAATAAATCAAACCAAGAAATACTCTCAGTTCTGTAACATTCGTCTGTGCTCTAGATTGACTTATCGTCGAAATCTGTTCTGGAGACTGTGAAAGGCCTTTGTCAGTAACTAGATGTCCTAAATAAGATAATTTAGTAACAAAAACTTTACATTTCTTAAAATTCAAGACATTTCCGTTCAAGGACCAAATCCAAAATGTTGGCACATTTTTCAAAACTTTCGGCCGCAAAAATTGTTTAAATCGTTTAAATAGCAGCTAACACCTTTCAGGTCATGCAGGACTTGGTTCATAATTTGTTGAAAAATTGTAAAACAAAAAGTCTTCATAACAAGTTTACAAGCACTCACTAGCCTTTATAGGTGTGATTACCTTCTACTGTTTCAGCATCTCGAAGTATTGCTCCAATTTGTTCTTCAACTTGTAGGGAACCGTATACGTCTTCTTGCAAATGGGCTGCTCATGTTGTAGGATCAATTCCTCCTAATAGCCTGCAATGGGTTCTGAAAAATCTTTGTCGCAAATAGGAATATTTGCAGTCTACATTTCAGTTTCATACTAGCTACTATGTCATCAATACCTTTCTTCTCATTAAGACTGCACACCTCTCAGCATACAGTTTTGTACCTTTGCCTCAATTATGCATGGTTCATACAGTTTATTAACGGCAGATATCATCATACACTCCCTTCCCTCTGTTCCTTCTTCTGCATTATCCTGATCTTTTGAAATCGAAGCTCGTGTCCTTATCATCCATTTCTATATAATACACCGAACTTCGATTCTTCAAGTTATAACAGTCTCTTCTCAGATGACCTCGCTTCTTGCAATAATTACAAATTACAATTCCAAATACGGAGATCTACTACGAAAACTAACTCGTTTTTCATTCCTATTGATACTTCTGTCTCGACATTGCTTGGTACGACCGAAGTCTCGGCTGCTTTCACCAACGTTTTTATTCCCAATCTACTCTTGACTGCACTTCACATCCTTTCTAGGCTCGCTACTCATTGCCTTAGTCTACTTATTAGCTACCTCACTACTAGGCAATTTCTTTTTTATCGCTTCGAGTGTAAGTGTCTCCGACATGTCTTATTGCCGTTTTCTTGAACTGTTGAAACTCACAAAGTTCTGCATGTAACTTTACCGACAAAATTAAGCTATCAGCGGATTCATCAAGTTTCTGAAAACGATTGTAAGAACCTTTAATTGAAAATCTATAACTTTTTTTAAATTTTTTAAATCAAAAACCATTTACAGCTGCAGTTATGATCACACCACTGTTGTTTACAAATTAAAATGAAGCAGATGCGCCTCTGCCACCCGTCACAACTCACAACTCACAGCTAAGATTTTTTCTCTAGCCTGATGGTTTCTCACCAATGGAACTCACTCTCCCGAAATACTCCACCACAAAATCGTATTACGACCAGAAATTGAAGTCAATTTAAGCGGCCACTTAACTCAGTCGCAAGGAAACTGCGACTCAGTTTCGTAAAAAGTTGAGTCACTCGTGGACTGAATAACTACACTTTTTACGAAACTGAATCGCAGTTCTCATGCGACTGAGTAAAGTGACCTCCCAAATTGAGTTAAATTATTCCACCGTGTACATAACACTACTTACTCTCGGTTCGGGTTTGGTCCTACGTACGATATTTGGCGACCTATCCACCGGGGTTTGTAGCGTGATGGTGGTATCTACAACAACTTTCGATTGAGTTTCGCTCGACAATCATGCGAACGTCACTCCCCTCCGTTTGGTTACCTCAAAAGGCTGACCTTAGCGGACCCACGATGAAATGATCGGGAACCCCCATCCAGTTCCACTGGTCGTTTCGAAATTTCCAGCCTGTACATCAAAAAGCACGAATTTCATCAGTTGCTGGGAGAACCTCCCATCGTACACATCGCTAAAATCGGTCGACTACTATGTCGTAAGAATGTCGGACGACAGTCCTGTTAAAATGGTTCTCAAAAACGAACCGACGGGTACAAGAAGTAGAAGGCGACCTTGCGGACCCTCCGCAGACAGCGAGGCTGGCGAGGTGCAGCCATGGACCGAATTCGATGGAGACAACTTCTGTGTACAGCAGAGGCCACACCGGCCTTGGTCTGATTGGTAAGGTAAGTATTACGATGCTGAAAAATAACTTAACTTCTTTAGTTGACACAACAGGTGTTTTAAAAGAGGAGTAATAGAAACAATGAGAAAAATATCAATCAAATATCAACAATACGATAAGTTAGCTCATTCAGCTGAGCATAGAAACGGAAGCCAGTTTTAATATGAATAGCAATTCTATGCTAGAGCTTGAAATCTTGGACGAACTCAAAGCCCTGACTGTGAACATAAACGTAACGCCAAGACATGGGGAAGTTCTGTACGCTCCGGCACTCAATTCATTTCCCAGCCTGGCAAAAGAATTGAAAAAAAAATGACAAATATGACGTCGATGACTCAGGGTGGGTTCTCGAGTGAATATGATGTTCGAAAATCACGCCGTTTTAATCTGCAGAAATTGGCTGAAAAGACTAAAAAAAGAACTAATAGTAGTTAGCAAATCAACAACAACAACAACGGAAATCATATATAATATCCATCGTTAATATCTCAGTCGTTTCTGAAACAAATTTCAAAATTTCGGAAAAAATCGATCGGATATATTTTTAAGCATCGTTTTCAATAGAGAACAATGTTTATTTTGTGCCACATACTATTGGAAAATTCATAAATGTTAAGCCTTGTCTTAAAAGTCATATTAATCCCATTCAGGCCAGGCCTAAGGGATCATATATGACCCCAAATAGAAAATGGCTGAATAAAATCACAGGCTTAATAAAAATAAACTCTGTCTGCGGCAAATTTGTTCTCCTTCAATTTTTTATCTGGGAAATTAAAAAAACAACTTATAAGATTTAGGCCTTATTAACCAGCCAGAACAACCTGAACATGAAGAAGTTCACGAAGAAAAATAAATTGCTTATTAATAGAACAAAGCGTTGTTCTAGAATATGGTACATATGCATACGTTTAATTTTATTGTTTGTGATAAACGTTACATATTTTTTGTATCCTTCTGGGATCTAGCCTAAGGCAGTCGAAGGATTTGTTGACTGGACAAGGGTTCGTGGAGTCGCCAGTCATGCCTTGTCATGCGAAGACACGTGGCCTTCTGGCCGTAGTCTTTCGAAGTCCTCACTGAGATCGACTGACCCTGCTACAACATCACAGAATAGTCCAACAGCCATAAGTAATCCTTGCACTGATGGTGGGTTCTTATCACATCATCATCGTCGCTTTTTGGGATGTTCTAGGTTATCTAAAATGTGCTTGAGTTCAAAACATAGATCTACGGTTGTAACAGTAGCTTTTAGGGCTATTTACGATTATTATATGTATTCAAACATATCGAAAGAACCTATTGGAACGTCAATAGACATTATTTGATAACTTTCTGATGTTCTAGGTCACCAAAATTGTCCTTGAGTTCAGAACTGTAAATCTACAGAAGTAATTATAGCTTTTTGTGCTACACAAAGTAACGCCACGTATTCAACCATTCTCAGTGAATATTTTAGAATCCAAACAAATATTTGAATATAAACAAGGATGATCGGGGTCATCCGAACTGTCTTTGAGTTCAGAACATAAGATCTACAATTGTAACAGAACAAAAGAAAGATTAGTATTATCCATTTAAGTTGAGTATTAGTACACGACACTGATGAAGTCTGCACATTGCAAGCGAAATACGCGTATCTGTCAAGATAAGCAATAAAGGTAGTTGGAATTTAATGGAAAATACTAATCTTTTTTCTCAATTTCTAGTAACAGGTTAACAGCTCACACTTTCCAGGGTTCATGTAACAGGTTTTTGAAATATGCATGGATTCAATATGAACTTGAAAATATTAATTGCATAGTGTAAAAGGTCAAGAGACATAATCCGACAATCTTGAGATATTTAAGGTCATCCAAACTGTACCTAAGTTTAAAAAGTAATACCTTCAGTTGTAACAGTAGCTTTTTGGGATTTATAAGGTGACTATAAAGGGCGATACGGTCAAAATTTGGTCAATATCAACTTGACGTATTTCTTTCAATTTTGCATTTAAAAAACCTGAACACCCCTCATTTTGAAGGCGTGTGTGTGTGTAGAATGTTGCTCCTATTTTGATTTTGGAATTCACTCTTCAGAACTCAACAACTTTGTCAAAATGCCGTCCAAGCAAGAAGAGCAGCGTATCAAAATTTTGCTCGCGCATCGCGAAAATCCGAGCTACTCGCACGCAAAGTTGGCAAAATCGCTAAAAGTTGCCAAATCAACCGTTACAAATGTAATTAAAGTGTTTGGGGAACGTTTGTCGACAGCCAGGAAGTCTGGATCGGGGGGAAATCGAAAACCGGAAGCCGCTGAGACGACAAAGAGAGTTGCCGGTAGTTTCAAGCGAAACCCTAACCTATCTCTCCTAGATGCCGCAAATAAGCCTGGTGTATCGTCTACAACCGTGCATCGAGCCAAAAACGAGCCGGACTATCGACTTACAAGAAGGTAGTGACTCCAAATCGCGATGATAAACAAAATACGACGGCCAAAGCGCGATCCCGGAGGCTGTACACGACGATGCTGACGAAGTTTGACTGCGTGGTAATGGACGACGAAACCTACGTCAAAGCCGACTACAAGCAGCTTCCGGGACAGGAGTTTTATACGGCAAAAGGAAGGGGAAAGGTAGCAGATATTTTCAAGCACACGAAACTGTCAAAGTTCGCAAAGAAATATCTGGGTTGGCAAGCCATCTGTACCTGTGGCTTGAAAAGCAGCATTTTCATAGCTTCCGGGACTGTCAACCAAGAAATTTACGTGAAAGAGTGTTTGAATAAACGTCTGCTGCCTTTCCTGAAGAAACACGGTTGTTCCGTACTGTTTTGGCCGGATTTGGCATCTTGCCATTACGGTAAAAAGGCCATGGAGTGGTACGCCGCCAACAACGTGCAGGTGGTTCCCAAGGACAAGAACCCTCCCAACACGCCAGAGCTCCGCCCAATTGAGAAATACTGGGCTATTGTCAAGCGGAACCTAAAGAAGACCAAAAAAACTGCTAAGGACGAGCAGCAGTTCAAGGCAAACTGGCTTTCTGCGGCGAAGAAGGTGGACAAGGTGGCTGTACAAAATCTGATGGCAGGGGTCAAGCGTAAGGCCCGGCAATTCGGATTTGGAAAAGCGGAAGCCTAACTGAATATTTTTCCTGAATTTTATACTAATTGAACTTGAAAAAGAAATTTAATTTGATTTTTTAAATAAACGATTTCACCGATTTACACGCGTTTTCCCTTGACCAAATTTTGACCGTATCACCCTTTAGGTATCCAAATATATTTAATGAACCTTTTGGAAGGTCAACAATCAATATTTTATTACTTTCTGATCCTCTAGGCCACCTTAACTTTCCTGGCGTACAGAACTTAAAATTTACAGCTGTAGCAGTAATTTTTAGGCAATTGAAAGCTGCAATAAATATTGAAAAATATTCCTTTAATACTCTTAAAGGTCAACAAACATTATAATGCAATTTGACATGTTCTCGGTCATCCAAACTATCCTTGAGATCAGAACATAGGACCTACAGTTGCAACAAAGGCTTTCTGGGTTGTGAAAAGCTACGCTGTGTATTGAAACATATTTATTGAATATCTTGGAAAACCTACATACATTGTGAGATACTCTTCTAGGTTACCCCAAATACCCTAGAATTCAAAACTGAAAATTTACAGCTGTATTTGTAGCTTTCTGGTTCAAGCAAAGTAACAATATGTATTTGACCAATTTAAGTGAGTCTTCTGGAAAGTAAACAAATTGCATGAGATATCTTGAGATGTTCAAGGTCACCAAAGCTGCCCTTGAGTTCAGAAGTTACGATCTGCAGTAGCTTTAAAACCTATGAAAGATGACGATATGCAATAAAACACATTCAGTGTTGGCGCGAGAATGATAGTCGTTACCCTACCCGTGATCGAAACCGATCTAAAACAAATGGTGCTCACAGACCTCGTCCACTGATCAATACACAAGCAACTGGATGATGCATTTTTCTTGTTTTTTCAGGGGGCAACGAAGTGGGCATTCTACACTTTTTTCCCCATCGGATATAAAATGTTCTTTTGAGGCGAAATAAAGCAGTGCGAATTTGATTGTAAAGTAAAACCACTTTGATTTCTTTCTCCGTTACCACAAGTCCGCCGGTATTTCATCCTCCTCGTTGTTTCGCGTTTTTCTGGGACCTCACGCTAAAACTTCTGTTAGGTCATTAGTTATTATCAGGTTATTTTGGGATGTTCAAGTTCATAAACACTGAATTGACTTCAGAACTTAAGATTTACAGTGATAAATGTGGCCTCTTGGGTTATAAAAAAATAAGATAACTATTCATACATGTTTAATACAAATTCTGAAACGTCCACAGACATCATTGAAAAATCTTGTTGGTTTAAGGTCATTCAAAACTTAAGGTCTACAATAGTAACATTAGCTTTATTGGGTTAACAAGTTTAAGTTATTGTTAAGTTAGTTTGTTTGGCTTGAATATCCCAAGATTATCTCATAATGTCTGTTGGTCTTGCAGGACATTCATTGAATATGTTTGAATGTATATAATAACTTAAGTTCTTTAGTTATGAACTGCAGGACAATTTGGACGACCTGTCACACCTCAAAAAAAATATCTTTCTTTTTTCAATCATTTCTATGTTATTGCGTCAATTTAATCAGAACAGACCAGATTGCTTGCATAATAACGCTTGAACAATTTTAGCCCTGAAATTCATAGAATATTGCGTTGTACGATCTGAATGGCTTACACTTAGTTGCGTGTCATCAATAGGGCTGAACCATGTAGTTTTTATATGTTTATTTTGTTCATATATCCATGAACCCTGACAAAGTTTCGTAACAATCTGAGACCCTTCGGCCAATATGTACGATAGTAAAATAAGACCTTCTGCTGAGTGCAACCGAAGTGCAGCCGAAAATGATCTAAATCTTTCGAAATCTGAGTCCACCATACTTTTTGTTATGATCTTCTCATTTCAAACCCTCAGTGCACAATTATGATTTGTATCCTACAACAAAGATCATAAGAGACCACGTGTGTCCAAATCAGGAAACGTTTCCCCCCAATCGATACAGCATCCATCAGATCGGAGCCGGTCTTCTAATTCAATTTTCATCCTCCGTAATTGCCCACTCCGAATGGCATTCCGAAGATGACACCGTGCTGACGTGGCAACACATTCGATGAAAACCTACGAGTGTTGAGTGTCCGTATCATCGCCGTCTTTCGAACAGAACAGGAAGTTCCCGGTCGCACCTTCCGAAAGATCAAACATTTTGGGAAGGTGCCATTGAGCCTTTTAATTGCAGCATCCTCCTCCTGCTCTGCCACTTAGTCTGCCACCAGACAGCATCTCAATAGAACACGGAATCAACCTATCAGCAAAATGCATCCTTTAAGTGGGCACGTTGGTCTGTCTTCCTTCGCATCCTTCTGCTTTGCATTGAGAACGGGTTCAAAAATTTGATTTGCAGCTTCCGTGGATGGCAAGCTCGTTGCTGGAATTTTAAAATTCGATTTCACCTCGGTGGTTGCTCCGAGTCGGTGTTCGGGACGGACCTGCTACGGACTCGGCTGATGCATGGACCGACTGGTTGCTTCCTCCGATTGATAACGGTATGAATTATGGAAGTGATTTATGACTTTCGATGCATTTCCTGAACCAACCTCCCGGTCGGCTCTATCTCGGCCCACTCCCTCCCAATTGTGCGATGCGGCGGAGGTGGGGAAGCTTCAAAGCAAGCAAACCGGAAATAGTTCGGATTGAAGCGAAATCAAAGTGCATATTTGAGCCAAGATTTGAGCCGAGGGTGGATGTTGGAAGGAGAAAAAGTGTGCACCGTGATTCGGAATGAGATGGGCGTTTGTTTAGAAGCGAGAGATTCCTCGCGAATGGCGTGGGCTGGTGTGTGTGTGTGTGTGTGAGTGTGAGTACGTGTTAGTCGGCATGCTTTGAATATTTGATCCAAACGAGCTGATTAGTGCGCCGGAGATAATGGAATGATTCACTTATGCCGGGAACGAGTGCAATTTACGAAGGGGATGAAAAAATGCTGCATCGAGCCAGATTTAAGCTGATAATGGAATTATACGCTTTTGATGGGATTGGATTGATAGCTAGCGGATTGTTCGGGAATGGTTGATCAAAAGCCCGGTGCTCTGACTAGGACAGTAGTTGGAAATTATTCATTCAGTGTTTGCGGCTGGGTTGAGTTGATTTTATTTATCTGATTAGCGTGCGGTATTATGTTGTGCAAAGCAAAAACTGCCATTTTTAAAGCGACATACAAGGTATTTTGTGCTAGATGCGTGTATGTATTTAATGCATCAACTGGGTGATGGGTGAACAAGGATGAACCTTGTGTGGCTGGACGAGTTTATGGCATGAAATCCTAAAGTTCAGATTGAAGGGTAATTTTTGCTTCACTTTTGTTTTTAGACACGTTGAAGTGATTGCAGCAACCCGTGCTTTCAAACTGACGTGTTTTGTTATTGCTGCGTCGTTTTCGCGAAAAGAAAATCAAACAATAATTCGTAATTCAGCCTAAACAAATAGTGAAATCATAAAATTTCGTGTGAATGTAATCGATTTCTTCTCAGAATGTGTGTTTGTCAGTAGTATTTCTCCGTTTTTTGTCTGGAACTTTGCTCCCGCACCCGGAGGAAGAGTTTTTCAGGTTGGTTTTGTTTGCTAGTGCTAGTAAAGGGTGTCCACGATGAAATTGCCACACTATGAAATTGCTCTAAATTTTTAACCTTGGGTAGAATTTAATGAAAATTTGGGTGGATTTAGTTCATAGTGCATTATTTACATCCTGCAAGTTTTAAAGTCCTGTGATCAAAACTCGCGGAAATGGAGTCGAAAGAACAGCTCGTGCGTGATAAAATCTTGCGCATTCATCACGAGAACAAGGATCTCGCGCATCGTTCCATCGCTAAAACGTTGGGAATCGCGAATTCCACGGTGTCACGAGTGATTAAGCGGTTCGAGGAACGGTTGACCACCGATCGGAAGCCCAGAAGTGAAGGAAAAAGTATTCCGTACAACACCAAAAATCACAACCGCGTAGTTGGGGCCTTCAACCGAAATCCGAACGCCTTCGTTCGGGATGTGGCTAAGAAGCTGCACCTAAGCCGAAGTTTTGTCCAGAAGGCCAAAACTAAGGCTGGGCTTCGAACGTTCAAGGTACAAAAGGCCCCTAATCGCGACGAGAAGCAGAACAAGTCCGCCAAAACCCGTGCCAGGAAGTTGTACCTCAACATGCTGACGAAAGTTGAATGCTGCATCATGGACGACGAAACATATGTGAAGGCCGACTTCAAACAGATCCCCGGCAACCTGTTTTTCACGGCCAAGGATAAGTTCAGCGTTCCGGAGCATGTCCGCACTCAGAAGATGTCCAAATTTGCGAAGAAATTCCTGGTTTGGCAAGCCATCTGCACGTGCGGGAAGCGGAGTGCACCTTTCGTGACCCAGGACACGATGAACGGACAGGTGTACATAAAAGAGTGCCTCCAGAAGCGGCTGCTTCCTCTCCTGAAGGCCCACAACGTCCCAACAATCTTCTGGCCGGATTTGGCCTCGTGCCACTACTCCAAGGACGTGCTGAAGTGGTATGCGGACAATAAGGTCAATTTCGTGCCGAAAATGTTCAACCCTCCCAACACTCCGGAGCTCCGCCCCATCGAGAAGTACTGGGCGATTATGAAGCAGCACCTTCTTAAACGACCTAAGGTAGTGAAGACAGTCGAGGAACTGAAGAAAGTATGGGTTTACATGCAAAAAACGGTTGATTCACAGGTTGTGAATCTTATGGCCGGGGTTAAGGCCAAGGTCGGGCATTTGCGTATGGACTGTAAATAAAATACGAGTAAAATGGTAAAATGAAGCTTAATAGTTATTCCTCAATCCCTGAAAATTTGATGGCAATCGGATGAAAACTCGAATTTTGCGAATCAATTTTGTGTGTGGCAATTTCATCGTGGACACCCTTTATTGTACCGCCTGGACATAAATTATAGTGAGAGTGTTTTTCCGCGTTGTCGCGAGGGTATTGATGATTATTAGCAGGTTTGAAATTCGACAAATAGTTGCCTTATAGCGCAAAGATTTTGATTATTGACAGGCTTCTCTGAACGCTAGGCTCCGCCGGAATCGCTGGACTGAATTCGGCACCCTATCGATCGGTTGGAGTGAGCAGCAACAGCAGAAGAAACGGCTTCCGGGAAAGTTCCGTCGCCGGAGAACTCTGCTTCGGCGTAGGGTTGACCCACTGCCGGGGACTACTCGAGACTATTCGAAGCTCAGGAAGTGGGAGCTAAATGACTCGAGTAGGTCCCCCCCCCAGGTCCTTTCTCTGCGAGCTCACTAGGTGGATGCTCGGCTTCCCAAGCGCCATTGAAATACTACCATTTGGCTTAACCAGGCCCTGGATCCGTTTAACCGATTTCCAGACAGCCCTAGAGGAGTTTTCCAAGGACGTTGTGAAGATACAGGGTGCGGCAGAAAACAATGCGAAAATTTGTTCTAATTTTTATCAAATCCCATTTTCAACTAATTCAAGCAAAAATATCAAAACTTTCGAGTGCAGTTATCTTTATGAAGTTATTCAATGTGTCCTCCATTTTTATTAATAATATCCTCTAGCCGACGCCGGAAGCCGCAGCATGCCTTTCGGATGTAGTCCTCCGACATTGACTGCCATGTGCGTGTTATGGTTGACTTCATGGTTTTCACATTAGGGTGTGATGTTTCGCAGGCTCGTGCTTTAACATATGTCCGAATCGAATAATCCAACGGATTAAGATCTGGACTGCTAGGGGGCCACAAATCCTTCGGCCAAAACTTCATGTTATCGTTCAACCATTGTTGGGTTTGATTGGACGTGTGACACGGCGCTCCATCCTGCTGTAGGACAACGTTTTGGTCCTCGGAGAAGCTGGCCTTCAGCCAGGGAAGCACTGGGTCCTTTAAAATACACTTCGATATTGATTTTAACTCCAGCATCAATGAAAACAGGCATTTGGACGCCACCAAACCAAACATCATGACACCAGCCGGATGTTTGGTTTGAAATTTGAATTTCACTTTTTCCGGAACGTTCTCTATTTCCTGCGGTGAAATGAACCGGTCCGTGCGGCTGTTGGCCACAGCACCGATGCTGAAAAGGTTTTCGCCGGAGAACAGGATTATCATTTTTTCCTTCTTCAACAAGGAAAGTAATCTCTTGGAACGAGTCACTCGTAGTTCCTCGACCCGTTCCGTAATCAAGTGGCGTTTCACTCTGGCTCTGGAAGATGCATGCAGGTCTTCTTTGATGATTCTCCGCACGGATTTCTCCGAAATATTGGCTTCCTTTGCAAGTTTTCTTTCTTTGCTTCCCGGTTTCCCGTTTTCTTCGCTTCCCGGCTTTCGCTGCTTAGGACCATCCTGCAGGGACTTTTTTATGTGGTAAACTGTTGCCAAATGGCACCCTACAACCTTGGCAAGCTCTTTTGGCTTCTTCTGGGTGGGCAACAAACTGGTGATTACTTCTTTCGCGAACATTTTGACGAATTCGCAATAAAACAAATAGAATGTTTGCATGCAGCATTTGAAAGTAAACATAAACAAATACACTCTCGACAGAAATTAGTCACTAGCTACACAAATTAACCCAATACTCAAGTTTGAACATTTTCGCATTATTTTCTGCTGCACCCTGTACAATGCAAAGTTCTTTTAAATTCCTTCAAAAAACCACAAGTCCGCAACAACGCATCCGCACAAGTCACCCGTACCGCTTTTAAAGTACTGTCAGTGAGATTCTGACTATGGAAGGCAGACGGTAGACGAATACAGACACGGCTACGACCCACGCATAGGTACCACGCTTGAGAGCTGACAGCTGTACTATTCTGCTTCTTACTCGGTAGACTCAGTACTGACTTGTGCTAATGCGTGCCTTAAAAAAGCGACTGTTTTCCGGATGGATGGTAATAAAGAACGGGAAAAGATATTTCATACAATCCAATTGCTTTCTGTTTATTAAGAAATTAAAAGCTTCACGAAAATACTTTTAATCCCTGCCCTTGCGATATTTAGGTGGAATTTAGGGCATAGGTGACAAAAAAGGAAGATTGTAGGCATCGTAGGTAGTACAAAGACGAGCAACAGGTATGTCGGGATTACGGGCGCAGGTAAGTAGATTTCTTCTCCACGCGATGCACCTTGGAAACGTGAAGTTCCCCCTTAACTGATAAAGAAACCTAACGGCTAAACGAAGTATAGAGGGTGCGCCACACTGCAAATTGGGGTCAATGTCAGTAATCTCCCTGAATACTGTCGGGTGACACTTACAGGAAATGGCGAGGTTTTATGCGGCATAGTCTGTCTCCATCCCACGAAAACCCTGGCAGTCCTTCAGTACGTTCCATCTCCACCGAGTAGCCTTAGATGCCCATCCTGACCTACGCCAATCAGGCTCTGTACGCGGTGTCCCCATGAAGATCTGCGTCAACCCTAGCATGGTCTCCCTGCTCGCCATAAAGCTTGCAGGGACAACCATGGGATTACTAAGGCGACTACTTCACGTGGTTATGGATAGCGACTGAAGGGGGACCCAACAGCATCGAGCCGCAAGCTCCCAATGAAACGACACAGAGAGAGGAGGCGAACCCGTTCGCCACAACAGGACTAATAAGATCCTCGCCCGGCAAGAAGGTAGGATCTGGCGGCGCATCCGATACGTGTGGAAGCACGATAGCATCGCAAGCAGGGGCTACTGCGGGCTCATGCGGATCATGGAAAGGAAGAAGATACGCTATACAAAGTTCTGGCAGTCCCAGAAGAGCCGAATGCGATAATCGACTTTACGTCGACTCGCAACAACAACTCAGCAAGGACCTCAAACATAGCTTGTTGCAGCTTCGTAGGTCCGTTCAGGCGGCATGTCGTGAGAGGGACGAACTGGAAGCTAAGCTCCTAGTCGATCAACCCCGGAACCAAGGGTGGCAAAAAAGGCAAACAAGTCAACGGCGGCAAAGGCGGAAGAAGTGGCAAAGGCGCCAAAAGCGCCAACACTACCTCGGTGGTGAGCGAGACCGCACACGCTTCGAGTGGCCCAAGCGATAGGACTGATCCCGGTAATGAACGGGACAACAAAAGAGGAAGGAGCGATAACCCTTCCAGAGGCAGGGAAAATCGTTGGACCAAGGTCCGGGAAAAGGGAGATAGACCCCAGAAAGAAGAAGCAAACCAAAGTCTTGCTCGGAAGCATAACCGTGGTGAGGCCCTCATTGTGAAGACCGAAGAGTCTAAGCACTCCGGGGTCCTCAAGGTGACGCTATATTCGCGGATATGGACGCCGAAATGGTGAAGTGATCCTAGAACTTAAGCAGGACACTAAGCTGATGAGCCCTAGGAGCGGGAGTAGTAAGTAGCAATGTAAAAACTTGAACGAGATCACGGAGGCTGGCGAAATCTTCACGGCAACAACAGGTTGCCAAAACAACCATACGGCTGCAAAAGGATCCACTTGGGACTCAAGTGGCTACAATACTACTGCCGGGTGCCGCTGCAGACTCGACCTTAAAGTGGAAAAACTCAAAGTGGGGTTGTCCGTTTGCCCACTGAGTCGGTATCAGCCGCAAAGGCGCACTTTAAGTGCCTCGAGAGTGGGCATATGTCGTGGAAATGTAAATGCCTCGATAGAAGCGACCTACGCTAACGGTGCGGAGGGAAATGCCACAAGGCCCGTGACTGTAAATTGTCACCCAAATGCAAGGCGTTCTCAGGAAAACCAGACAAAAAGCACTTTACGAGAGGTCCTAGGTGTCCGGCCTACATTGGTAGACCAAAAAGCTTAACACAGCGCGGGTAACCCAATTAAATCTGAACCACTGTTAGGCAGCTCAACAACTGCTTAGTCAGGCAGTTCTTGATTCGGGAACGGATATCACCATAATATCCAACACATACCGCATCCTTGCCGGTAACGGAAACTTGCAAATAGTTCCAACAACTCGAGAAGGGAGAATGGCACTCCGACCAGCTGGCGATTCGTTATAACATCATCCACAACGCTAGGCAGCGCGCAGAGGAAAGATCACCCACTCCATTTGCTCGTAGATGAAGGACGTCGTACTTTGATTAAGGAGTAATCAAAGACGCGCTTGAGCGGTAGCAGAGCACAAACGAAACCCAGAAACCATGCGGCGATCAACTCGTAGTATTACCAACACGAGTGTGCGACGCAACCATGCCCAGAAATGTGAAAACTAGGGATGGGAGGTCGCTGGTGTATTGGTGGAAAGGAACGATCGCCGAGCTCCGGAGAATCTGCCTCCGAGCAAGAAGGGGGATGCAAAGAGCGCGGTGGGACTCCGAAAGCACGGAGCGTCGTGTGGCACTTGTCGCCGCCAACGCCGCACTAAAGAGAGATAAAAAGGCCAGTAGACGAGCCTGCTTAGAAGGTCTGTGTTCAAAAGCCAATGTGAACCCATAAGTTAACTAAGGGCACGACAGCTTCAACCGAGCAACTGCCAGAGCTACTGCAGGTGGTCATTAGTGGACTTTTTCCGCGCCACGACCAAAGTCTCTGGCCTCCCAAAATGAGCCTGAGCCTGTGGCCTGTAGAATTGTCCCATGACAATAAAAACGGGGTTGAAAGGGACGAGGTGCCTGTTACGAATGATGAACTCTTTGCGATAGGAAACCCGCTGAAGGTAAACAAAGCGCCAGGACCTGACGGTATACCAAACCTGGCCGTCAAGACGGCTGTTTTACTGACTCCCAGAATGCTCAGGGTGGTGAGGTAAAGATGTTTGGACGAGAGCATCTTGCCTGAAAAATCCAGATTCAAGTACTGATACCGAAGACAGGAAAGCCACCAGGTGATCCCTCAGTTTGCTGGACACGACGGGTAAGGTGCTGGAGGGTTTTTTTTTCAACAGGTTATCGAAGGACACAGAGGTGTACTCTGTGCAGCCTGTCCAACAACCAGTATGGCTTCCGTAAGGGAAGTCAACGGTGGATGCCATCAGGTCCGTCAACAAGACGGCAGAGGTGCCAATCTAACACAAGAGGCGGGGAGTTTGCTACTGTGCCGTAGTCACCCTGGACGTGAGAAATACGTTCAATAGCGCCAGTTGGGAGGCCAATTCGCAAACTCGCTTCAACGCCCCCGGGTCTCTGGGTACCAATATAGGATTCTAGGAAACTACTGTCACCGAGAAACAGTCCCCATCCTGCCTGCTGGTGAACACGTTTATCATAGAACTTCGTGTCATCTGTCTCCATGCCAGGAGGAGAAGCCAGAGGGCACAAAATGGCTCTCTCTGTCTCTCAGTGTGTCTCTCTCTCTCACCAAACCTCTTTCGTCTGAGGTTGTTAGTTCATCACGCCTATTGATGGATGCTAGAGTGAACTCTTCCGATCCCTAATTATTTCTAAAGGGTGATGTTATTATTGTTAGCGAACTCATCGATTCGGGCAGCTTCGGGATGGAATACAAAAGCAAGAGGCTGATACGGTAGTTGTGATGGGAATGAATTCTGGTCGAGCGGACTGAGCCGTGGAAGCTGTCTTGGTTTGTTTTTCAGAAGCTCGGTCAACTTCCAAAATGGTTTTGAACAATCTGGGAGAGGGCGAGTGTTAATGTACCTGGTAGTCATATCAAGGTTGAGAGATTCACTCACCTAGTTAACACAAGCAACATGCTGCTCTCGGTATCGGTCAATGTCTTCGAGTGTCTCGGGGAGCGTATCGTAATGGATAGAGTCGTCAAAGCATCGCTGGAACAGTTCCCAGTTGACTCGGTGATAGTTTTGCTTGGTGACGGAGTGCCAATTGACCGAGTAGTAAACATCGGCCATCACCGGAAAGTGGTCCGAGCTTCGATCTTCTAGTGTCTTAATCTCGGCCAGACGGTGGTTTTTAGTAGTTCTCGTCCGCGGAAGTGAGTTCAGGATTATCCCAAGGAACTTGGTTTGAACCCGTTGAAGTGAAGGTGTGTGTTTCTGCGCAACACTTCCAGATCAACATGCCGTACTCAATAACATTAGGGGTAAATAAGCTTCAACAGAACGTTACACTTTGTGACAGTCTTATCAACCTGTTCCCTGAAGTTCATCTTGTTATCTAGTGTCACGCCAGGATAGATGACTGAATTGGTCCACTCCACTGTTGTACCGCTTGGACCAATTTTAACATCCTCAGCTGCAACAAGTCTGGGAGATTTTGAGTGAGGGAAGCGGATGACCTGGGACTTTGCTGCGGTTATGCAGATCTTCCAATTTGTAAAAGACTGGAAAATTACACCGATACCGACGGTGTTCAATATGCCATCATGCCAGACGTTGTCAAATGCCCTCGTAAAGGAAGGGAATAGTATATGTTTTTGAAACAGACTTGTTTCGCCTGAGGATGTTAGTGACTCGGTTCAGTTGATATGCTGTTGATCGATCGCGTCGAAAACCAAACTGTACATCAAGCAAGATGTTGAGTTCACTGGTAGATGCAAGGAGAAGGCTGATGGGTCGATAGCCCTTGAGAGAGGAAGACTCTTTCCCAGGTTTCCGGATGGGAATGACTTCATCTGTCATCAACGCGACGGGAAGTAGTTAAGTCGGAAGTATTTATTAAAAATGCGTGTAATGGTAGATGCTCGTAGAATTGGAAACTCAAGTGCTTGAGTTTCAAATTCCAATTCAGGATTTTGACGAAACCTGGGGCATTCATGTTCTTTGACGTTTTGATATAGGTTCGACTGTTCGTCAGCTGTGATTTCTAATACCGCTGAAAAGTCATTGGGACATAGATGGATGTTGTTTGCATGCTCGTCAATAGCAGCTTCGTGAGATCACCAGTAACCAGTTCTGACAAAGATTGTGGGAGCTGACATAATGTCAACCTATCTCAGCAGCCTTTTCAGCAGGAGTAATCAAACGATCCTTAGAGTCATTGTTGTCTAGTGCAATCAACGGTGGAATGGGCCTAGGATTGGTTTTAAAATTATTTGTTATTTTCCAGAACGGCTTTGTTCAATCTGTGAGAGGGCAGATTTTGTTGGCGAAATTATTGTTTCTCTCCCTAATTCTGGCCTTGATGAGTTTGTTCAAGTGATTGCAGTCTGCTTTTAAGGAACTCAGACCAGTACGTTGATACTGTCTGCAAGTGGTGTTTCGTAAAAGACAATCGACTGCAGTTGCCGACCGATGTCGTCGGTTGATTCGAGGTGTCTATCGTAATAAACGTCTCCTGGAAGAGACCTTGAAACGATGTTGAAAAGATGGTCGACTGGGTGGTTGGAGAGCCGGAGGTAGACCAGGCCGTTGTCGACGGCCGGATAGATTTTTGGCTGACGATTTTCTGCGAATTTCGATAAATCCTGTCAGCTTTGGGCATTCTCTGCTGGTTGCTTTGTGTGCCACACCGCAGTTGGCACACACTGGGTCAGCATCCTCAATCCGCTCACAGGCATCGCGTTCATGTTGTTTGCCACAATCGACGCAGTGCTTCTCCATGTGGATATTGTTGGTGCCATGTCCAATCATCAGGTAGCTCAGGCGTTGAGTGACATCGCGGTGGATCCTTCATATAAGTCGAGTTCCTCCCGAAGTGAATACGGCACAGCTGATTCCGATAGCACCGAGAGACGTCTTCTTCTCCGGAAGGCCACACAAAGCCACCTTGAACGTGAAATGTTGCACTTACAACTGCTTAAGGATTTCCTTGACTTCGTTGATATGGTATAGCGCCTGACGGTGGTGATGGACGACGAGATCTCTATGGCAATCTCTCTCTATCTCACTCTGGATGGCAATGACTGGCAAGGCCCTTTGTATTTTACTTCGCCACGAAGGAAGTGAGCTCTGAGGTGAAGTCCATTTCACACACCAAGTTTCACAAGAAGGTGCTGCTGTGGCTGACAATCAGCGAGAAGGGGATGTCAAGAGCCACTCTTCTTTCGCTCCGAACTAGCCGTGAACGGGGAAAATTATAGTACGAAATGCCTGCCGGAAGTTGCGTCGTTCATCAAGAAATACCATAAGGGTGAAGACGCGGTGTTCTGGCCGGATCTGGCGTCGACCCACTACTCGAAGCGATCGTTGGAGGAGATGGAGCGGCCGAATATCGATGTGGTACTCAAGTCGGCAAACCCACTCACCATCCCCCAGCTACGTCCCATCGAGAATTTCTGGGCGTTAGGTCTACTTCAACAATTTTGTCGTGAAACTGAGGAAGAATTGATAAATAAAACGAAGAAAGAACTCAAAAATATCCTACACGCCTGTTTTCGTCTGCCATGGCGAATTTTCCGTTTAACTGCTAGAAGGCCGCTCGCAAGGGCGTTGAAATTTTTTGCAAGTAAGCCATTCATGGTAAATTTATCAAAAGCAATTATGTGCCTCAGCTCTTTTTATCACTATCCGAAAAAGTCAATTTTTTTTAATGCATACGTTAAATTGACGGTGAACCGATCACCAGGTGGCTGAAAAATCGTATGAAAAATTGACTTTCTGGCTTTATTCGAGGCTCTGAAATCGGTACCTCATAAGGGACTGGGTCAAACCTAGCATGGCATCACTAGGTTCTTGCAAACGTCACCATGGCATCACGAAGGCGATTACTTCCGAACAGCATGGAAGTAGAATTTTTCAACAACCGAACGAGCTAGGTGAATCCATTCGCCCAAAAAGCTCGACCTAGATCATTACGAGAACAACGCGAGTAAGAAAGATTGGAGAGAGAACGACTTGATCAAGTGTGGTTTGAACGTGAAGAACTTGCGAAGCAGCAGCAGCAGTAACTACAGAAGAAAAATGCGTGGAGAGTATTGCAAAAACCCGAGAGTGGAAGTGGCCTTAAAGGCTAGAGAACGATTTCTACAACAACATGCACAACGTGCACAGAAACTCCAAGGAGATAGAGTTGAAGATTCGTGGAGCTATCAGATCAAGCAACAAGGAGTTGGAGAAAGAGGTGCAGAGGGCCGAATCAGCCGAAACTGAATTGGCAGTGGTCAGGATTGGTTCAGCAGCAGCAGCGACACGACAGAGGAAACCCAACACTACAAAGGTGGTCAAGAAAAGCGGGTACGACTAACAAAAAGGGTCAAATCTTCGCCTGGCGATTAAAAACTAGAGGCATCCAAAAAACAAAGAGATACCCTCGAAAGACGCATCGCGAAGCAATCGGGAAAAGAAAGCAGTCAATCTCTCAACATCTGTTAATAATCACTACAAACTGTGAAAATCAACATTCAAGTTTCTCATTAACCGATGTACTACTATCTGAATTGACGTCGTGAAAAAGATGCCGAACCGTGATGACAAGCTTCATTTCACTTCAAAAATTCATGGTAAGGAGCTTTACAGCAATTTTTCGCAAACATTTTCTTGTATCCTAATGGATGATGAAACATAAGGTCTGTATCCACAATAATCTGGACACCTCATAACATGACTAGAACATAAATTTCGCATTATATTTCCGTCGTAGTTGTTTATTTTAGATCCATGGGATGTGTTTCAAAAATTCTTGAGGACACAACATAGTTATTCGTTATTTGCATAAAATTTTCGAACTTTGCGTTTAACTCCGTCCATTAGGGTTTGTATAAACTCTTTAGAAATCGTAGAAGCCGTTTTTTTCCAAATTTGCTAAAATTGTCTGACGTCTTCCGTTTCATCAGAGCCCAATATCTCTCGATTGGTCGTAGCTCTGGGCAATTTTGCGGGTTTGAGGTTTTTGGTACAATGTTCACTTGATTTGCTAGGTACCACACCATCACAGTTTTAGCATAGTGGCATGATGCCAAATCGGGCCAGAACAAAAGTTTTTCTTTGTGACTTTTGATGAAAGGTAGCAATCGCTTCTGCAGGCACTCATTCTGATAGATCTCGTTGTTGATTGTGCCTATAGTGACGAAAGATTTACTCTTGTTGCCACACGTGCAATTTCCTTGCCACACAAGGTTTGTTCTGAAATGCTCAGCTGTAGTATTTTTGGCCATAGCAGAATAAAAAAGCTGCTTGAAATCCTTCAGGACATAAGTTTCATCGTCCATAACAACGCATGAGAACTTCGTCAAATATTCGCAGTACAAACGTCGAGCCCGTGATTTTTCTGCCAAGTTCTGTTTGTCGTTGCGATACTTTATATGACTAAAGTCCCAAACGTTGAATTGATTTTTGGACAAAACCAGGTGACATCCCTATTTTACAAACCACCGTTCGAATGGAGAGATTTGGGTTGTTCGTTAATATCCTTTTCACCTTTCGGTCCATGACAAGATCAGCGCGTCCAATGTTTTGTCACTTCTCGGTTTCCTCTCCACCGTCAAACGTTCGAAAATGATTTGAGCACATCGTGAACAGTGGATTTAGGCAAATCCAATGTTATTGCAGGGTCCCGTATTGACAAGTCAGGATTTGACGTGCGCCCGTACAAAATTCGCTCGTGCACTTGTTTTTCTTTCGTCGCCATCTTGAATACTAAACATGATTTGTAAACATCAATCATAGTCTTTTCATCATGACTCTCAGCTATACCACAGTAAAATTTTTCATTCTTTAGTGCAATATTTCAAAAGTTACAATGTTTTGAAGGTGTCCGGATTAATGTGGATACAGACCTTACGTATTCGAAGGCTTTAAACAGCTTCCAGGTCTGGATTTTTATGTCGCAATGCAAAAGAACGCCATTTCCGTACGTAGAAGGTGCTCAAATTCCCGAAGAAGTATTTGATTTGGCAGGTCATATGTAGTTGTGGTTGGAATTCTAAATGTTTCGTTACTACCGGCACTATCATGGATGTACGAGAAAGAATGTCTGCAAAGGCGGCTGCTACCACTTATCAAAAGCCACGACTCTCCACCTTCGTTTTGGCCTGACTTGACCACCTGTCACTGTGCCAAATCCGTCCTGGAATGGTGTAAGGTACAAGAAGTCAAATACGTGCCAAAATCAACCAAACCAAACTGTCCAGAACTTCACTTAATAGAGAAGTACTGGGCTCTAGCTAAGCGGAAACTCTCCGAATTTAAGAAGAAAGCAAATGGTGCCGATGATTTCAAGAAAAGATGAAGAATCGTCACGGCGGGCGTATCTGAGAATAACGTACAAAACCTAATGGCGGGTTTACCGCAGAAAGTTCGAGAATTTTACAGAAAGAAGGATTAACACCTTAATCTACTGTTTTTAATGTAGGTATAATTCTATTATTTTGAAATAAACAATCGGTTTTGTTGAATAATGTGAAAATGGTTTTCGTTGCTATTATTTTGGTGTCCGAAATTCAACGTGGATAGGCTTTAACAAGAACGTTATCGTTTGGAATGTGAGTTTATTCAAGCTGTTTTTCGATTAATGTGATAAATTTCAGCTTTAAAAAATGTACCAGCATTGATGGTTAGCAAAATACTTCTTAAACAATCTAGCTTCTTCATTGACAACAATGAGCTTAGTACAACTCTTCTCATTGCAGTGTTCGTGGTGGACAAGGCGTGTGATATTCCGGATACGTGGCCGCAAGGGGTCATCCAATGTTCACCCACCTAACTAATCCATCCTGCGAACTAACGGCAACTTACTTCATCTAATACTGCCCCAACCCCCTCATCGTGATCCCATACTGCTATGAACTCTGCTGTGGTTAGAGCTATTGTTGCCGCAGTTCCGCGAAATCGTCCTCATCCAATCCGTCGGAGATCGAAGTCAAAACAAACAAATTCACGCACTCATGCACTCATAGCTACTCTCCAGTTTGTGTTTTCAAACGATAGCTGGAGTAGCTAGTTATTCACTTTGTGTTTTCCAAAGCGAAATCCTTCATCGTCGTCGTCGTCGTCGTCGATCTCGTCGTCGACGGTTTCCAGTCAGCCTAAATGATTAAGTCACAAAAGCAGTTCACCTG
The DNA here is from genome assembly GCA_034211315.2 of Aedes japonicus. NCBI lineage: Eukaryota > Metazoa > Arthropoda > Insecta > Diptera > Culicidae > Aedes > Aedes japonicus. The sequence continues at coordinate 231,689 of JASCZW010002190.1, forward strand.
AAAACAAATATGTATCTTCTGCCGCTGCCGTTGCATTCTGCATTGCATTCGCCTAACACGCGATGAGAATGACGATGATGAGGAGGATGATGATGATGGGTGAGCTGCGGTGCATGGATAATACGACGAGTTGTTCGGAACCGTTTTCCCAATTGACTCTTCAACTTTCCTCGTCAAACTTTTCCTGAGCAACGATCTACATATTCCACGCATTGCATCGTCATTGCAGTGTGATAACCGAATGAAACTTTGTGACGAGCAAATGCTCGCGGTGAAAGTTATCGGTTTCTGTTTGTTTGTTTGTTTGTTTGATGAAAGACCATACGTGGGAGGTGAAAAGTAGTGTGATTTTTTATTCGAGCAATCGCTAATTCAAATCTGAACTGTTATTTAGAATTTATTTCCAAACATCAAAGCGTGATTAGACGGAGTGTAGTATCAAACGTGATATTCACACAAAGCTCCTTATTCGGAAATTACCAGAATCCACTAATTTAAAAACCTCAATCACCAAACATAATCCACAGTTTTGCGTCCACGTGCCAATTTTAATTTAGTGCCATAAGCTTCACCCAGGTTGAATCCAACGACAAAAAAAAAGTCATTAACAAACATGTAACAGTCGAAAAATTCGTTCTACATTCAAATAATATGCAAATTACAGCAGCACACAACGACGACGACGACGGTGACACCAAAGCGGAAAAACCTTCACACAACGGCTCTTTGCCGGGAATTCAAAGCAAATCCGCTGAATTGTGAACACATGGAAAAAGGCTAGCAAGAATACGGTGAAATCTAAATGAAAATTTCCACATTTCGCAATCATCCCCTCCTCCCTCGCTGGTCCACGCAGCCTCAATGTTCTGAAAGCAAGGCAAACCAACACATTCAGTGTAATTTAAATGTTTTTCAGTGCCGCGCCCGGGTGGATTTTTTATTCAGAACAAAATATTATACACGTTGACAAACCCCAGTGAATGGTAATGGGAGGGACAAACAAAAAATTAAATTACGATGAAATTCACACTCCCCTGTCCGGGTTAAGCGAGCCACGTGGAATTGCCACGGATAGAGAATATGTTACGTTACTTAATTCTAGAATTTTGGTTTGCTTTGTTTTTCAATCATTTATGTGCTCTTTCAAAGAATGAAGGCTATAGACGAGCTCAAAGCAAAACGAGTTCCAAGGGTTTTACACAAATACAAAAATTTGAACTTATTCCACTTTATCGGGACCAAAACTGGCTCCCATTGAAATTCTTTTGTTGAACGTGACGGAGATGGAGCATAATGTTTCTGGGATCGGTACAATTAACACAAAACCACAATTATAAATACAGCAACACCTTACTACAAATAGCATTTATTGTCTTTTTCGTAAGACTATGAATGAAAATGTACAGCCAGGGGTACTAACGATCCAATGATCAGTGGTGTACATCAGGGTGGATCGATTACAGACACCATTTGAGCGTGACTGGCATTTTCGTAACAGAGCGGCTCCAAGCAACAGCACGAAAAACATTGTTCAATAGACCTTTCTCGTCAGACCTAACCCCCATTTTTTATATTTTTCCTACAAAGGCAACGAACTTTTTATAACGTTAGTGTTAATATTTTTTTTTCTATGCACTCCTCATTTTGTTACAAATTTTCCAATTTGAAAGTTCCTATTTGTTCCACATTTTATGGTGAATTCTTTTCACCATGAAATTCAAAACTTTTTCTGGCAACAGCGCCTTGCTGTCAGTGCATCCCATTCTGAAAATTCGGTTGTTTACAGATTTTTTCTAGCGGTTCTTAAATTCGTTGAAAATTGAACTTTATTTCAGGGAGGCTAAGCTGGTCCTTCAGGAAAAAGAAGCCGAAAATGCGAACAAACGTGATCCATTTGGAGAAAATATGGCCAACGGTTGCGGGGCTAGTGACACAAGGAAACAAGGTTTGGCATTTAAATATGAGCTATGGATTCTAAAGCGCTGAATTCGAGGACGAATTTACCAGTGCATTTGATAACAAACCAAGTGATCCGTTTACTTCGTCGATCGGTGTGGCAACGGATCTGTTCGCCGGACGCCAGGGAACCGTGCAAGATGATTACATGATAAACAATCAACCTCTGCAGAAAGTTGATACTGTTCGTGACCTAGGAGTCACGCTTGACTCCGGTTTGACATTATGACAACACTACACGGATATGATAACCAAAGCATACAGACAGCTCGGTTTCATGTTTAAGATCTCCGACGAGTTTCGTGATCCCACCTGTCTGAAAGCATTGTACTTCTCTCTCGTGCGTTCTATTCTGGAATTTGGAGCCTTGGTGTGGTGGCCGTACCAAAGAATCTGGATTGCGAGGATTGAAGCAGTCCAAAGAAAATTTGTTCGTTATGCACTCCGTCACCTGCCGTGGAATGATCCTGTCAACCTTCCAGCGTACCAGGATCGTTGCTTACTCTTGGGTATTGAAACATTGGAGCATAGGCGTACAGCCATGCAAGCAGTTTTCGCAGCAAAAGTGCTACTAGGTGAAACCGACTCTCCAGAAATTCTGGCCGAACTGTTCATCTACGCTCCTGAACAAGTTCTGCGAACAAGACATTTTCTGCAGCTCGGAACTCGTGCTGCAAACTACGGCCAACACGATCCAATTCGATTCATGTCATCGCGCTTCAATGAACTCTAAGCTCTGTTTGACTTCAACTGTTCCGCTGAGACCTTCCGTCACCAGATTCAGCGTAGTTGGATGACGAGACGCTAGTTCATAAATTGTGGCATTTACTACGTACTGGCACTAATGGCGAAGACACTAGACGACTGATTCCATCACGACAGGTTATTTTAAGTTTACTGACAATTTTTGTGTGTACTAGAATTAATTTAGTCTTGCTTGCTTTGTATTCCTTCTATTCATGTTGATTCATATAGAGTACGATTAAGAAATAGGGGGTTTTGCGCCACATGGCTTTTCCCCATTCCAATAAGATGTTAAGTCAGTTGGAATTATATCAATAAATAAATAAATAAAAAAGATACTTCCAAGGACGAGTTTGGATGCGATACATCCGTTGTATTGTAAAGGGTGTCCATGATGAAATTGCCACACTATGAAATTACTCTAACTTTTTAATCGTTGGGTAGAATTTAATGAAAATTTGGGTGGATTTAGTTCATAGTGCATTATTTACATCCTGCAAGTTTTAAAGTCCTGTGATCAAAACTCGCGGAAATGGAGTCGAAAGAACAGCTCGTGCGTGATAAAATCTTGCGTGATAAAATCTGGGCTTCGAACGTTCAAGGTACAAAAGGCCCCTAATCGCGACGAGAAGCAGAACAAGTCCGCCAAAAACCGTGCCAGGAAGTTGTACCTCAACATGCTGACGAAAGTTGAATGCTGCATCATGGACGACGAAACATATGTGAAGGCCGACTTCAAACAGATCCCCGGCAACCTGTTTTTCACGGCCAAGGATAAGTTCAGCGTTCCGGAGCATGTCCGCACTCAGAAGATGTCCAAATTTGCGAAGAAATTCCTGGTTTGGCAAGCCATCTGCACGTGCGGGAAGCGGAGTGCACCTTTCGTGACCCAGGACACGATGAACGGACAGGTGTACATAAAAGAGTTCCTCCAGAAGCGGCTGCTTCCTCTCCTGAAGGCCAACAACGTCCCAACAATCTTCTGGCCGGTTTTGGCCTCATGCCACTACTCCAAGGACGTGCTGAAGTGGTATGCGGACAATAAGGTAAATTTCGTGCCGAAAATGTTCAACCCTCCCAACACTCCGGAGCTCCGCCCCATCGAGAAGTACTGGGCGATTATGAAGCAGCACCTTCTTAAACGACCTAAGGTAGTGAAGACAGTCGAGGAACTGAAGAAAGTATGGGTTTACATGCAAAAAACGGTTGATTCACAGGTTGTGCAGAATCTTATGGCCGGGGTTAAGGCCAAAGTGCGGACATTTGCGTATGGACTGTAAATAAAATACGAGTAAAATGGTAAAATGAAGTTTAATAGTTATTTCTCATTCCCTGAAAATTTGATGGCAATCGGATGAAAACTCGAATTTTGCGAATCAATTTTGTGTGTGGCAATTTCATCGTGGACACCCTTTACGCTAATTAACTGCTAATTAACCACCGCTAATTAAACACTCTCTTTTAGCCCTAGTAGGTTGGTTGCATCTCCTCGGCCGGAATCACCTAGTCCAGCGCTGCCTTTCGAAGAAAGCGAAACAGCCTCCACCGTACTGGCCCCAGAAGACCATTGCATGTTCCTACATTGACGAAGCCAGCGCCACCAGCATCGATGTCGACGGATGCATTTAGCGATAGTAACAGTTTCGTCTACTTTGCTAATCTTCGACAATGAGAACCTAAAACCTGCCGCCGCCACCTTCATAACTGCAATCCTCTTCCTTCATTTCCGTATTCGGATCATCATCAGTCTTTCGCCATCGCCGATTTGTGGCCGAGGAACTACATCTACCGAGATTGCAATGTGCTCCCAGTTCCATAGTATTCCGGGCCCCGCCAACACCGCTCTCCAGTCGAAGACTCCAATTCCAACAGGTAACGTGTTGATGATGAGTTCTCCCGTATGGACGACGCATTCGCGAAACTAGAAATTAGAAAAACGAACATCAAGACCGAAACAGCACCGGCATCCAATGATTTTGCTAATGTCGACGTGTTCAGTACTGTTATAGTTTAGTTATAGCAATAGTTTTAAGAGCAATGCGGGTAGCGAGATGTGAAAGGTGGATTCGAAGATGCTTTTTATTTTATTTTTCGATGTCCGCGATTATTAAGCTTAGTGATGTTTAACGCTGTTAGAGGTTCCGAATCGAAGCAACGTGTATTAATTACATATTAATGTTCATGTTAAAGCAATGAAATAAAATAAGTCTGAAATCAACCTCCAAACAATTCAGTTGAATCTCCTTGCCCTTTCGAAGAAGCCAATAGGTTAAACACCCAGAAAAATTGTAGCGTAGCAACGTTTCAAGTTTGGCGGAGGTGTTGCTTATCAGGGAGAACCTGTGGCGGTACATCGAATTCGGAGAAAGGAAGACAAGAGCGACATTTGCGCTGCTTGTAGAGAGCCAATAGCACATGGTGATTTGGGAAGCGAAAAATGCCAAGGAAGCCTAGGAAAACCTCAGGAAGCACTAGGAAAAAACATACCTTGGCTCCAAGGTTGCGTTGTTGAAACGGATTTGTAACAAATCGTTGAACGACGGGGACGACATGCAGAATCATCTTTTTGATCTGGAAGAACTGTTCGCGAAGCTGTCGTGCACTGGACTGAACTTCGGTGAACCATTGGTATTAGTCGTCGTTCTAAGGAGCCTTGAAGAGCCTGTCCGATAACGAGCTAAAACAAAAGCTGATCAAGGGAAAGCTGTTGGATGAAGCTGCGACGAGAGTTAAGGATTTTCAAGTTGGAGGATGAAAGCAGGACTCCAGAAGAAGAAGAAGAAGAAGAAGAAGAAGAAGCCATTAACGTGCTACTTCTGCCAGAAGCCTGGACTCAAGCAGGCGGAGTGCAGTTTGTATGCGAAAGAATCAGATGACGGTAAGGAGAACATCCCGAAAGCGAAAACAGTGCGGAGCGTAAATCAATCCATAACATTTGCTTAGTGGAAGGTAAAGGGTGATACGGTCCAAATTTGGTCAAGGGAAAACGCGTGTAAATCGGTGAAATCGTTTATTTAAAAAATCAAATTAAATTTCTTTTTCAAGTTCAATTAGTATAAAATTCAGGAAAAATATTCAGTTAGGCTTCCGCTTTTCCAAATCCGAATTGCCGGGCCTTACGCTTGACCCCTGCCATCAGATTTTGTACAGCCACCTTGTCCACCTTCTTCGCCGCAGAAAGCCAGTTTGCCTTGAACTGCTGCTCGTCCTTAGCAGTTTTTTTTGGTCTTATTTAAGTTCCGCTTGACAATAGCCCAGTATTTTTCAATTGGGCGGAGCTCTGGCGTGTTGGGAGGGTTCTTGTCCTTGGGAACCACCTGCACGTTGTTGGCGGCGTACCACTCCATGGCCTTTTACCGTAATGGCAAGATGCCAAATCCGGCCAAAACAGTACGGAACAACCGTGTTTCTTCAGGAAAGGCAGCAGACGTTTATTCAAACACTCTTTCACGTAAATTTCTTGGTTGACAGTCCCGGAAGCTATGAAAATGCTGCTTTGCAAGCCACAGGTACAGATGGCTTGCCAAACCAGATATTTCTTTGCGAACTTTGACAGTTTCGTGTGCTTGAAAATATCTGCTACCTTTCCCTTCCTTTTGCCGTATAAAACTCCTGTCCCGGAAGCTGCTTGTAGTCGGCTTTGACGTAGGTTTCGTCGTCCATTACCACGCAGTCAAACTTCGTCAGCATCGTCGTGTACAGCCTTCCGGGATCGCGCTTTGGCCGTCGTATTTTGTTTATCATCGCGATTTGGAGTCACTACCTTCTTGTAAGTCGATAGTCCGGCTCGTTTTTTGGCTCGATGCACGGTTGTAGACGATACACCCAGCTTATTTGCGGCATCTCGGAGAGATAGGTTAGGGTTTCGTTGAAACTACCGGCAACTCTCTTTGTCGTCTCAGCGATGTTGTCTTGTAAATACGTCAGGTACTGCCAATTTTGCCTGATATTCCCCAAATGCTGAAAGTAGGGGAAATTTGGGCGAATTAGAATCCATGAAAATGCAATACACTATTGTGGAACTGTCCGAGAAACTGAATGGAGAGTACGTCGTTTTGTGTAAACATCAGTTATTGACCATTTTGCCCGCTTTTCCCTACATACTGGAAGAATCAATGGATAAAATGCGATTTTTGGAATAGCTGCGCATTAGAATCAAATCAAATGCGCTACAATATCATGAAAATGTCTGGAAAATCGAATGAAGGGGATGTAGACGTATGCAGACTTCGGGAAGTGGCTCGTTTTTCCCGATTTTACCATAATTTTGTGAAAATAGTTGGATAATCCTACATTTATCATATTTTCACAAATAATATTGAACCCATTTAGAATCTCCTATTGTGAAAATGTCTGGAGAATCCAATGAAAGCAATGTTGTGTTGTAGAAACCTCAGGAACTGTCCATTTTGCCCGATATTCCTCATATATTGAAAATACTAGTTATGGCATGTGGTTTTAGAAATTTTCGCTAATTAGAATGTATAAAAATGGAATGCATTATAGTGAAACTGTCTGGGGAATTGAATGGAGGGATTTCGACTTGTGTAGACGTCAGTTATTGTCCATTTTAAGTTTTGTTTTTGTTTGTGTATGTTTATTCCAAGGATACAAAAAAAAATTAAAGTTGTTATCATTTATTTCAAGTTAGTTTTAAAGATCAAAATCCATTTTCTCGGATAGGATAACCAAAATCAATTGTACACGGTCAATCAGTGAGTTTTGTTATGTACTAGCAACCTTTCAAGCATTTTAAGCCGTATTGGAAGAAACCAAAACGGCGTATTTAGCGGTTATCCGTTCTCTTCTGCGTACCTCAAAATAAAACTCAATCCTCATTGCTTATTTCTGTTTCATGAGAAACTCTAGAACCTTGATTGAAGTTTAAAGCAGTATCATCGAAAAACTTATTTTTTCATCGTTTTTTGGTACACAGAAACAAAAGCGTTCACGAAAATGAAAACGGACCGTGAATTATTTCACGTTTTCATGATTTTTACCCAAAAACGTGAACTAGTTCCCGATTGTATGATTGTATTTTTGCTTGTTCACGAATTTATGACTGCAGCTCACGGATCCGGGCACGGATTTTTTTTCCGTGTAACGTCAAATTATTCCCGGTGTATGCGTTGTTGTCATTATCAGGGTTATGAACACCCTCCACTATATCATAATCCCTTAGAATTTCGAAATATTCGTCTTTTTCTTCTGGAGTTCTAGGCTCGAGAGTTTTCTGAGAAATGCTTCGCAATTTATCCGGGAATATATGTAGATAATGGCAGGTCATCCTTATCATCGCTATCTTCTGGATTATACATGTTCCAGGATTTCCTTATTGCATCCCCTGGAACGCAATCCCATGCTACCCAAAAAATAGCATCTTTATGGTGATATTTTTTACATTTTCGTGGAATTCTCCGGTTCGAGCCATCATCTCTTGCTTACGAGTTTTCCGGTAGTACGCTTTGCCCATATGTATTATATTCTGGTCCTTGGGTTGAACAAGTTGAACGTGTTAGGAGATAGAAATTTGGTCCAGATTTTTCCCATTTACGGTTTGTAATTGCCATTGAAATAAGCAGAACAATTATCAAAAACTATCAGGACCCTAGTAGGCCGATTAAATTCTTCAAAAAATCTGGTGACGCGAGACACACATATTCCACAAACAACCATTGTTAAAATAAAAATCTTATCATCCAAGTATTATAAGAAACCGAGTAAGGAATTTGCCAAACATACTTCAGTGCCCTTGGTTTTTGAGATTTAACAATTAACATTTATGCAAGCTTCAATAATCCATCGATGATGGAGCATGGCATGAGGGCAACTCATTCTCTTGATACCTTCTGACCCGGAGCACAGAAAGCATATTTATCGACGAAAGTGGTAATTGGAGTGTCCTTAAAGTACAGGCCACTTTCATCGGCGTTCAAAATCTGGAACGGTGACAGGTTTTTTCATTTTTGTAGTTTTTTCTTCGAAAATTTGTTGACGCAATCTTCTACAGCTGCAACATTTCTCGAAATTTTTTCTCCAATGATTTTGAACAAACAAATGTCATGTCTTTGGATGAACTCATGGATGTACCTACGCTTTTCAATAAAAGTAATATATTTACCGATTGATCCTTCTGACCGCACTGCTTTTTCTCTGATTTTCTACTTCGTTTGTCTGATTGTTGCAATTGTTGCTCGAGATGGAATGTTATGCTTTGCCATTACCTCTCTGGTGTTCATCCCATTTTCGATATCCTCAATGAACCGATTGCAATGGCAGCTTTTTGGCGCTTCAGTCCACTAGTTTGTGTTTTCCCCATTTTTAACTCTCAAAACCAATCTACGTGGTACCAGCAAAACAGAAATAAGCACAACGAGACGCAACACAATCAAGACCTAGTCCTATGTTACACATATTAAATAAAAATAATGTCCTACCGCCACAACTTGTGTAAAGGAAGGGATTCCATACAGAATGTGCCGGAAATCCCAAAAATCATACCCGATCATCATTGATTTGGATGAAACATGGCACATGAGTTCGGTACGTTGGAAAAAAAAAAATTCCACTGGTGTTAAGATAATTTGGGTTCAAGAGTAACTTTTGAGATGGACGTATGTGTTTTTCCAACATTTTACTTGAAAAATCGTAGTTCAAAAACCATTACATTTAGAGAAAAACTTTATATAAGGGAATTGTAGAGAACTAAAAGCCTTTCTTAAAAAATATACACAGAAAAAAATTTTTTTTTCATCAAGAAAAATCAAAAATAATTACTAAAAATAAAATATCTAAAAAACATATTTTTAATATTTTTTTAATTTGTTGTATGAAAATTTGAGGAAAAAAGACACGTTTTAAAAAACTCTAGGATGGACGCTCTTATAATAAAAAAGTTTTTCAAATAGCGAACTTTGGTGTATATTTCAAATTTTGGTTATTCATTCTTATAAATAAATTTTGATGTAACAATATAGTTTTGAAGATCATTACAAACAATAATGATCATAATGATAAACCACGTAAACGCAAACTGTTTTCAAGATATTTCTGATTTTCTTTCAATAAAATTTCAAAACCTCAAAAAATACGCCCTTTTCATAAATTACTCGTGATATTAAAACAACAATAGCTAACGATTGTTTCTCTTGTATTTTTAGCCTTTTTAAAACACATGTATGTGCCTCTTACTTACTCTTAACAGCTCGTCGATTGAAAAAGCTTCACTTAAAGTTATAAGACAAAAATAATGAATTATGGTTGGATTTATATTTATATATACCATTTATTAGTCTCGGTCATTGATAATATTACATAAACATTATATAAACTATTGATTGCTTTTATATATATTATGAATCCTGCCTTCTTCGTCATTCGAAAACAGTTTTACAAAAACTTCGTTTTCTGACATTGGAACGAATGAGTGGTACTTTTGTGTACCTGCAATCGTTTTAGTCTGTCGGTAAATTTCATTCCATTCTGCTACCCCCTGTTCATACTCTTCATGTGATACATAACAAAACGACATTTTTGTTAAACAATCATCACTTTTTTGGTTCGCCCATTCGAATAACTCTAATGCACTTTTTATAGGGTGTTCATGTTGTACAGCAAGGCTTGCATATCTTGCCATTCGTTTTAATGTACCACCAATTGCATCGCAAGGTCCCTTACCGTGGATGTTGCGAAAAAATGCCATTCAGCATCAATATTGTATTTCTTTTAAACTTACAAAGGCTTGCAAAGTTCTTCCTATTTTTATATTGGGATGCTGCCCCGTCAGACATAAACGTAGCTTTCTTTACTTTAATTTTTGTTTGCAAAAAGCTTATTAGTTTTGAAATAAACACCTGCACCGCAATCGTATCATGTTTCAACACTTCTGAGATAACAATGAAACTGATATTTTTAAGTATTCCAGATTCCGTGTAATAAATGACAAAAGGGTGAATAGTGGCTTGCTCATTACTCCAATAACTACTTTGAACAGCATCTTGAAAAACAAATGAATAATTTTCAGAAAAATCACAAATTATTATTACTTCGCCGTCTTTAAGACAACTTTTATAATCTCTCAAGAAACTAGACTGCTGAGATTTGACAAAATCGTGGGATACTAATTGTTCCAACTTTTCACAAAAATAAGCAATAAATTCATCAATTGGTTTAACAAGTGTCTCTAAACTACATCTATCAGTTGAAATCCATTGCTCAAAAGATATTTCAACTAAACCACGTTTTTCTAATTTGTCTGTTAAACTACTCTCAAAATCTGAAAAGCCTGGACATCGTTCGCATTCACGGAGGTAACATTTTTTAGTTCTAGTTGATGAGCTACATAATATTTCTTCAAAACACAATTTATAATCATTCTCGAATGAATATTTTCTAAGACCATGAAGCATCAAGTTAATGTTCTCATGAATGGTGCAAACACAAATGTTATGAGAACCTGTGCTGCCAGTAATTTGCAATGCTTTGGTCTTAGTGCTGCAAAAGAGCTAAACCCAACAGCATTTTGATGCATCTCTTGAAATTTAATGAAAGCTTTCTTAATGAACAAACTAAACGGCGCTTTTGAATATGAACCCTCTTACCTTCACTCCTCACTGAAACGTAGTCGTTCATACCAGGGGTTGCTCGTGTAATCTCATCACTGTCGTAAAATTGCAAAATTTGGTTTTTTATTTCCGGGTTCAGACCGTGTCCCAGCTTTTCGTTAGGGCAGCTAAAACACCTTCGTGCTTTGCAAGGAATTTAGCTTGTGATACGATGTACTTGTTTGTTATTCCAAATTCTGCCATTACTCTTTGATTTGTCCAAGATTGTGGTAAAACCGAAAGTATCCTTACTTGATCGTCCTCGAAGTTTCTGGATCAGCATACCGGTCCTTTAGCTGCGCGATTATTTCGTCATATTCGGCTGCTTTCACTTTCAATTGTTCCAGGTCATCCTCCTCCGCTTGATCCCCAAATATGTGTGTCCGAATGCCGTTTGAAACATCTTTGAACTTTTTGCGGGCATAATTTACGTTCAGGAACTTTTTAGCCGATATTGGCGAAACGTTGATTCCAGTTACGCCCTTGTTAAATAGCTCAATATTATGGCGCCTTGAATAATCTTGCACACTGCTATCAGATGGCACTGACATTAATGATATTGCCGATGGCGTTTCCTCGAGACCATACAAGTCTACTTGCCGTGATGTAGATGGTTGTGGATCCATAATGTTAGTAATTGATGGTTTCTCACTAGGCTCCGAAATTGCAGCATGGGATTGTTCCGTTCTATTTAAATGCAAACGACAATTATCACAAATCATCAAAGAAGTGTCCAAATGTGTTTTGCCCATAAACTTGAGTTTTTTGACATTTTGTTAGGTTAATTTACGAAGGTTTTTTGAGCACCGTTTAGTGGGAAACGGCATACAACACTTCTTCATGGTAAACTCCATTTTCAGTTCACTCAGATAGATTTTACTGATGAATGCGACTATGTATGAGCATATATATTGGCTGTGGTACCTTTGGAAATGCAGGTATAAAACATCTCTGGTAGTTTACAGGCAGCGTACATTAGCTGTTTTTTTATGAGAAGATATACCTGACATACGTTATAGCTGCTATTTGTCTACTTACCTTAAACAATATGTGTTACTTTCATCGCTACATCACCGAACTGTTCGGAGTGTAGTTTTCACACACTACACCCGACCTCTAACATCGTTGGAGCTTGGCAAAATAGTCAGCAGTTCGATTAATATGCTTCTTCTATATGACCCTCCGCATAATTTCATCATCTGTCCATTTCACACTTGTCGCCCCTGCGACATCTATCTCGCTGTTACTTTCATCGCTTTAGCAAATTCGCTCCCTTCATTCTCTGAGCGGCCCGACCGATACAGCCATAAAACAATTATAAATATATTGATTGCAATATTAAAACAATAGTGCTATTTATCTTGTTCTTTTCAAATGAGTCTTCCTATCATCCTGATATCAAAAGAAAAGAGGACATTAGAGTAATGTGAACGTTATAATATGAAGATCTTGGAAAATTTATCATTTCTGGTGGAAATCTCGATTAACTTAAGAAAAGAGCGAATTTTCTGAGGTTTTTTCATTCTATTGAAATAAAATCCGAAAAATCTCGAAAACGGTTGCAGTTCAGGTGATTTATCATTATAATCATTATTGTTTTTAATGATCTCCAAAATCATATTGTATAATTAATTTTCATTTATAATAATGAATAACCAAAATTTGAAATATGCACCAAAGTTCGCTCTTCGGAAAACTTTTTTATTATAAGAGCGTCCATCCTAGAGTTTTTTTCAAAACGTGTTTTTTTTTCAAATTTCCACAAAACAAATTTGAAAAATATTAAAAATATGTTTTTTTTTATATTTGATTTTTAGTATTTATTTTCGATTTTTCTTTATGAAAAAAAAATTTTTTTTCAGTGTACATTTTTTTTACAAAGCCGTTTTAGTTCTCTACAACTCCCCCATATAAAGTTTTTCTCTAAATGTAATGGTTTTTGAACTACGATTTTTCAAGTAAAATGATGGAAAAAAAACATACACCCATCTCAAAAGTTACTCTTGAATCCAAATAATCTTAACACCAGTGGATTTTTTTTTTTTCAACATACCGAAGACGTGTACCAAGTTTCATCAAAATCGAAGATAGTTGAGTTTGGTGACCGACCGATTTGGCGTGGAATCAGTCAAGGGTAAATTTGTAAAAAGGGTAAAAATCTAAGCTCATGACTGTACGTACTATCGAATTAAAACGTACGTACTATCGAGGTATACCTGTATGGGTTCTCCAGACATTTCCACAATAGTACAGCACAAATGGATGCAATATTATTAGAGCTAATATGATATATGTGTGATTATTCAATTTTTCTTCTGTAATTAGGGAATAACGAGCAAAATGAGACATTTTCCAGAGTCTGCCCAAGATGAAATTATCACCATTCGATATCTCGCCGTTTTTTAAATAAGATAAGCTGTTTTACAGGCACTTATCCAGCGGTCTTTAATTAGTTGTGATTTTGGGTCCCATTTTTCCCACTGTGCATTGGGTCTACGGTTTTCTTGTTAAATCATTGATACTCTAGCTATGTGAACAGTATATTCATAGCGTGTAACTATTTTCTTTACATCCAGATTGCATTCCTAGCTTAATAGATTCAATTAAGCCAAATTTAGATCACTTGAAGATCGTGTAGATCATCTGTTCAGCTTAAATCACGATGCCCAAAACTACAAGAAATCGAAAATTACGCAGGAAAGAACACTTATAAGTTGATTCATATTGTCTCAACTGATTCGGATTACATCGGTCATCCTTATAGCAAGATTATTTTGTTGATTATCGCAAAATTAATGACACATTTGGTACATAGGCCGTAATGGAAGGAGCTAGGCTAACATTACATCCCCTTACCCTACTTAAAATATTTGAAAAAAACTATGTGTGTGAAAGGCATGTGTGTTGGGACCGTGGTGAAGCTGACTACTTTGGGAGAGGGAGGTTCTCATTCTCTCAGCTATTACATAGCTTGCTGAATTGAACATCATGCGTGAAAATATTGGAACTTGTTACAGAAAATTCTAAACTAATTCTCCATTGCCCATCCAATTGGATCACTATAAATAATAACTTTTTTCTTATGTTTTTTTTCAAGGTACTCACAAAATGTAAATCTATTGTTGCAAATATTGTTAACAAACACGTTTTTCTGAAACGGTGGCCAAATTCAAGGTGGCCGCCATAATTTTTCCAACTTCGAATTAAGTATTAACATACCTTTTACAACAACATCCTAATCAATAATTTTATCAAAATAACTCACAAATAAGCTTTTCAGAAAGCTTTTTGGTGAGAGGTCTTTCGATTTGAATTGACGAAAATTTAATTCTTATTTTCGTCCAATCCAGTCAAACAATTATTACTCTGCTGTATTCAAAAACTGCTTATTCTTGGTTTAAATGTTAGCTGACTTTTCACTAGCTTAAACAATAACTGTCATTTCAAATTTATTTTTATTGTTCGTGTTTATGTTGGTAGCTCTGTCTTCTTCGTTTTTTTTACTAGCAGTATGAGATTTTTGTAGGCAGCAAGTGAATTCTTGAATTTCTGTATACACTTTGAACTTCAGCGGGACAGAAATGCTTGATATGTCTTCGAAACCAGGAACGTTCTGTGGCGAAAAGATGAGACATAGGTTTGTGGTTCTTCTCAGTGATAAACTTAAATTTATTTAAGAATTGGAGGATGGAATGTTAGTCAATGATGTGACGCGAAAATATAAGATTAAATCTTAGGCTACTGTTTACGGTTTATAAACGGCAAAAGGACGCGATAAAAACAAATGTAGTTGATATTTCTGCAAACATTGATATGTAGTTTCTACACCCAAAAGTTGAAATTGTAGCAAAAAATGCAATTGCAGCCGCTACGCCATATGCCACTGTTGCTATTCAGCTGTCAAGTGTTCTATTCTTATTTGCACTCATCACTCTCCTATCGCCCTCTCATCAAGTCACCATGCGTTTCATGAAATAAACGAAGCCATGTAAGTGTGTGCGACCGACATTTGCTTCATTGTTGTAACGTTGAGTGCCTCGACAACCGAAGCCACTGTAGGACTTTTATTCACTTCACCTCAACTTGTTGTGGTGACTGGATGGTTACAGTAAAGAGCCGTCATGCTGACGGTCGCGCTTTGACTCTCAGTAGAGGTTCGTAATCTTTTTTTCTTGTGAACAATTGAATTTACTACTACTAATCAACTGTACAACCTCACGCACACATTGAATTTTTCTAAACGAATTGATGTGTTACTTTCTTGCCCACGACCAATGTTGCATTTTTTCTCCAAGTTGCGATCCATTACGAGAAATGAAACCAAATCATGCGGAATTGTATTACAATCTTGTTTTTTATTTTGGGTGTGAGCCTATTCACACTTTTTTTCATTTTTTAATCGCCTGAGTGACCGACAAAATCATGAACCCATTGAATGCGCTAAATTGGTGAGAGTTAATAATCTGGCTGGGAAGATTGTTCCCAAAACTCCATTTACCAGCCTTCTGAGAGTTAAGGACTTTTAACCGCACTTTGAACCCCATGAAAGTGTCACTTAACCGTTCGATTCTACATTATCTGCGATACGAAAAAGTCTTATTGCATGTTTAGTGTTCTTTTTCATTTACTTTGCTCGCGCCTGGAACTGGTTTTCGGATTCACTGATATCCGATTTGCAGTCCGAGCTTTGCAACCGGTATCTTTATATAAGCCACTCAAAACAGTAATAAAATAATGAATTCCAAAATTTGACGGGAGAAAAAATATTTGCTGCCATCTTCGAGCAGAGCTGCCATCTTCGATCCCCCATTATCAAGATTTCATAATCTTGACAAACATAACTAGTGTAAATGCTCACCATTTTCACTAGTTAAGTTTGTCGAGATGATGAGTATAACTATTTAACAGGATGCAATCAATTTAAAAAGACATGTTTTTAAGTTTGAAAACGAAGGTGCCCCTCCGAAGCAAGTGCAAAATCTCATTCCAATCAACGACCATGACGATCGGTGGATCGGTCTTTTGGCATGGAATCCATAGCAAATTCTGAGTTCGGTTCCGATTAACTCCATTCAAAAATGCGTTGATTTCTTCGTGATTGCTATTTATTTAGGCATAGTCCTTAAGCACGGTACATGAAAGTTTTGTTGATTGCTTTTAATATAAAGAGAACTTTCATATATTTCCAACAGTTTTCTCTTTATTTAAATTTTGCCTGTTCGGATTTTGATTCCCAATTGTCCGGATATTGATTCCTTGTCATAATTTAATCACATGACAAAACACTTAGTTCATACCATTGTATTGGATTTTATCACAACTAGAACAATTAACTGATGTAGGTAAGTTTTGAAGCAATGTTTCACAAATCACATGAAAAATGTGTACAGCTCAAGTGTCCGGAAAAAGATGCAGCTTTTAAACCTTATAATTTCTTTAAATAGTCGAACATTTAGTCACGTTTTTTTTCTTTCCTTTCCTACCAGACGAGTTTAGCAAAATGGTCCGATAAAATGAAAGGTTTCTGTGAGTAGGCTGATGCAAATTTCGAAATTTTTGCTCCCTAAGCTTAATCGACGTCAATTTGGGTCCTGATAGTCCCCAACAAATTTGAACGCATTTGGTTTTAATTTGGCTTTGCACACGCTATTCAAAGTTTGTATGGGAATTAGTATGAAGAATCTCAAACTTACATTTCCAGATCCCTAACATCTTGATATTATGTCCTTAAACCAAATCTTATATAGATTCATATAGTGTAAGTTGTCAACTATCAAAATGCCGAAGATACCTGACATGTAAATTTTATACAAAAATAGTTATTCAATAAAACATAAAATACAAACTTTAGGTATGATGTTTTATTCTTATTTTTGGCAACATTGCCACGCATCCTGAGATTCGGTCGTTCATTTCATGAAGGTTAAGCCGCGTGGAATTTTGTGCTAGCGTTTGGGATCATTATAACAGCCACGCGGTGTATCATATTAAGGATTCCGTCAATATGGGTCTATTATACGAGTCGAGCCGAGTAATTCGACTCGTCTGAAGTAATTGTCGGCTCCCATACATACTGTCGACAGTAGGTGTTGAGTTCGCTTCACGTATTTCGACAACAGTCGAGTCGAATGAAATTGGCTCGGCTCGAGTTGTAGAATAGACCCTTGCCTAATCCCTCTTTTATTTTCTTGTTAATCTAGCTCATAGAAATTGAAGAAAACACATGGTTGAATTTAACAGTCTTAGATGTACATTATTTATTTTTATATTTATTTATTGATCAAACGATGATATTCCACAACCTGTAGTAAAAACTGCTCTTGATCGGGGTCCTTGGTCAATTTCCCATTAAAATCGGTTGTCATTTTAACCGCTCTCTCTGCAATATCGTTGACAACTTGCAACGCTTGAACTCGTTTCTGGGCACAAATGTACTCGTTGATATCTAGCCATTCTTCAGGATGCTTAGACAGGAAATCAGTTCCAATATTCATAATGGCAAAAAAGTCAATGGATCCTTCCGTAATGAAATCACTTATTGACGAAGTGGCAGATATTTTTGTTGGCTTCTTTGCTATGTTGAATTTGGTTTCTTGGTTTGCATCTTCAATGGAGGTTCTCGTTTTTTTTAATGCTTGTATCATTTTCATTTTTTCCTCTACATTGACGTCATTGTCAAAAAACGATAATGCTGCTGTTGTTTCGGTAAAGTGGTACAGATGGTTCGACATGGCATTAATAGCAATCTGAACGTATTTTTTGTCGTGAAAATGATAGATGGATTTGATAAATTCCAAATCGACTCTGGGAGCAGCAGCAGCAATAGATAAGCGGAACCAAAACTTAACGTAACATTGGGTGATAAAAAGGCACACCGTTTTATAATGCTTCATCATTACGGTATCTACCTCTTTCAACTGATCACCAAGCATCCATATCTTGAGCACATAAATGGCACGCGCCATCCATCGCGCACGGCTTATTGCACCAGCCTTCCTAAATATATGCCCTTTAGGAGGAGTTGCGCCTAAGAACATCACCACCAGTTCTAAAAGCTCATTGTAATCACCTCGAGGCTGCCGGTTTGACAGTTGATCCAGAGAAAAAGCAATAACGGAGTCCCTCCATGGTTCGATCAGACGACGTATAGCGGCATATCTCATGGCTGTTCTGAACCGGCTGGTGTTGATCAGATCGTCGTTCATTTTTCTGCAGAATTCTTTAAACTCATCCAGCATGCCTGATTTAGTGTCTTCTCCAACAGCCTCAAAAACATGCTTGAGGACGATTTCCGCTACGTGATGGCGACAAGCTAGAGCTAACATGTCCTTCCCAATCATTGCTGGCAGTTGAGTGATGACACCCATGTGTCGTCCAGAATTGACGGCCGTCGTGTCAAAACACATGGCTGACACACGATCCGAAATGCCCCACTCCTCTAGCGTTTCCTTAATAGAATTTGCTTCAACGCTCGCTGTACCTTTTGGGAGGGATGGAACTGCCAAGATCTTGGATACGTTTTCACCTGTCACCACGATAGGAAGGCGATCAACTCTCTTCCCATTCTGATCTGGAAGGAGCTTCCCATCCCAATGAACAGTGAGTGGAACATCAGGGTCAAAGTGGGCACGAATCTATTACGAAAGAGTTTTTTTTTAATTAATAATACATAAATAGAAAAAGTGGGATAACAAACCTCTTCGGCCAGCTTCTCACGATTTTTCATGCGGTGTCTTCTTATGGAACTGTAGGAACAATATTTCGAAGAATCTAAATGCTTATCCTTGAGTAAAGCATCGAATACGATTTCGGCACTACGGTCTGTTATCCCTGTCCTGTCCAATGCGGCCGTTACGTTCGAGGTAATGATATTTATTTTCTTGTGCGAGCGATCGCCGGAAGAAGGGAAGGAAGGAAGGACGTCATCTGCTACCTTTTCGCGGTTGTTTACGTGAATTTCACTATGTGATGCCTAAATTATTTACAAATATATATTATCCATATAGAAAATTGAACATACCCTCTAAAAAGTAAATGCTACGACATACCGTTACGTGTTCTTTGAAACTCTTCAACATACAATCTAAAGGTTTTGGCAGGCAATTCCTGAACTTTGCTGCCGACCTAATTCTGTTTTTCGCTTCTTGTTGGAATCTAGATCTAAAAGTAAATTCATAAATTAAGCAAATTATTAGAAAAATAAGGAACCAAAAGATTACCTCGCCAGTGACCATACAGTCGAGTAATCTCCTTCTTAATATGGTCTTTTTCTTTTTTAAAAAACAAACATCGAGACACATTATTTTGTTCACCGTTGCATTTAAACTTTCGCTAACGGAAAGCTTTAGCATTTTCCGCTGATGGAAGAACACCTGAAGCACCTCTTTGTTACTCGGAATCCTAGTTGGAACAAAATCCGCTTTCACAGATCCAACTAAAAATATTTCGCGATGGGAGCGAAGGGACTTGGGAATATCGCAGTCCATTTTGTTCTCCATTTGACACCTTTTATAAACAAATTTTCCTTGGCATGCTAGGTGAGTTTTCCGTCAGACAGTGTAGCCAAAAATAAGAATAAAACATCATACCTAAAGTTTGTATTTTATGTTTTATTGAATAACTATTTTTGTATAAAATTTACATGTCAGGTATCTTCGGCATTTTGATAGTTGACAACTTACACTATATGAATCTATATTAGATTTGGTTTAAGGACATAATATCAAGATGTTAGGAATCTGGAAATGTAAGTTTGAGATTCTTCATACTAATTCCCATACAAACTTTGAATAGCGTGTGCAAAGCCAAATTAAAACCAAATTTGTTCAAATTTTTTGGGGACTATCAGGATCCAAATTGACGTCGATTAAGCTTAGGGGAGCAAAAATTTCGAAATTTGCATCAGCCTCTTGGTCATTCATTTCGGTTTTTCAGAAGAAACCTCATATTAATGTTTAATTAATGTAAAATAATCTCTTTTTCAGAGTTCAAATGGTAGCAAAAACTGCTGGAATAAGTGCTCCCTAATGAGATCGTTCATGCCCTATTTGATTTTGTAGGTCTTCAAATGGTATTTATTTCAATAACCAACAAATCACGTAAATATTTACACTCTGCAACCGATAATCTGCATTTTGACCACACTCCGAATCAACACTCGCTGCAGGGAAGCCAGAAAAACTGTCCACGTCCCGGTGTTGGCTTGGTTACAAAACCCCAACCAATAACCAATATTGTTTTGCTGCAGGAATTTCCTCCACTCGGTAAACAACGAAATCCTGTATGAACCCAACTCTACAATATTAGCCTAATTATAACATATATTTCATTGCTAATTAACTTCACTCTATTATTCATCCCAGTCACTCCCAGAGCGAAAGAGGTGGAATCCGCTTCAAACACGAACCGGATTTATTGTTTCAAGTGGACCTGAGCTTTGACTTTGGGTTCTGCACAGCTTCCCCCTTTCCCGAATCCAATGACTGAATGTGGTGGCAATATAGAGTTGTTGCATATGCGAGATACCAACCCGGCTCCCGTCCGACCGACAGCAGCGGTGTGTGTTTCATATTATCATGATTCCACACGCATGCACTAGACACCACTTACCACAGGGCCTCATCGCGATCACCATCACCTGGCGCGCTTGGAATGTGTAAGCAAATATGAGCTGGAGCCACCCCCATCCCCCCAATGCTGGCGGTGGCTTTCGCTATTGTTGCATCCCGAAGCCGGTGCGCAGTGATGTGTTTACCGAGCGTAATTGGATGGGATTAACTTTTGCATCAAACACAAATCCCCTCCCACTCCCCTTCCCGAGGTCCTATTCGCTTCGACCGCCGACCGGCGCCGGCACAGGTGAAACCCGGTTCCGATCGTGTTGGACAGGCGATAACATCCGGTTCCATTGGTCAACGACGACGGCTGTTGAATACGATGATGATGTTTGGTGTGTGTGTGGGTGTGTGTGTGTGTGTGTGTGTGTGTGAGCTGTGGGGCACCAGCGATAAACATTGCGTGAGGAAAAATTCAAACCTCAGAGCAGAGGAAAAAATACTGCTTCATTATCCTGGACCTATTCAATCGGTAATTGCTGTTTACGAGCGAGACTCATTAAGTGGAGAACAATCGATCATCTGTCATAGAAGACCATATTAGTTGATTGTTGACAAATGTGGGATGTATTTGAGCAAACAAATTCGTATTCGAGTGATGATGTTATTTATCAACGATTTGAATTCACAATTTCACAATATCGAGGTTTTACCATTCCTAACAGAACGAAAACAGTCCATAGATTTGAACCATGGAGCCCACAGTTTTAGCAATCTATTAAACTACAATTTGAACAACAGCGGACAATAAATACTCGGACCACTAATGCTCCTAAGTCAAGCTTTCATATCCTCAGGGCACAGATACTTCAGTTAACCTTTATGACTCATTAGGATCATCACTGCAGTTGCATGACTCCATCCCAGAACGAACCACTTCAATCTTCCATCGAGAAGCCGAAAATTCCATACGTTCCGGCTTCAACTTCACTGGAAAACAAAGGACAAATATTGAGCAACAAATCGCATGCAAATACAATGCTTTCCTTCGTTCCCTCCTTGACTTACCCCCCCAATCCAATCCCACCATGCTATTTTCAGACAATCCCGACTACAACGGGCGAGGATATGATATATTTTCCGCCAAGGATTCGCCTCAGCCCGACTGAGGGGTTGACTATTTAGGGCTACATTTCAGTGTGTCGTTTCGCAGGCAAACATCTTGAGACGGGTGGCCCTCGGATAGGACCGTTCCGGGAATAGGGCTCAAGTCGAGCTCGAAACTATGTATGAATCCTCTTCCTACACGTTCTGGGGCCGGGCGATCAGCAACAAAGCCGGAAAGTCGTTCAATGTGTGCGCTTCTGCACGGGGGACGGAATGATGCTCACTCGGGGAATTTGCTGTCGTCCGGTGGAATATTTGCGAGAGCACTTCTTGGATTGTGCTTGGATATGGTAACAAAGAGAAGTTGTTATTTTTTTGCGCTTTCTGATTGACGTCGAGTGAAAACTCTGATAAATCCGAAATAATACTTCGCTGGAGTCGCGAGAGTACTTTGACTTGAACAATTTTTACCTGATGGGCGCCCATCAGGTTAGTGTCCTCAGAAGTTTGCAATATACCGATTGTACTCTAGATGGTGCATCTTCTTGCGAACGTTGTGCAATAGATTCAGCACAGACAATTTAGCGTCAAGTTTTGACACTCCTTCCTATCTTTTGACGTAGACTACGTCAAATGAAAATGTGAAAATTGCGACCGTTGACTTGTTCTGTGAAATAGGCCGATCGCTGATCTTAAATAATGACATGGGGTGGACTATCATTTGCGGTAGCCAATCCAAATAGAGCATTTCGCTGCCAAAACGAGCAAATGACTGAACTCGACCCTCTCCGATTTAGATGAAACTTTGCACATGTCTTCGGAATTTGTGACGATGGATTTTCCGCCGGTTAAGGGAATTTTTTGACTCAAGACAAATTTTTCAAGAGGGCGTATGTGTTTTGTCATGCGTATTTTTCAAAAAATCATAACTCGAAAACCGTTGGTTATAATAAAATTGCGTCTGAGAAGAAGTTGTAGTTAATTAATTTGACTTTATGAAAAAAATATGTACACTTGTAAAAATAAAAAATTTTCTTCAAAAAAATCAAAAATTTAACTTAAAAATCAATTAGCAAATCTGTCCAACGTACGATTTTTATAAAAAAAAATTCCAAAAAAACTTTAAGTCATAAAAAGAAGAATAGAAATTGTTCTACGGTGAGGCAACTTAAGATAAAAAAGTTCTTACGAAGCAAGAAAAATTCAATTTTTTTCCAAAATTTAATTTTAAAAGTCTTACAAAATTTCTACAATATACCTATTATTACCGAGAATACTAGACAAACTGATTCCTGATATTTACTGTAGGTAACACGACCAAAATGCTGATTAGTTATGAAAACCTAACCCGAAACAAAATAATTCGTATTCATGTTAGTGTACAATCGTATTTTGTTCAGGGTTGTTCACAACATTGAGTTATTCAATAATGGAATTGCAGGAATAAATGTGTCTCCGATATCCATTAGAGAATTTAAAAACGATAAATACCGTCGGCAAAAATTTGCGGAAATTGTAGCAGGTATTAGAAAATATCTATTCAGCTTACCACCACAAGAAGAAGTCGAAGAGTTAGCTACATTGAAAACAAAGGTTGTGGAATATGATGAAATTATTTCCAAATTGAAAGAAAAATTCATAGAACCAGATTGTTCGAGAATAGCTAAAATACGTATATTAACAGTTTTGCCTAATTCGTGGACGATTCAGCAGATAACGAGCAAATTTGAAACAAACAAATACCTTGCATTACAAGCAAAAGAATTGGCATGCCGAAAATGGAGTATTGGCTACCCCCAACGACAGATCGGGAATCGTTTGAATCCGGATATAAAGAATCAAGTGATACAATTTTTTGACGAGGACGACATCAGCAGAGCCATGCCGGGACAAAGAGATTATGTCTCTGTAAACACTAATGGTAAGCGTCAACAAATTCAAAAACGGTTATTACTTTCATCACTTGGAGAAATTTTTACTCGATTTAAAGAAGTCAGTGAACATAAAATTGGATTTAGTTCTTTTGCAGCATTACGACCAAAACATTGTAAATTACTAAATGCTTCAGGTTTTCACAACGTTTGTGTTTGCGCACTCACGAAAATATTGATTTAATGCTTCACAGTTTAAAAAAAATATTCACTCAACACTGATTGTAACCAACATTTTGAGAAGTTATTGTGTAACTCATCATCAAGATCAAAATATTGTTACATCCGTGAATACGAAAAATTGTCCCATGCTGTCAGAATTTGAGATAAGATTTTTAAAAAGAACTCGAGAAACATAACTTGTCTGAGATATCGTTCCGAACAATGGATTGCAACTGATAGATGTAATTTAAACGCCATTATTATTTTTTATATTCTTCTATGTATGTACGTATCTAATAATAATAATAATAATAATAATAATATTTCTTCTTCTTCTAATAATAATATTAACATACAATAATGTGTTGGGCCGTGATGTGTGTGGTGTGTGTGTGTGTGCCGGAACCAGGTAGGTGTGTGTGTGTGTGTGTGTGTGGCGTGTGTGTGTGTGTGTGTGTTGTGTGTGTGTGTGTGTGTGTGTGTGTGTGTGTGTGTGTGTGTGTGTGTGTGTGTATGTGTGACAATGGTAATAAAGTGTGTGTGTGTGTGTGTGTGTGTGTGCGTGTGTGTCTATGTGTGTATGTATGAGTATGTATGTATGTGAGTCAATTGATATTATGTATGTATGTATGTATGAATGTGCATATGAATGTGTGTGTCTATGTCTATGAATATGTGTGTATGTCTATGTGTGTGTGAAATAATACAATGTGGCTATGCTGTAAGTATGTGTATGAATGTGTGTGTGTGTGTGTGTGAACAGTAGTAATGTGTGTGCGTGTGTATTCATGTGTGTAGCGTATTATTCAATGTGTGTGTGTGTGCGTGTGAGTGGAATGTGTGTGTGTGCGTGATGATATTAATGGTAATGTGTGGTGATTATGGCAGTGATGCTGTGTGTGTGTGTGTTGTGTGCTGGTGTGTGTGTGGCAGCAATATTGTGTGCGTCTGCGCTGTGGTGTGTAAGTGGCGTGTTGTGTTCGTGTTGTCATGTCTGTTGTTGTGTGAGCAACGCTGTGTGTGATGCTCGTGTGCAACGTGTGTGATGTGATACAGTAGTGATGGTGACGCCGTGTGACGGTGATGATGATGTCGTGACGTGTGTGTTGTGCTGTGTGGTAGTGTGTGTGTGTGTGTGTGTGGTAGTTATGTGGTGAAATGCTGGTGATGATGTGTGTGTGTGTGCTGTGTGATAGTGGCGTGTGTGTGTGTGGTGAACAATGTTAACGTGCGTGTCTCAAACGATGTGTTGTTGTTGGCTGTTGTGGTGTTGTTGTGTGGTGACGTGTGTGATCATAACGTGAACGTGTGTGTGTGTGTGTGTGCCAGTACAATGACGTGTGTGTGGGGGTGTGCGTGTGCTGACCCTGTTGTGTGGGCGTTGAACGGGCGATGATGCATGATGATTATTGATGTTGATGATGATGATGATGATGATGGTGATGAGTGATGATATTGATGATGTGTGTGTGGTGATGATGTGTGTGAGCAGTATTTATTGACAATTCTGTTGATATTGACGTGGTATTTATGTGTGTGTGTGTGGTGGCAATGATGCGTGAAATCTATTAGTCATTATTAAGTATTATTGTGTGTGTGTGTGGCGTGTGTGTGTGTGTGTGTGTGTGCAAACAGATGATTGATGAAAAAAAAAAAAAAAAAAAAAAAAACATATGCTTTTTTTTTTTTTTTTTTTTTTTTTTTTTTTTTTTTTGTAAAAAAAAAAAAAAAAAAAAAAAAAAAAAAAAAAAAAAAAAAATGGCGCTGGATGGTGATTTCTACTTCTTCTTTCCACACACTTTACCTGTTTTTATTTATTTACACACACATTTATTTAACACACC